>JARQWZ010002307.1:42500-241106 GCA_033150135.1 Gobio occitaniae
AAAACTAAAACATTATTATTATTATTATTATTATTATTAATAATAATAATAATAATAATAATAATAATAATATTATGGTTTTTAAATATTACTAGAACTCAAACATTATTATTATTATTATTATTATTATTATTATTATTATTATTATTATTATTGTTGTTGTTATACTTTATATTGCTAGAACTAAAACATTAATAGTATTATTATTATTATTATTATTATTATTATTATTATTATTATTATTATATTTTAAATATTACTAGGACTAAAACATTATTATTATTATTATTATTATTATTATTATTATTATTATTGTTATTATTATTAATTATATTTTTTATATTACTGGGACTAAAACATTATTATTATTATTATTATTATTATTATTATTATTATTATTATTATTATTATTATTATTATTTATTTTAAGTATTACTAGAACTAAAACATTATTATTATTATAATTAATATTATAAATGTAATAATTTGGGCTGTTTTTATTTTTATTTTCTTTTTTTATGTTATGTTTAAATTATTCAAATATTCCTAAACTATATATATATATATATATATATATATATATATATATATATGAGTCTTCAAGACTCTTACTCGCATCACACACACCTCACCCCATCCCTGCCCCCATCCAACCGTCTGCCTCCCCTTTCCTACTTCCTATCTCCCTTACTATTCCCAACAAAAAAATCCCATCACGTGACCACGTGTACTGTGTGTACTATGTATGTAATGTTTGCATGTATGCTTAGCAATCTGCATTTCTTTATTTCTGGAGAGCGTGTGGCGACGCTTTAAATAGCTGCGGCTCGGAGGCTTGCTCCAAACTTCATTTCGTTGCATTGTACTTGTACATGTGTAATGACAATAAACTTGAATCTCATCTCACATATATATATATATATATATATATATATATATATATATATATATATATATATATATATATATATATATATATATATATATATATATATATATATATATATATATATATATATATATATATAGCACACTCACAGATCATAAGTTGTTATTTTTGTCCATTTATTTTATTTTTTCCATTGTAAAATTTAATAAAAATTTTACACAAATAGTCACTGGATGTATCAAAGTTTCCAGGATTGTCCTACTAAAAGAGGTTTGAATGTCTATGCTTTGTGTCTTTAAAACAGCCGACAAATTTCTTGAGTAAATTATGCTTCTTTTTTTTTGCATCTCGAGTTTTATTGAGAATTGTATTCTTTCTCTTTTAATTGCAGTTGTATTTTATATGCGTTTATATTTGTGGCTGAACAAACAGTGTGATTTTAAATGGCCAGTCATGAGAAGTATAAATATAAACGCTACTCTCGCGGCATCACTTTTAAATGGCAAACATTGTCACTGCAATCCAATCGGAGATTTTCACACTTTAATCTGAAATGTGTTATAACGTTTATAAACTGGAATTATCACACAAAGTTTGAATGAAGTCTGTGGAAGTGGCTTGGGCTGAATTAATTTCGGAAGTGTTTGGAGAGGAAGATGAATGAGAAGAGGAGGAATCTGAATGAGTGCAGGAGCCTGTGGAGTATTTCTGATGCTGGGAGAGTACGGCAGATAAAGGCCGTGTGTGTGTGTGTGTGTGTGTGAGTAATAATGATTTCTTCATGCTGATGGAGGATTATGATCATCGCCCGTGTGTTTCTCACAGTCTCTCCTGCTCTTCTCCTGCTGTGTTTTATATCTGGTTCTCCCTATAGTGAGAAGTGATCTGAGCACGATTATCAAAGTTCCTTCGTCTGACAGTGAAGAGGCATGTTAATCATTGGCGAAATCAGCTTTGTTTGTTAGGGTTTCTTTTCTTCTCTCGTTCCATCTATCACTCATAGAGGGACACTGTCTCCATAAATGTTTCAGTCCAGAACTTTATTTAAAGCCCATCAGTTTCTTCTGGTGTCTGTAGTGTTGGGTTTATGTTGGAGGACTGTTGATCAATCATATCCTTTTAACGGTATGAATTTGCATCAAATGATTTGCAAACAAGCATGACTTGTTTTACTAGGAATAACTCTGTCTGTCAGTCTATCATTCTTTCTAAATATTGTTCTTTCTATCTTTCAATATAATGTTAAGTGGTTCTTTATATCATTCTAACATTCTATCCATCAGTCTTTGTTATGTTCTATCATGCTATCTATCATTCTATCTTCATTCTTTCGTTTTCGCACTGGTTCGAACGTTCTGTTGTTCTTTCTAGAAATCATTCTTTCTAATGTTCTATTGGTCTATCTATCTTTCTCTCATTCTAACGCTATATTGTTTTTTCTATCATTCTGTCTAAGCTTATCTCTTCTCTTTCTCTTTTTTTCTCTTTTCTATTGATTTTTTGCAATTAATCAGTTTGACTAGCCTGACGTTGTCATACTCAATTCTAGTCAGAATATGAGTCTGATACTGCTCCATTGGGCTGTTATTATGGGGCGTGTTTCAACCGAACCAGGAAAGACCTCAATTGGATAGACCTACAACCAATCAGAGCAACGGAGCGACGCATAATGTTAGTTGTCAAATGTCAACAGAACTCAACTTCACTGTTTTGTCCGCGGGTTGAAGCGACCCCAATTATGTGATATACAGACCCAGGAATGCGAATTTTAGCAGGCAGCCCTGCCGAAATAACACATATTTTACCCCCTAAATGCCTTTTTTTCCCCGGAGAACCCCCCCCCAGAAAGCTATTGGGCTTGTTTTTGGATAGTTTTGAGTAACATTAGCAATTGGGCGGGTTTTGTTGTAAAAACTTGGCAACCCTGTACCTGCACGCACGCTGGAATAAGTAGCCTAACGTTAGAAGAAAAAGATGAGTGTAAACGATCTTTGCCGGTGTTGTAAAAAAAGAATTTAAGGTTACACAGAGTACTTACCAACACGATCATCATTTCTGAGAGAAATAGTAAAGGTGAATGCATATACGAACTAGTTCTCCGTTTAGGATTAGAACAAATTCAACCCAAGCGCCTTTGATGACATGGATGATTACGTTAATGTTTATCATCTGTCCATCATCGTCTAAAGCCCGCCCCGACAATTTCATTGGTCCGAACAGTTTCTGTTCAGGCATAATTACTCCTCTACCGATCAAGTCCAGACCGAACTGCCCGAGTAAAAATGTTGTGGGCGGGGCTAAGTTCGAGAATTGAGAGGAATATGTACCAGAATGAACTACTTTTCAGGTCAATGTACTGTCAAAGGCCTAATAGGCGTCATTTTTTTAGTTTTTTTTTATTAAAATTCAAAATTGCTTCATTGGAATGACTGTAATTAAAACAATATTGCCAAAGCTTGGAATATATGCACATACAATAATAATACAAACATTAAGAAGAAAATATTAAAACATAACTTAAACTTTGTAACACATTAGAACAACTGCAAACATATATGCAGTATATACAAGTGTTTTTATGCCAGCAATGCCAGTTGAATATAATATGTGTGTAAGAATATGTGCAAAGAAATTCACAAAGTTTTCCATACTGTATGTTTCCAGTTCACAAACTTCTCAGAAATATTAAAATTCCCCAGAAATGTGCTGGTCAGTGTCATGTTTGTCACCTCTGTTTAGCACATGAGACAGCAGAACTCTGTGTCTCCTAGCAACAGAGTTTCAAGCCCGGCTGTACCGTGGTGAATTATGGTCACTGCTCAGCTGTTTATAAAGCCGTCTCGCCCGTCCACGCGCTGTTTTTAGCATTCACTCGCACAGAATTATGAATTATTGAATATTTGCATCCCCGACAAATTAGTGTGGAGAGCTTGAGCTGTGGGTCTCCCTCCTTTTCTTCCGCTCCTCTGGCTTTTGGGTTTGAGTTTTATGGCATTTAACTGTTATATTGAATAATTTAATTGTACACAGAGGCTATTTTCAGACTGTAGTCTACATGAAAATTGGTTTCACGTAGACAGGCTTTATTTTTGCTATTGAAAGTTTCAACTTTTGAATATTTGAAAATCAGGCCTTTGAAGCTCTCATCTCGGCAGCTTGGGAACATAAAGTAAGCATGACTATTTTTTTTTCTGTTTGGTGACTCACACAAATTAGGAGATAAACATGGTTAAAAAAGATTCCCATAAATCATGTAAAGCTAGCCAATCTGAGATTATGATTTTGGAAATCTCTATTATTATGCGCAATATGCTTCAGATGATCCATGAGCGGTCTGTCAGCATGCTGCCTGAAATCGCTGTTTATGTGCTGCTATTTTTGGGGAAATCACAATTAAATCCAGATAAAATCACTGGAAAAAATGCCATGCCTTATTTTCGTGTTCTTAACTTTGTTCCACGGGTTCTGTATCCTCATTAGCCGCATGCTAATTGTGAATTTTGCCTTTTGCGGAGACTTCAGCGGTTAAACTCGTGGTTTGAGATCCCCAAGCTCCAAAAAACAGATTGTAGCGTTGGCAGCCGTGTGCGTTCAGGATGGATGTAGTCTGCTGTCCTGATCCGTCCAGGACCGCTGCCAGGAAGAAGCCCTCCAGGATGACGGCTCACAGGCCCCGGAGCGCGTTGTTGTGGAACAGGGTTTAACATCTGTCTGGGTTGTTTTTTTCCATCCTTGTTGTTCTGAAGAGAGGATCATGGCTCTCGAGAGACAGCTGGAATAGATAACCGCTAGGGGAAGAGAAGACGCTGAGAATTAAAATGCTAAAACTGTTGATAAAGCAACATGGGTTCAGTAGAGTTTAATATTTACTTCGTGTACTGTCAGTGTAACTGTTACCATAATTAGGGCCAGATTTACTATCTGCTTGCTCCCTTTTTTGGCATAAAAAAAACTACTGTCAGGATTTACTAAAGACGCTGTGATAAATTAGGGCTGGAAAGGCGTGGACGGAGTTATTTTTGCAGCTGACCTTATTGTGTATGCATTTGTAGGAGTTTCCCTTTCAGACGCACAATTTATGGGAGGAGAGTATTTAAGGGAATCACGCAAGGTGATTTACAAAGGTTTGCTGATGATGATGAATACTTTATTCATCCTTTTAGGGAAATTCAAACATCCAGTAGCTCACACAACACCAAACCATTACAGACAATGGAATCACGCAAAACACCCAAATTCTAATATAGAAATAACACAGTCACAACGACCTATTAAAAGAGCTGTACACTGAAGAACATGATAAGCTGCCAACAAAATATTGATAGTTCATTAAAATAACCATGAGAGAATTCAGGAAGATCAAGAACTGTTAAAGGAATAAAAGATCTCCTAAACCTCTGGTGGTTACTGGTGTTTGTAAAATTATTTACCATCCAAAAAACTTAAATTACATTGGTCGTTATGGAGATGATCCGGCTGTGTTCTTTCATTTGCATGTCGTCAGTAGATCACAAGCAGAACTGTCCACGCCCATCTGCGCTTTTTTTGGAATTGCGCTCTCACGCTAATTTGCCCTGTTTAGTAAATCTGGCCCTCAGTCTTTTTTGGTCATTTTTAGCAGCAAAAGCAGTGAAGGAAAAAGTTAAGTGTAAATGGTTGTTTGATTTAGCCTAAATCTTAAAATGTACTTATTCGCTACCATTTACGTTCGGGGATGGTACGATTTTTCAATGTTTTGTAAGTTATGCTCACCAAGGCTGCATTTATTTGATGTAAAAATTACTAACCAGTAAAAACTAGCCTAGAAATCTAGACGCACCCTAGCGGCAGAAAATTTTATTTGCAGCCAGACCGTCTAGCAACTCTCCGTTGGCTTGCGAGCTGGAAAAACCAAACTCTATTCAGGCCAATCACATCATGTATAGAGTCGGTGGGCGGGCTTAACATAATGACGGCAGAGTTGCGGCGGTTCCACGTGCTACTTATAAACAAAGAAGCTGGCGAACAGCGGCCTTTCCAATCGGCTTTGGCCGCGACTCTGGAAGACTTGGAGTTAAGCTTTTCTTTGAGAAAAGAACAAAGAACGGCACTGAAGTCATTCTTAAGAAAGGAAGATGTATTCAGAGTTTTGCCGACCGGATACGGCGAAAGTTTAATCTATCAACCAGCTCCGCTTCACCTTCTTCGTTGCTCTGGTTGGTTGTAGCGCTATCCTATTGCGTGCAGAGGGAATTTGAAAGACAAACGTTTATCCCACCCCTCGGATTGAGCAATGACAATGGTGAGTTCCCAGAACCAACATTTTGATGTGGGTCTGGCTTGTCAGGCTAAGTAAAAACAGTAATATTGTATTTAAAAGAACCATATTCTGTTTTGATATCTTTTAAAATTGTATTTATTCCTGTGATTCAAAGCTGAATTTTCAGCATCATTATTCTCCGGTCTTCAGCGTCACATGATCCTTCAGAAATCATTGCTGAATAAAAGTATTAATTAAACAACAACAACAACAAAAAACTCTTACTGACTCCAAACTTTTGAATGGTAGTGTATATATCTTTGTAATCTTTTATTAGAATTTTTTGCTGTAGCACCTGATTCTCTAAATACATTATAAAGCATGAATCGTGCCATGATCTCTACAAAATGCACATCCTTTGTAATTAAATCCTGATGACGAACAGCTTTCCATCTGGTATAATAGCACAATGCTGATTGTGTCGCATTGTGAATCAGATGCTTTCTATAATTCATAGAAATAAGGCGTTTAACTAAAAAAGATTGATTTAAATATGCAATTAATATTTAAATAGAAGCTCATACCGGTTATATTGTACTGCAAGTGGAATGTTAAAGTGCCCCTATTATGCTAGTTTAACACTAGAACTAAGGCGGTCATTTTGCAATGTAATAACTTTGTTGAAATTAAACCCATATAGCTCCTAAATGTGTGTATATTTTGTTCTAATATTGTCTATTAAATTTACAAAACACAAAGGCATTATGCAAGTGTCTTTTCTAGTGACATAGAACCGTCACGCATAAGGCGGTTCAGAGTGGATTCTTTCTTTTGGGAGACATTAACATTATTTATCGTGCACTTTCGACTTTACAACTTTGCAGAATGTTTACATTAAACAGCTTTCATTGCATGAAAGGGAATATTCGAAAAACCATATTGGGGGCACTTTAATAACATGCAAATTTGACTCACTTTTATATTCTATATGTTCTCAGAGATAGGGTAAACGTACCTATTAAGCTCACCTAAAGCTACATTGAGACATTTTAGTGCACAGGGCATTGGTTTGAGTACAAAAATTGTGTCTCTCACACAATAATATTTTATTTTATTTTAAATGACAAAATCATTTAAATTATTAAGATATACATCATTAAAAGCAAAAAGTCTGGCTGGGCTTAATGGGTACATGTTTGCATTCTTTACACCCCTGTTGCCATTAAGCTCACAACATGTTTTTTGGAAAAAAATTTACAGAATAACAGTAACATTTTTAAAGAATACTTTTATAAAGATTAACTTGAAGTGACAACCATGAGTTAATATTTAAAGTCTGTTAATGAAGTATTTACATAGACGTTTAATGGGAATGAGCTTAAAGGGAGCATACTGAGCTTTACTGGAACAGCAAACCTTTTTTTAATTAATAAATATTATTAAATTAAATTTAAAAGGACAATTTTGCTAAATAAATAATCTAGGTCATGTATGATGTTCATACATATTTTAATATGAACAGCTATTATTGAAAATATCTATGAAATTATACTTTTTCTTATTGATGTCACACTGAAGCTGTGATTTTCATAGTAGTGCACCCTTTAAGCTCACCTTATAATATGAAATCTTTAAAAAATTACAACAGTGTAAAACACAGAACATCAATAAACTGTAAATGTATAATATAATGAATTTAAAAGTACAAGCCAGTAATGCCTGTGAAGTAATATATTAGTTAAGCACACAATCTTATACAGCTAAGCTAACAATGTTCCGTAGCATCTGTGCTACATTGCTAAAACTATCTTTTGGATCAAACTGTAATTATTTCCCACATCCAGGTTCCAGGTTATAATATGCAAAAGTCTAAACATAGATCTCTTATTTTTGCAGTAAGAAGTTATACTCCAAAATAAAGGCTTAAACATCAAAAAAATGCACATTCAAGGGGCTACTCTTTTGGTGAAAGTTTTCAGACAGCTTTCAAAATGGCTGCCAGACAGAACACATGAAAACCCATATCTCAGTGTGCAATGCTCTGATTATCTTGAAATTACAGGAGGTATATTAGTAATATATATATATATATATATATATATATATATATATATATATATATATATATATATATATATATATATACAGTGAGGAAAATAAGTATTTGAACACCCTGCTATTTTGCAAGTTCTCCCACTTAGAAATCATGGAGGGGTCTGAAATTGTCATCGTAGGTGCATGTCCACTGTGAGAGACATAATCTAAAAAAAAAATCCAGAAATCACAATGTATGATTTTTTAACCATTTATTTGTATGATACAGCTGCAAATAAGTATTTGAACACCTGTGTATCAGCTAGAATTCTGACCCTCAAAGACCTGTTAGTCTGCCTTTAAAATGTCCACCTCCACTCCATTTATTTTCCTAAATTAGATGCACCTGTTTGAGGTCGTTAGCTGCATAAAGACACCTGTCCACCCCATACAATCAGTAAGAATCCAACTACTAACATGGCCAAGACCAAAGAGCTGTCCAAAGACACTAGAGACAAAATTGTACACCTCCACAAGGCTGGAAAGGGCTACGGGGAAATTGCCAAGCAGCTTGGTGAAAAAAGGTCCACTGTTGGAGCAATCATTAGAAAATGGAAGAAGCTAAACATGACTGTCAATCTCCCTCGGACTGGGTCATGCAAGATCTCACCTCGTGGGGTCTCAATGATCCTAAGAAAGGTGAGAAATCAGCCCAGAACTTCACGGGAGGAGCTGGTCAATGACCTGAAAAGAGCTGGGACCACCATTTCCAAGGTTACTGTTGGTAATACACTAAAACGTCATGGTTTGAAATCATGCATGGCACGGAAGGTTCCCCTGCTTAAACCAGCACATGTCCAGGCCCGTCTTAAGTTTGCCAATGACCATTTGGATGATCCAGAGGAGTCATGGGAGAAAGTCATGTGGTCAGATTAGACCAAAATAGAACTTTTTGGTCATAATTCCACTAAACGTGTATGGAGGAAGAAGAATGATGAGTACCATCCCAAGAACACCATCCCTACTGTGAAGCTCAGTTAGAGCATTGAAGATGGGTCGAGGCTGGGTCTTCCAACATGACAATGAACCGAAGCACAACAGCCAACCAAGGAGTGGCTCTGTAAGAAGCATATCAAGGTTCTGGCGTGGCCTAGCCAGTCTCCAGACCTAAACCCAAGAGAGAATCTTTGGAGGGAGCTCAAACTCCGTGTTTCTCAGCGACAGGCTAGACACCTGACTGATCTAGAGAAGATCTGTGTGGATGAGTGGGCCAAAATCCCTCCTGCAGTGTGTGCAAACCTGGTGAAAAACTACAGGAAACGTTTGACCTCTGTAATTGCAAACAAAGGCTACTGTACCAAATATTAACCTTGATTTTCTCAGGTGTTCAAATACTTATTTGCAGCTGTATCATACAAATAAATAGTTAAAAAATCATAAATTGTGATTTCTGGATTTTTTTTTGGATTATGTCTCTCACAGTGGACATGCACCTACGATGACAATTTCAGACCCCTCCATGATTTCTAAGTGGGAGAACTTGCAAAATAGCTGGGTGTTCAAATACTTATTTTCCTCCCTGTATATTGGGTAAGGCATCAAGACATCACATATTTTCAGAGCTCAAAGATAGTAGTGTGCTTAATGGGTACTTGAGCTTAATAGGTACATTTACCCTATTTAAGATTTCCACAAGCTGTGGTTGGTTGATTTGCATGTCAATCACACAATCTCCTTCTCAATGGGCGGTTCTTGGCCGGGTCGTATTTAAAGTCAAGCGTCTGACTTTCAAGAGTCAGTAGGCTCTTTTGTGTCTAGAATCAAGGCTTTGTGTTTGTAGACCTGAGGTTGGGATCATTACGGATCAGTTGTACCACTGCTCCTAGACACTAGCGTGTAACTTTCAGTCTGTTTATGCTAAAACACACTTCTGATTTATTAGCGTTCACTCTGACCTGGTCAAACCCTTCATCCAGCCTCAGAGAAACAGGTGGCAGGTGTTAATATGAGTCAGTGGGTTGATTATGAAGTGTTTTTCTGTTGAATCTCTGACGACAGATATTGTAATGTAGCCCCTAATTCATGCGTTCTTCAGGTCTTTCATGTGGAAATGAAAATCAAAGCTTTGATTCGTAAGGATCATGTGTCTGCAGGCCAGACGGCTCATTTAAACGCTCACAGACGTGTTGTGAAGCAGTAATTTGACTTCGTTTTTTGGCCTCTGTCTATTATTCATCCTCAGTGAGGTTTGGGAGCTTTTAGCATCTGAATAAAGCTTTGAAGAGGCGTTTCTTGTGTCTTCACACACACCAGGAGACGAGGAGAAGAACAGAGAGAGCGAGTTTGTAAGATTCTCGTTACGCACTAGGATCAAACTCTCGATTGTGCTTCTCCTTAGGTGGCAAGTTTAGGAAAAACATTGGAAACAGAACCTGAAATGAATAGTACAGTGGCAGTACAGGTATTGAATGATTATTATAGTTATGTTGTTATTGACACTGTACTTTAGTGAATACCATGGTACTCCATATTTTCTCATCTCGTCTACGACCATTTGTGCCTTAATGTTTTTATTGTATTGTATTTTATTTTATTTTATTGTTTTGATTTTATTTTATTTTGTTGTTTTAATTTAATTTTTTTATTATTTTTTTATTTCAGTTTTATCTTTTATATTTGTTTTGTATTTATGTTTAGTTTTTTATTATTTGTTTCATCTTTTGTTTGTTTGTTTGTTTTTTTACATTATTTGTCTCGTCTTTTGTTTGTTTATTTGGTTTTTATATTATATGTTTCATCTTTTATGTTTGTTTGTTTTTATATTACTTGTTTAATCTATGTTTGTTTAAGTTTTTATATTATTCACATAATCTTGTATGTTTGTTTATTTGTTTGTTTTATATTATTATTTTCCTCTCTTATGTTTGCTTGTTTTATTTTAATATGATTTTTCATCTTCTGTTTGTTTATTTTGTTTTTATATTGTTTTTTAAATCTTTTATGTTTGTTTGTTTTGCTTTTGTATTATTCGCTTAGTCTTTTGGTTGTTTATTTGTTTGTTTTATATTATTCTTTTCATCTCTTATGTTTGCTTGTATTATTTGAATATTATTTGTTTCATCTTTTGTTTGTTTATTTTGTTTTTATTTTATTAGTTTAATCTTTTATGTTGGTTTGTTTTGTTTTTATATTATTCATATAATCTTTCATGTTTGTTTGTTTTTTGTTTTAATAGAATTCGTAATATATTTTATGTTTGTTTGTTTTGTTTTTATATTATTCATATAATATTTTATGTTTGTATATTTTGTTTTAATATTAAATGTTTTGTTTTAGTATTATTTCAGTTTTGTTTTGGAATTAATTAATTGTAATTATTTAATTGTATTTGTTTAGTTTTTAAATAATTTTAGATATTTTAATATTAAATGTTTATTTTAATATGAATAATTTATTTATTTGTTTAAATGGTCAGCATTTGGATTAGCAGTGAGAGTTTGAAGTTGCTACTTCATTAGACACTTGATATAAGAAATAACGTATAATAAACTATTTTTGCAGAGAGTATAAGAAGTTTCTCTCTGTCAGGATGTCAGTGTTACTCAAAACATATCTGAACTCAGAGCTATTAGCTGTATTTTCGTAATTTTATTTGAGGTATTTTTCTGTTATGGATTTCTCCTCCAACAGTTTATAAATAATTTATGTAGTTTACCATGATGAGTCATTTAATACCAGTGAATTTTCGAGTTGGTTGAATAGTAAGCCAAAAAGAAAGTCTTGAGTCACATAATAGAGAGTTTTGGAGATGAATTGAATAGATTCTTATACAGCAGGGCTCTTCAGTGGGGGGTCGGTGGCAGTACTGCAGGGGCTCCATTAATTAATTCATCTAATTTATTTTGTGAAAAATAAGGCTTAAATTAAAATGTAATATTAATATGCGTTTTTTCAAGTACATGCCTTTGTAGATGTTGTGGTTACGTGCTACTTTTGTAGTAGTTGTGGTTTGTTTCAGAGGTTCTGGAGCTTGGAGGACCCTTAACTTTTACCGGTTTACTCTATAGATAAATAGATGTGCAAGAAATTAAGAATCAGTAAAGCGTCCGGATCTATCTATGAAAATATATTATGCATGACAATTTATTTAAAACCTTTTTTATATAAAAAAAAATATATATGGAACATTAAAAAAGAAAGATTTATTTTTGCATTTTCAAATAAACAACTTTTTTTTTAATTAAAACTATTTTTAAGTCTTGCAATAGAAGGGAAAGTATAATAAATAATAATCTGGAATATATATATATATATATATATATATAATATAAAATCCAAAAATCCATTTTAGTTCATATCTATTTCTTATTTCTTAAACTGGAGTTCTTACTTTTTTTTCTTTTTCTTTTACATTCACTGAACAAAAAAATTGTTATAAACAAATTTTTCCCTTTTTGTCTGTATTACAGAGAAACTGTTTGGTGAGTTTGTGAGCTGGGACCTGCAGGACGCTCTATCACACCTGCCTCTGAAATCCGGTCAATCTGTCTCCATCCCTGTCAACATATCCACCAAACTGGACTTTTCTGGTCAGGAGAACCTGTTACACGACCTGAACGACGGTAAACATCCACACGAACACGAGCACACATCCGCTGACACGCAAAAACAACATCATTTGGGTCCGTTCTGGTTTGTCCCGTCCAATTTGCGCTCAATTTCTGCGAGTGCATCACCAGAGCCATCACACTATAATCAAGATGGCCCTGATTGCTCTCTGATAGATGGAAAGGCAGTATTCACTTTGCCCTGTTATGGTAGATCAGATCCAAGGGAGGTGATTTGAAATGGTGTCTGTACCACCTCATTTTACATTCAACAGAGACGACGCTTGAGCTGCCATCTCTCTTCTGCATTACCCTCTCTCTGTCCCCTCTGCCCTTTCTAGTTCCTCTCTGGATTCATATCTATTTCCTCTTCACATCTTGTTCCTTTTGGCTGTTTCCTGGCTGTATTGCACTTATACCTTCTTTCTTTCTATATCACCTCTCAGTTTTTATCCACCTCTCATGCCCGTTGAGAAGGAAACTTCACCATTATCTCAGTCGTTTTTCCTTGACAGCAATGAGATGAAATGGAGAGCAGATTTGCTTAATGTCATATCACTACCGTTCAAAAGTTTGTACCGAATAAGATTGGATTAAAGGTGCACTATGTAACATTTTTGCAGTAAAATAACCAAAAACCACAAGGCCACTGTTATACACTCACCTAAAGTATTATAAGGACGACCATACTAATACTGTGTTTGACCCCCTTTCGCCTTCAGAACTGCCTTAATTCTACGTGGCATTGATTCAACAAGGTGCTGAAAGCATTCTTTAGAAATGTTGGCCCATATTGATAGGACAGCATCTTGCATTTGATGGAGATTTGTGGGATGCACATCCAGGGCACGAAGCTCCCGTTCCACCACATCCCAAAGATGCTCTATTGGGTTGAGATCTGGTGACTGTGGGGGCCATTTTAGTACAGTGAACTCATTGTCATGTTCAAGAAACCAATTTGAAATGATTCGAGCTTTGTGACATGGTGCATTATCCTGCTGGAAGTAGCCATCAGAGAATGGGTACATGGTGGTCATAAAGGGATGGACATGGTCAGAAACAATGCTCAGGTAGGCCGTGGCATTTAAACGATGCCCAATTGGCACTAAGGGGCCTAAAGTGTGCCAAGAAAACATCCCCCACACCATTACACCACCACCACCAGCCTGCACAGTGGTAACAAGGCATGATGGATCCATGTTCTCATTCTGTTTACGCCAAATTCTGACTCTACCATCTGAATGGCTCAACAGAAATCGAGACTCAGACCAGGCAACATTTTTCCAGTCTTCAACTGTCCAATTTTGGTGAGCTCGTGCAAATTGTAGCCTCTTTTTCCTATTTGTAGTGGAGATGAGTGGTACCCGGTGGGGTCTTCTGCTGATTTAGCCCATCGCCCTCAAGGTTGTGCGTGTTGTGGCTTCACAAATGCTTTGCTGCATACCTTGGTTGTAACGAGTGGTTATTTCAGTCAAAGTTGCTCTTCTATAAGCTTGAATCAGTCTGCCCATTCTCCTCTGACCTCTAACATCAACAAGGCATTTTCGCCCACAGGACTGCCGCATACTGGATGTTTTTCCCTTTTCACACCATTCTTTGTAAACCCTAGAAATGGTTGTGCGTGAAAATCCCAGTAACTGAGCAGATTGTGAAATACTCAGACCGACCCGTCTGGCACAAACAACCATGCCACGCTCAAAATTGCTTAAATCACCTTTCTTTCCCATTCTGACATTCAGTTTGGAGTTCAGGAGATTGCCTTGACCAGGACCACACCCCTAAATGCATTGAAGCAACTGCCATGTGATTGGTTGATTGGATAATTGCAGTAATGAGAAATTGAACAGGTGTTCCTAATAATCTTTTAGGTGAGTGTATATTTGAGAACTTACACTATCCGAAATGTTTCCAACTATTTGTAAATCGTGAGGAAATTGCTATTTCAGCCAAGGAACCGGGACGTGTGAGGGAGTCGACTGCGTCATATCTGCATTCCCCTCTGTTTCCAGTTTTATTTTGCAGAAAGGCTTTACTCTCACTGCAGTGTGAACAAGTGTCATAGCAGCCGCCGAGCGAACGCACAGAGTAACGTCATAACATCATTTTCAACACACTCAAATGTATCTAATATGATAAACAGAGCTGCGTTACTTCATACTCATGACAGGAAAAGCGGACATGGCGCCGGCGACTGTGTCATAATAAATGTCCCGCTGCTCACGAGGCGTGTGTTGCGTTCATCTTATTAACAATCGCTCCAGTGGCCTTGCTCAGCTCCACAACACTCGGTCCTGCTCTGCTTCATACTACAGTAACATTAATAATCCACTTGGCGTCATCAAACTACGCCTTTGTTTTGAATAGGCGACCTCGCGGACGGAAAAGTTACATAGTGCACCTTTAAGATTAAGGTTGCATTGAATTGATCAAAAGTGACAGTAAAGACATTTACAGTGTTGCAAGGTGATGCCACAAATACCGGTACTTCGGTACCAAGTCGGTACTGAAATAAAAAAAATATGACTATACCAGCATTCCTATAGTACTGATAGTACAGACTCCCGAGTATATTCGGTACCCGCAACTGCAGCTGCGTTCAGTCACTTCTGTGTTTATCTTAGCGCAGGGCTCCAGACTGTAGCCTAATATATACTAGTGTATGTGAATATTAAACTGCAAAATACTATTTAAATATTACTCCTGCATGTTCTGCGTCTCTGTGTGACTGACGGGTACGCACGTGTGACTCTCGCTGCCTCTGCCGTGTCACTGTGAGGACATTTACATTTATGCATTTAGCAGACGCTTTTATCCAAAGCGACTTACAACTGAGGAGTACAGGAAGCGATCCATCATGACAGCGAAACACAGAAAGTGCCTGAAGTACAAAGTTTTGGACATCGCACAGAGCATCACACACTAGGGCAGGGAAGAATTAGAGGAAGAGAAGTAGAGGACATGAACGCATAAAGCATCACTTCATGGGCATTTACCGTTTCATTTGAGAAAACTGTCATATCATGAACACTGACATTCAAAGGTCGTCACGGCAACCCGTCAAAATAAAAGTTCTGTTTAACTTCCAGAAGTTGAGAGAAATATATTAGGCATTTTTTTTTAAAAATAGGTAAGTAAGATAAAATAATAAAATAACAAAAAACATTTTGCTGTGGTACCGCAATTGATACAGAGAACCATAAAATTTTTATGGTTATGATACCGACTACTGGAATTTTGGTATCGTGACATCCCTAGTTGCAAAAGATTCATAGTTGAAAGATATGCTGTTCTTTTAAACTCTCTATTCATTAAAGAACCCTGAAAATATATATCAACTATTTTCAACATTGATAATAATATGAAATAAAGGATCATGTGACACACAGTAATGATGCTGAAAATTCAGCTTTACATCACCGGAGTAAAGTAAATTAAAAAACACATTCAAATAGAAAAAAGTTATTTTAAATTGAAAATTTTTTTTCCCCACTATTTTAACGTTTTACTGTATTTTGAATCAAATAAATGCAGCCTCTGTGTGCATAAGAGACTTCTTCTTTCAAAAACAGTAAAAATCTCTTTCAGTAAATGGTCTTAAAGGGAAAAAAAATGTTTGAACTTCTATCTTAAAAGATGAAGTGAAATTCTCAATTCGACCTCAAACATTTCTTCTCCAATTCTTTCAAGATCGAATGATCTGAGCCGCTATTCACATCGATTTTATAGATTTTTACTCCTACTGCATGCCAACAGTATTTTTGAGGATTTTGAGAATACATTTGAGATAAGGTTTATATGCCATTGAAATGCATTTGCAACCTCTTCTGGACTGCAAACGATCAAGCTCTGAGAATTGGAAATGTCCTCTAGGTTCTCTTTGTCTCAATGTACGCACATGTTAATATTAATGAGACATGAGGAGAGCAGACTGTAGCAGACGAGTGGTGCTGCGCGTCTGTCTGCTGCGTTTCTGCTTGAATTACAAACAGGTGCAAGATGAACAGCCTCCTTCCTCTCTCTCCTCTCCAGGGTCTCTCCTCTGACGCCGATAAAATGTTTTAATTATTGTTGAAATAATAATTTCTCTGAATTAGGCTGATAAGACAGCTTAAATCCCGTCCTATTAGCGCAGCATGTAGAGGGCAGTGAATTGTAAACATTGCTGATGTTATCGCTGGTGCTAATAAAGTATTGCTGTTATTTAGCGATAATATTAGCACTGGTTGACATTAGTTTTCTCATCATGGTGGTTTGTAACTGTATAAACAAATATAACAAGTCATTCAGATTTTTGATTTGGCACTTCCTAATCTCTGATTGGCTCCTCATCCTTCTCTCCATTGTGATTCACATAATGGAATGCAACATCTACAATTTTACATATTTAGCATGAAGTAGCTTCCGGACTGTCTTAAAGTCAACATCAGGGATGTGATTTTTTTCCATATTAATACAAATTTTCAGAACTGAAATATGACCCACGTGAATATCATAAATCTGAGGCAAATGCTGGATATTCAGCCTATCTAATCACGTTAACAACATGCACCAATGCATTTTTAAATATGTATCTACAGGGAGTGCAGAATTATTAGGCACGTTGATTTTCTGATCATATTTTTTTTCCAGGCACATTTGACCAATTCCAAACCACAGTAATCCTAATAACTACTATTGATTTAGTATTTAATAATGTATAAGTGGTATATAATTGTTCATGAAGGCTGGAAATGAAAATCACCTTATATTCAGGTGTGCAGAATTATTAGGCATGTTTTCTTTTACAGATAAATTGAGCCAAAAAAGAGATTTAACTCAGACTGAAAAGTCAAAAAGTATTAAATGCCCATGAGAAGGATGCAATACTAATGCAATACTAGACATTGCAGTTAAGGCATGACCATTGGACAGTGAAATGCTCGTTGGGTCAGCAGGGTCAGACAAAAACTGGTGGTGAAGAAAAGACACCTGTTAACCGCAAAAGAATTAAGAATTAAGGTGAAGAATTAAGGGTGAAACCATCAGGAACCCTTTAGTCTCCAGCGCATCCATTTTCCAGAGCTGCAACCTACCTGGAGTCTCCAGAAGTGCAAGGTGTCAAGATCTCAGAGACTTCAGTTAGGTAAAGAATCCTAAAAAATGACCCCCACTAGATAAGAATCACAAGCTGAAGTGTTGTAAAATACACGAAGAAGGTTTTTTTATAGGCTTTATGGACAGATAGGTTGAGAGTGACTCTTGAAGGACCAGCACCACATCCTCTAGTACCACTGTTTGAAGAATTCATCTTCCAGAATCTGGCAGTACGTTTTGGGAGTTCATTTTTAGTCCATCTCTGCAAAACGGACTTCAGGATGGACTAAAATGAACTCCCAAAACGTACTGCCAGATTCTGGAAGATGAATTCTTCAAACAGTGGTACAAGAGGATGTGGTGCTGGTCCTTCAAGAGTCATTCTCAACCTATAAAACCTATAAAGCCTATAAAAAAGCAGGCTTCATGTATTTTACAACACTTCAGCTTATGATTCTTATTTAGTGGGGGTCATTTTTTAGGATTCTTTACCTAACTGAAGTCTCTGAGATCTTGACACCTTGCACTTCTGGAGACTCCAGGTAGGTTGCAGCTTTGGAAAATGGTGGCGCTGGAGACTAAAGGGTTCCTGATGGTTTCACCCTTAATTCTTCACCTTAATTCTTAATTCTTTTGCAGTTAACAGGTGTCTTTTCTTCACCACCTGTTTTTGTCAGATCCTGCTGACCCAACGAGCATTTCACTGTCCAATGGTCACGCCTTAACTGCAATGTCTAGTATTGCATTAGTATTGCATCCTTCTCATGGGCATTTAATACTTTTTGACTTTTCAGTCTGAGTTAAATCTCTTTTTTGGCTCAATTTATCTGTAAAAGAAAACATGCCTAATAATTCTGCACACCTGAATATAAGGTGTTTTTCATTTCCAGCCTTCATGAACAATTATATATCACTTATACATTATTAAATACTAAATCAATAGTAGTTATTAGGATTACTGTGGTTTGGAATTGGTCAAATGTGCCTGGAAAAAAAATATGATCAGAAAACCAACGTGCCTAATAATTCTGCACTCCCTGTATATATATACCGATCAGGCATAACATTATGACCGGTGAAGTAGATAACAATGATCATCTCTTCATCACGGCACTTGTTAGTGGGTGGGATATATTAGGCAGCAAGTGAACATTTTGTCCTCAAAGTTGATGTGTTAGAAGCAGGAAAAATGGGCTAGCGTAAGGATTTGAGCGAGTTTGACAAGGGCCAAATTGTGATGGCTAGACGACTGGGACAGAGCATCTCCAAAACTGCAGTTCTTGTGGGGTGTTCCCGGTCTGCAGTGGTCAGTCTCTATCAAAAGTGCTCCAAGGAAGGAACAGTGGTGAACCGGCGACAGGCTCATGGGCGGCCAAGGCTCATTGATGCACATGGGGAGCGAAGGCTGACCTGTGTGGTCCGATCAAACAGACGAGCTACTGTAGCTCAAATTGCTCAAGAAGTTAATGCTGGGTCTGATAGAAAGGTGTCAGAATACACAGTGCATCTCAGTTTGTTGCGTATGGAGCTGCATAGCTGCAGACCAGTCAGGGTGCCCATGCTGACCCCTGTCCACCACCGAAAGTGCCCACAGTGGGCATGTGAGCATCAGAACTGGACCACAGAGCTATGGAAGAAGGTGGCCTGGTCTGATGAATCACATTTTCTTTTACATCACGTAAAAGAAGAACATGTTCCTGGGGAACACATGGCACCAGGATGCACTATGGGAAGAAGGCAAGCCGGCAGAGGCAGTGGGATGCTTTTGACAATGTTCTAATAATAATATTTTTAATAAAAAATGACATCATATTAAATGTGGAAAAAACTGGGTTTTTATTATTTTAGGGATTAGGATTTTGCAATAACTAACCAATTAAGTGAACGAGTGGTTAGACTGATTCAGATAGTCAGAGTGAGTTCAATCAAACGGATTCAGTATGAAAAACACACAAGTTAAACATACTATGCGTTCCTTTCACTGTTTCTTTCAGCTCTTTTTCTTTGCCCTTTTTATGTTTTTATCTCTCTCTCAGTGTCTGTCTCCATCTCTCCTGTCAGCATAACTCAGGCTGTGATGGTGGTGATGTCATCACTGTGATGCAATGCTCTGTCTCTCCAGAGGCCGACGGGTTCAGTTCGTACACGTTTCTTTAACACGCCGCTCTGTTCGTTCGTTCGTTCGTTCATCCGTCCTCTATAAATCGTCTCCCCATCAGAGAGAGGCGGAGCGCGAGGTCCAGACGTTCAGACTAAACACATTAGTGCCTGAATGTTAAAATGTCAGCGCAAGAACAACATAATGAGAGAGGAGTGCGGCTCCATTAAACCGGACAGCTCCCCCCGCTGAGAGCTCGCTGGAGGTAAACGTTTACCCTTCATGCAGGACGTCAGCCGACCGCTGAGCCCTGGTGCGGATGATGTCACGCCGTCATAGGGATGAACTTGCTAGCCTCATTGGGTAACGCCTGGCTATCGCTGAGCACCGCATTTTGAGGGTTCGTTGCGATGCAGCCGGCTGCATTCTACTTAAGCAAGGAAATAAATGACGTCTGTTAAACGGACTGCTCAGGACGCTCATTAGGTGGATCATTTGAGTTGATATTGAGCTCCTTTAACCTCCGAGGAGACTTTTTTTATTTCACTTATTTACTTTGAAAGGGTAAAATCTAAATATAATAGAAAAATATATATATTTTTGATGTAGTCTGTCTATCATCACACTCCCATTTCACTCTCTAGGCCTGCCCTTACACACTTTGTCCTTTTCCTAGCCTTGCCCTCATCTGCTCTTAACTCTTTTTTTTTTTTTTTTTTTTTAATGGCCAGCCACGCCAATGTTTTTGAAAATTTTCACAACAATGTAATGGCCCATAGAATATTTTGTTGTATCCGAGCATGTAATTAATCAAAAGTAAAAGCAGACCCTCTGCTTTTGAACAACAATATGGGTACGTTTCATAAAAAAGCACATCCAGATCAGATTCAGAGCCATAATCAAACACTGATGGAGTAGATCGAGCCTATCAACACCCCTAACGCTTGCACAGTCCTATAGCTTGTCCTGGGTCGACATTTCATTCAGTAACATTAAGCAGTTTTGATTTGTATGATGTTTAATGTTGACGATCACGTTATTTTACATGTATCTGCTTACATACGATCGCTTGGTTTTTTTGCATCTTTTTCGCCTGTGTTTTGATCAGGAGATTCGGTACTCATTCAGAAGATGCGTCATAAAGCCCCCTAGCGTATAACAGTGAAAATACTGAAAAATCTGTGTTTGGCAGGGGAAGCGTTTTCTCACAAATAACGGAAAATTCTGTGTTTGGCAGGGAAGCGTTTTCTCACAAATAACGGAAAATTCTGTGTTTGGCAGGGAAGCGTTTTCTCACAAATAATGGAAAATTCTGTGTTTGGCAGGGAAGCGTTTTCTCACAAATAATGGAAAATTCTGTGTTTGGCAGGGAAGTGTTTTCTCACAAATAACGGAAAATTCTGTGTTTGGCAGGGAAGTGTTTTCTCACAAATAACGGAAAATTCTGTGTTTGGCAGGGAAGCGTTTTCTCACAAATAACGGAAAATTCTGTGTTTGGCAGGGAAGTGTTTTCTCACAATTAACGGAAAATTCTGTGTTTGGCAGGGAAGTGTTTTCTCACAAATAACGGAAAATTCTGTGTTTGGCAGGGAAGCGTTTTCTCACAAATAACGGAAAATTCTGTGTTTGGCAGGGAAGCGTTTTCTCACAAATAACGGAAAATTCTGTGTTTGGCAGGGAAGCGTTTTCTCACAAATAACGGAAAATTCTGTGTTTGGCAGGGAAGCGTTTTCTCACAATTAACGGAAAATTCTGTTTAGCAGGGAAGCGTTTTCTCACAAATAATGGAAAATTCTGTGTTTGGCAGGGAAGCGTTTTCTCACAAATAACGGAAAATTCTGTGTTTGGCAGGGAAGCGTTTTTTTACAAATAACGGAAAATTCTGTGTCTGGCTGGGAAGCATTTTATCGCAAATAACGGACAATTCTGTGTTTGGCAGGGAAGCGTTTTCTCACAAATAATGGAAAATTCTGTGTTTGGCAGGGAAGTGTTTTCTCACAATTAACGGAAAATTCTGTGTTTGGCAGGGAAGCGTTTTCTCACAAATAACGGAAAATTCTGTGTCTGGCTAGAAAGCATTTTATCGCAAATAACGGACAATTCTGTGTTTGGCAGGGAAGCGTTTTCTCACAAATAACTGCAGTTGCAGGTTTCAAACAGAGATGGCGACAAGAGGCAAAACTTACGGACTGCAGCTTTAATGTGTGATTATTTTATTTGATCTGTTTTGTTTTGTTTTCTTATCTTATTTGTTCTTTTATTTATTTAAATTTAAAAAAAATCTAATCAAACCAAATTATTTAGTTTAGTTTTATTTTTTTATTTAGTTTTATTTTTTAATATACATGTTGATCAAGCAATCTCATTGGTTGCAAGATCAACAGAGGCCAGTCAGCTTGGGCCATGTAATAATGATGGGATTGGTTGCAGATTGCATGTAAAGAAAATATAAGTCTGTGCCCACTATAGTTTCATGACTGAACTAGATGCATATCTTAGCTCCACCCTCCTCTGATCCCGTGTCACTCTCTTAGCTCTGCCCTTCTTTTACCTTATGTCACTCTGTTAGCTCTGACCTGGTGTCTGGGCGTGTGAGACTTGTAAAGTAAGGAGGAGACATTACGACAAATTGTACCAGACACTCTTGAGGAGATGTGATGTCATTTCAGAGGCAGTGGGACTCGTAATGAGGACCGTAAGTTCTCTCTGTCGTCTTCCGTTTCAGGTGGTAAAACACACATACTGACCAGATCTGTCCTCCTGATGTGCGCTTCTGTGTACAGTTCTCTTTTACCGCGCGGCAGAGGGACAGCATTTGAAAGATGACTGTCTGTTCTACAGACATGCGTTTCTGTTAGAATAGTGATGAGCCGCATTTTCACACATGCACTTTTCACCTGGCGTCTCTTCAGTTCTTCCTCCTCTGTTGAATGTCAGAATCCATACAAGTTTATTGAAACATCTGCGTGAGATACGGACAGCAATCTGTGCGCGACAAATGCTGCAATTTACCCTCATTATTCTACCTCAGATAGAGCCAAAGCAGGTCACATCCAGAAATGTCACCGCTACAGAAAGACCTTCAATTAGAGCAATGGCTCTGTGGCAGACAACACAACCTCCTTGTTGCAGCATATCTGTTATTTATTTATTTATACATTTATTCATTTATGTATTTATTTATTTATTATTTATTTATGCATTTATTTATGTATTTATTTATTTATGCATTTATTAAAGCTTTTATATATTTACGCATTTATTTATTTTTTGCAACCTTTTGACAGTAAAGTAATTTCTAATTGATACAGGGTAATTAATTAATCATTTGGCAGTTTTTCTGAAAAATTGGCCTTTAAAAGTGGGGTACTTTTTTTATAATTAGCATGTGGGGTCTATTGTGATCATTTTTGAGTGATGCAAATATTTTAATAAAAATACCCCTGGGGGGGGGGGGATGCTTTTTCATGCTTTCCGAGGTTTTTACACTGTTAAAGACTTGGATTCCCATGCTAAACATGGACAAAGTTTCAAAAAATAAGTTGGACGTTTGATGGGAGTATTTCTGTGCCAAAAATACTCCGTTTTGTCACAAGTTTCGTAAAGTTTTTTTCGAGTATGGGTCTGCGTGACCCCAACAAGGGCGGAATGTCCTTGTACGGGCTCTTCTCCCAGAGCGGGACAGCAAATGCACGCCCATTAACGCGATGTGCTCGGCTTTAGGGAAGTGTCACCAAAGAAGTGTGTTTTTGGTTGTCAGGGCAAGACAACCCTGTACAGCTTCCCAAAGAACCCAGCGTTAATGGGACAGTGGATGGAGTTTGTTTTTTTCCGGAGCAGCAACGGAGAAAGTGTTTTCTCTGTCCACTGCATTTTGGCGACGATGGTTATAAACAAGGCCCGGTTGTAGGTCGTCTAATGCTGAAAGATGGAGCAGTCTCAGCAATTAAGGGTGCTTTCACATCTCTAGTTCGGTTCATTTGGTCCGAACCAAGGGCAAACAATTATACATTGTAGCACTTTTCAGCTTTTTTGGTTCCTTTTCACACCACACTGATTGCTTTGGTCCGAACCAGTTGAAACGAACCAAAATGCAGTCACATGACAACATCCACATCACTCGATGGCCATGGCGTATTGCCTAAACTTCTTTTCGATCGGTCAAAATTTTACGTGCGGGGAAATTCCAACAGAAGAGGAAAAGCCAGCAAACAACACAGTGACAACACAGCTGTGGAGAGACGGCCGCGCGGGCTGGTTTTTGTCCCTGGCCATAATCTATTACATTGTTTGTATACACCACAATATGCAAACAATACATTTCTATAATGAAGCATGGATGCGGCTTGAAAACAACGTTCTAATGCACTGCAAACGGCGTGCGTGCATCGCTCGTCACTTCAAGCGGAGGCGTGCATTAATTCTCCTCACCACTCCAAGTTTGTCCGCGAGCTGCCATGCTAAAGTGCAAACTGTCAACAAACACTTCCTCATCCCGTAATGCACAGCGCAGCTGACTACGGCAGCTGGTTTAGTCCAAAAATTATCAATACTTTTTGCAGTTGGGTCTGTTCGAGGTCGGATCACATTCTCACCACAAACAAACCGCTCCAGAGTTCGTTCGAAAGCGTAGCGAGACCACCTCTTCAAGGAGGTCTCGGTATATGCTTGTTTGGTCCGCTTTTGGTGCGCACCCGAGTGCGATTGCTGCTTACACACCTGACCAAACGAACCGCACCAAAGGGGAAAACGAACTCTAGTACCATTCAACCGAACTAAATGAGGCAGGTGTGAAAGCACCCTAAGGTTCACGGTCGTGCGTTGGAAGCAGGAGTTGAGTAAAACTGCTTCAAATGTCTTTGTGTTGTTAGCTATCAACACGTTCATTCAAATGCGCAACAATTCCATTGTTTTTCTATGTAAACACGCACTAGTCTGACGTGCAAAGCCGTTCCGCTTGCTACTGCTATCGTTTAATCGCATACAATCGTCCATAAACCAAATTATGTCCTCATAAACCATGAGTAAACACAAACAAATGTTGTAAAACTCGCGCATCACAAGCCGCTAAGCAAATATATACAGTTACAGTACATACCACATAGAGACGTCCTGCTGTAGTCGTCGTTGTTGCTGCTCCTGTTTAATTTCAGCCTCCGGATCAGGGGCCGGATTCACGAAACATTCTTAAGAATGAAATTATTCTTAACTGCCAATTTCTTCTTATTTTCTAACTTAAGAAAAAATATAAGAATATTTTGTATTCCCAAAAACTTTTCTTAAGAATGTTCTTATCTTTTTTCTTATGATTGTTCTTCAGATAAAATTTAAGAAGTATTCATATTCACGAAAATAATGTTCTTTAAAATCATCGTAAATAACTTCTTAAAGTTAGGATAATCTCCAACCTATCTTAAATACCAATTATATTGTTAATGTGTCACAAATTGTAGTTTTAAGACTTTTTCAGGCGAGAATGTACTTATTTAAAGATTAAATCTGTGGTTTATTTATAAAGAGAGTGCCTATTTTACAATTTTATCTGCCGTTCTCGGAGTTGTGAGATCCAGGCGATCAGCGGGTGTTCAGCGCTTGTTAACCCCGGCGAAAGTAGCCTTACCTCGGCTAGTCCTTCTGCCGTCTGCCATCTGCCGCGGCCTCTGACGTCTCTGAGATATGATTCGTCTTGTGTCGATCTAACGGCCGATCTTTGGTACCCGAGCTGTGTTCTTGATAAACGGCTAGGCTCTTATAAAATAACGATTTTACAGACACGGCACATTAAAAACACGACATTGAGTGATTAACTCCCGTCAAGCCAGTCACGACGAAATAGTCTGCACACGTATTATGATATCTACGGTAATCTGCAGGAAGGGCGGAAAGACGGGCTTTGAGGTGTTTTTCATTCAGCGAGTGTTCAGAAATACCTTTCAATTAGGGCTGTACGATTAATCGAAAAATAACCGAAACCGACATTCAGAACCTCTAACCAACGTATTTTTCCCATGTCGGTTATTTCGTTTTTCACGTGACTCCGCCCCGTCAGTCACATCAAGTGCAGTTTGAAGGCACACAGAGAGATGCAGGAGCAGTTATCTGTGTTTATAGATACCCAGAATCACTATAGTAACTGCATGTGTTACACAGTTTATACAGGTAAGTTAATTGCTGTTCTTATAGCCTACGCGCTGACACACACACACAGATGGCGCGCGCAAGCCCCGAAGCCGCTTTCACTTTCGTGCTCATAAAGTTTGTCAAGTAAATGCGTTTAAAGGCTTGCCAGTTTCAACATTTAAAGCGATTGTGAACTATTCAAAAACAACAATACGGAAAACTTCTCCGTTCAGTGCTTAGCTTTTTTCAGTGACACAGAGCCGAGCCGTGTCGCGTCTCTGAAAACGCGCGCGCCCTGAAGGCAGACCTCTTTCACCTACGTCCTCACAAAGCTTGTCATTTGAATGTGGTTTAAGCCCTGCCAGTTTGAACATTAAAGCGAGTTTCGACCATCAGATGTGTATTATGTTAAACTAATGCCTGATATATTTTGACAAACGAACACTCAGACAGAAGCTGTGACTAAAGTAAAGTCACTAAAGTAGCTTAGAAACTCAACAGTTAGGCATACATTTTAATACCTTTGAAGTAAGTACAAACCACAGCTTCATAATTAATAGAGACAGTAAGAGTAATTCACACACACAATCACTCTCTCATTAATGCATTCAAATAAATGTAATGTAGGCCTACTGTGTTAATGTATCTGCATCTGATATACAACAAACAGAAATCTGCTCCATAGACAATAACTGCTGAAAGTGAACCGTTTCCTTCAAGTGTTTTAAAATCACAATGCACTTTTTCATTAGAAAAAAAAATTCCACCTTTTATAGTAGAAAATATTTACAGTACAAACCTTATAAGTGAACTTACTCAAAAACCTTATGAGGGCAAAAAAAAAAAAAAAAGCAGAATAATCGTTCATTAATCGTAATCGAGGTCAAATGTTCAATGAATCAAGGTTTTTATTTTTGGTCAAATCGTTACAGCCCTACTTTCAATAAAATAACACCATATAACACCTTTTATTTTCTTCTTAAGTAAAAAATTAAGATGTTCTTAAGAAAATATTTGAGAACTTCTTAAGAATTTTTCAAGAATTGCACTTAGGAACATTCTTACGAACTTCTTAGAATTTATCTTAAGAATTTTCGTAACTTCTTTCTTAAGAAGATTTTCGTGAATCCGGCCCCTGAGATTCTGGATCATATACTGTATGTGTGGTTGAATCTGATTGATAGTCATGGTTTATTTAGGATAACGTTTTTTCCCCACGTTTAAGGATGTCACAGCTTTCCAACACTCTCAACGGAATAGCTGCACGCCCTCGTGATTCTCTAGCTCCGCCCATACGATATGCCTCCAGCCGCTCGGTTTTATTCGGAAAGACTCGGTACAGGGTATCTTTCTTTATAAATATGATAAAACTTAAGACTTTTTGGAGATATGAAGGATGCAATACTACTCTATAGGTACTCAAGATTGAGTAGGTACTCTATAGGTACCCCCCCCCCCCCCCTTTAAACAAGGAAGTTAACGCTTGTCAATGGAGAGTGGCCAGACTCTCTGATAGGTCTGATAGGACCAGGCTAGCACTTCCCAACACCTCAAATTAACTTTAAATTAGAGACAAAACAGATTAAAACAGAATTAATACTCACAAAACTATAATGACTCAATCCATAAGAAACATGCTGTCTGAATAATGTGGTAAAATCATCACAGCGTTGCTTAATTATATAAAGACAGAACACTAATTGCAGATACCATGAATATGTCATATATCACCCATCCCTGCTGCAGCTGATGTCGCGCATTTGTGTTCTTTAGTTTTGTGTTTTATGTTTTTTTCGGCTTGCTGACCGTCCCTGCAGTCTGCACCGTTTAAGTCTGTTGATGAAAGTATCATTCGTCATATTTATGCCCCGTTTCTAAAAATAGCCCAGAATGCTTCTTGCTTGAATGATATTGTGTGTGCGTTTATAAGTTTATGTTATTATCCGTATGTGCTAGGGAGATAAAATGTATCCACCTGAGTGTGTTCCAGAGATCCGCTGCGGCACACATACTCCATCGCCTTATTTATTACCTAGCTTTTCCAGCTCATCATATTTCAAACTGTCACGTTATGGATTTTAATTTTATTTCCAGCACTAAACACCGGACAAACAGATGCGCTGAGAGATAGAAAGGTGGATGGAGAGAGAGGTGGAGAGGAAAGCGTTTGAGCGATGTTCACATCCTATGAATGTGAGAAATTATGTCTGTATAATAGCGTCCTCTCCTCACATAAGTCAAAGGAGATGGCGATCTCTCTTTCCACTTCTCCTCTGCCTGCTCGCTCTCTGTCTCTCAGGCCTCTGGCTGCTGCTGTGTTCATGTGCTGCGTATGTCTAATGGATATTGTTGTGTGGTTTCAGATGGTATCAGTGTAACAGGTCTGCCCGTCTCCAGCCCTCTGCGGCAGGTCCTAAAGCCACGCTCCGAAAATAAAACAGTCGGCACTGACCCCAGCAAGAACGAATACAATCACGTAAAGGTAGGAATTCTGTCCTTGAGCTGTGTGCACGCTTTATTTTTCGGCTCTAGAGCTATATTACACATCATTACTGCAGGACACATGTTCGTGTACTAGGTAGGTGTGATGCTGTTTTGATGGTTACTAGGGCTCTCTGCCAGCATTCAAGTCTTATAGAGTGCAACAGTGCCTGCCCACTTTTTCAGCGCCGTTGGTTCCTATAGGGATTTCAAAAGTCTTCATTAAAGCATTTTAAGCCATGAACCAAGCCAACCAGCTACGAGGAGAATCATAACATTACACACTTTGATTTGAAGCAACAACAAAAAAACTATCCCATGAAGCACTGCGAACAGCATAATTCAATTAAGAACGATTTTAAAACCACTCATTTAAAAATGTTGATTATATTTATAAAAACAATATATTGTAAGGTTATTGCAAAATAAGTATTCAAGTATTTTGAGAGTGTAGGGATTACATAATTTGCTTCATGGGAGTGGGCGGAGCTAACGATATCTTTTGCCACGTTTCACTTTTTTCAACTCTGATTGGTGGGATTTTCTGTACAGCATCATGGGTAATGTAGTTTTTCACCACAAATTCAGCTGTTAAACACGATTATTTTAAAACTAAGTTGAAATAATGGGGGGCTGGCGTCTTCAACAGAGGCAAATGCCATCGATTAAAAGCCTTGTAAATGTTTTTAAATTATCATTAAAAATCATTTTACCTATGGAGAAAATGAATGGGAATGGGAGAGACTGTTGCTCTCTATTGTGAATAAGTGTCATCATACTAATTCTGCTCTGCATAAGTGTGCACTACATATCAAATTATGTTCTGAGTTGCAGTTGCAAAAGACCATTGTGATCTTTAGCTATCGTCTCTTGGAGTGTCTTCAATATAGTCTCTGTCCACGGTGCTGAAGTGTGTATGTGTGTGTGTGTGTGTGTGTGTGTGTGTGTGAGTGTGTGTGAGTGTGTGAGAGAGAGATGGTATGTATCTCTGTCCACGGTGCTGAAGTGTGTGTGTGTGTGTGTGTGTGTGTGTGTGTGTCTGTGTCTGTCTGTGTCTGTCTGTCTGTGTGTGTTTGAGAAAGAGAGAGAGAGCGAGACAGAGATGGTATATATCTCTGTCCACAGTGCTGAAGTGTGTGTGTGTGTGTGTGTGTGTGTGTTAGAGAGAGAGAGAGAGATGGTATGTATCTCTGTCCACAATGCTGAAGTGTGTGTGTGTGTGTGTGTGTGTGTGTATTAGAGAGAGAGAGAGAGAGAGAGAGAGAGAGAGAGAGAGAGATGGTATGTATAGATGGTGTGTCCATGGTGCTGAAGTTTGGGTGTGAGCGAGTGTGTGCCTTTGTCCATGGTTCTGAAGTTTGTGTGTGAGAGTGTATGACTTTCTCTGTTCATAGTGCTGAAGTTTGTGCGTGTGTGTGTGTGCGTACGTGTGTGTGTGTGTGTGTGTCCGTCCGTGTCTCTGTCTGTGGTGCTGAACTTTTTGTGTCTCTGTCCATGGTTCTGAAGTTCGTACGTTTTAGTAGAAGTCAAATTTGCACAGTAGACCTGTTGGTGAGATTTTAGTTTATTTGAGCTCTGCTATTTCTCCTAATAGTCCAGCGTTCGTTTCTCAGTATCTGAGAGGCAAGCCTCACATCTGAGATCATAGCCGCGTTTCCACTTTGGGGTGGTATTCGGTGTGTTTCGACCGCAGGAACCGGGGTCTACATGAAGTTCCGGATAAAGATTTCCCCCCTCAAAACGGCCCTGCTTGCAAGGTAGTACATTTTCAAAGTTCTGGAACTTTCGGGGGTGGGACTTGTGCACTCAACATGCTGATTGGTTGAGCTCAAGCTGCATTTTATTTCAACCTAAAAGTCTGTCGTGGTGCGTGCAGTAAGAGTTGATTGCTATTCAAATCAACAATGAACCGACGACGTGGTTCAGGCTTTATTACGTTTATTTGAGAAGGACAAAATCCATTGGGCTCTAGAAAGTCGCGTGCAGTACTACGTCACCAGACTAATCTTTACAGTACTTAAGACCGCAATGGAAACGCAGACAGCAGCAGGTCTGGGGGAAAAAGTTCCTGGGACAAATGAGTAGAAACGGGGCTTAAGTCTCTGCTTTGACTTTTTCTAGATGCTTTGAGATATACTTTTTTGGGAGGTTGGGGGGATATGACCATTCTGATTGTAATGGAAGAATGGACCGTCATCTGAAGGATCGTTCACACTGACTAGAGGCCGTTCATTTTCAAAGTTTCTGAAAACTTGGGTGCACCTCAAAAACGTTTTTCTTTATATTTTTGTCTGATTTTTGGGATAAAAATATCTAAACATCTTTAAAACAACTAATTTGATGTCGAATTAAATTACATATGATTTTTGCCAGCAAAACACCTCATTTGTGATCACATTGTTTAAGAAGAGTTTTGCAGTTGCGCAGCCCGCCAATAACATCAAGACATCCAGCCTCAGGTTCGCCCACTAGCGACCGTCATTACAGCGACCCGCCGTCCTCCAGCGACAAAATCACTGTCAGCGTGATCGGGGCATGAGACTGACAATCCGTCTACCTCCATCCCTCCTGTCATCACTGCATAATTCAGTGCCATTTTCAGCAGACGGAAAGAGTTTGAGGATGCCGGGGTGAGAGAATACAGATGCATCCTGAATTGAAACAAGATGAACAGGGAAGCTAGAGAAGTAATGAGCGGAGAAAGTGTTGAGTGACAGGTCACATTGACGCTGCGGGATATATCCCAGCCTGAGACACTCTAAATGTTTGAATCTGGACGAGGTGAAGGTAATCACTTCTGCTGCCTGACTGACAGCGTCTGACTGCGACACACAACAGGAAGTGTCTTCTCTCACTTCCCCTCTCATAACCCTATCAGCACTGTCCACTGAGAGAGAGAGAGAGAGAGAGAGAGAGAGAGAGAGGAGGAGACAGTGTCCCGGCCCTCACTATCTCCAAACGGCTTAACAGTGAAGAGGAGAAGTCTCCAGCTCAGCTGTTTCCAGTGCAGTCTTTCTTTCTCGTTGTCCTGGCAGGGACTGAGGGGTGATAAAGGAGAATCCTGTCCGCTCCGCCTGGCTGGTCGAGCACAATATACAAGCGGATTGAGGCTGTTGGAGAGGGAAGATTAGGGTCAGATACCTGAAGAGAGTATTTGTGCGTGTTCGAGAAGAGAGAGAGAGCTTTGCTTCTCAAGAATTTTTTTTTTTTATCAGTGTTGAAAACAGTTGTGCTTTTTAGTATTATTGTGGAAAACATGATGCAATTTTTAAGGGAGGATTATTTGATGAATAGTCTAAAAGAAGAGAATTGATTTGAAATCGAAATATGTTGTAACATTATAAATTCTTTACTGTCACTTTTGATCAATTTAATGACTTATTTATAAATATATATATATATATATATATATTAGGGCTGTCAAAAGATTAATCGCGATTAATCGCATCCAAAATAAAAGTTTGTGTTTACATAATATATGTGTGTGTACTCTGTTAATTAATATTAATATATAAATACACACACATTCATGTGTATATTTAAGAAATATTTGCATGTATATACTGTATATACAGTGATATAATCTATAATATATATAAATATAAATGTTTTATATATAAAAATATTTTTTTCTTAAATATATACTTGTTTGTGTGTGTATTTATATATAAATAATAATTAACAGAGAACACACACATATATTATGTAAACACAAACTTTTATTTTGGATGCGATTAATAGCAACTAATCTTTTGATAGCCCTAATATATATATATATATATATATATATATTAAAAGTACAGACCCCAAACTTTTGAACAGTAGTGGTCACTTAACTGCATCACTTTTTTACATTGATTTTGTGATTTATTGACAGTATTATTACTGTTATATTTATTTTTATGAAATATATGTGGGTCTGGGTCAATGTTCCCTCTAATTTCTTTTCTCGCTGAGCAAAACTTTTCTCTATTGGGCGGACATTCTGGTCACCCGACCAAAAACATTCTTTATACCAGACCTGTACAGCATACGCGAACACACACAAAAAGTTTCATCATGCAGTTGTAACTTTTAACTTTAATGTGCCATTTCTATTTTATTTAAAAGCAGTTAATTCAGAAGTCACTAAATTAATTTAATTTAAAAGTTGTATTCTTTACCAAGAAATACTATTAAAAATCTCCCCCAAAACAGTTAAGTTCTTTATAATAATATAATATAATATGAAAAAAAAATAAGCAATTACATTGAGATTGTTTTTATTGGCGACAGGCAGCATTAAACCATCAAACTTAAATGTTTGTTTATTTCTTATGAATTTCCAAGATTTTCTATATCATGTTTTTTTTTTTTTTTTTTACTTTTTAATGGCAAGGATCCCTAAACAATCCCCTTGTGAGATCAATTCTTTATTAGGCTTACAATATAATATAAGATTTCAGCCTATAATATAATATACAAACTAATTTAAGTTCTCTTCACAAAAAATTAAAGTAAAACAACGATGTCGGACTATTTTTTTCGGCACTGGGTTGGTATTTCCACCTACATCAGGTGTGACCTTTCCGATGTGATGACGTCATACGCCATGAAGAATCACAACACCGAAGTCGAGCATACAGTGACTCCAGCTTGAGGTCCTTTCCATCTAAACTGGTTATATCTCTCAAGACTAGTAGTGAATTTAATGAGCAGGAGGATAACCATATTCATCCACACCGAAGCACGTGCCGAAGCACAACCAAAACTATGTTCTTCCACAAAATACATGCAGTTTTTTTAACAGCTAGAGAGCCAAAAGTTACATGGTATACCTTAAAAAATGTCTAAAAGTGCCCATTGTTGAAAAAAACACACTACTGCACAGGTCCTAACGTAAGTTTCTTTTAAAGCCACATGAGGTGTTGCATCCACTAAAATAGCTGTTGGATCCAATTCCAGAGGTGCTAAATCTGGGTCCGGCTTGTTCTCAGTGATTTAATTTGTTGGAAAGTGTTGTTTGATTCACCTGTGCACTTTTTTTAATACTTTTTTATTTCCTTAGTTTAACTATAAAAACATAGCATGCACAGAATACCAAATGCTGTCAAAACATTGCAAGAGATGTGAAGAATGCACGCTTCTCGCCAAGGGCAATTCCTTCGAAGACGAACAGCAGTGGATTTGCATACAGTTGGAATGTATGCCATTCACAAACTGCTACACATTCACTGCTCATTGCATGTTTGTTCAGTGATTATTTGGTATTATAGATCTATGGCATTATATTTAGATCTATGGTATTATTTTTAGATCTATGGTATTATTTTTAGATCTATGGCATTATATTTGAGTCTATGGCATTATAATTAGATCTATGGTATTATTTTTAGATCTATGGCATTATATTTGAGTCTATGGCATTCAATTTAGATCTATGGCATTATATTTGAGTCTATGGCATTATATTTAGATCTATGGCATTATATTTGAGTCTATGGCATTATATTTAGATCTATGGCATTATATTTGAGTCTATGGCATTATATTTAGATCTGTGGCATTATATTTAGATATATGGCATTATATTTGAGTCAATGGCATTACATTTGAGTCTATGGCATTATATTTGAGTTTATGGCATTATATTTGAGTCTATGGCATTATATTTGAGTCTATGGCATTATATTTAGATCTATGGCATTATATTTGAGTCTATGGCATTATATTTGAGTCTATGGCATTATATTTAGATCTATGGCATTATATTTAGATCTATGGCATTATATTTAAATCTATGGCATTATATTTGAGTCTATGGTATTATATTTAGATCTATGGCATTATATTTGAGTCTATGGCATTATATTTGAGTCTATGGCATTATATTTAGATCTATGGCATTATATTTGAGTCTATGGCATTATATTTAGATCTATGGCATTATATTTGAGTCTATGGCATTATATTTGAGTCTATGGTATTATATTTGAGTCTATGGCATTATATTTGAGTCTATGGCATTATATTTAGATCTATGGCATTATATTTGAGTCTATGGCATTATATTTAGATCTATGGCATTATATTTGAGTCTATGGCATTATATTTAGATCTATGGCATTATATTTGAGTCTATGGCATTATATTTAGATCTATGGCATTATATTTAGATCTATGGCATTATATTTAAATCTATGGCATTATATTTGAGTCTATGGTATTATATTTAGATCTATGGCATTATATTTGAGTCAATGGCATTATATTTGAGTCTATGGCATTATATTTGAGTCTATGGTATTATATTTGAGTCTATGGTATTATATTTAGATCTATGGCATTATATTTGAGTCAATGGCATTATATTTGAGTCAATGGCATTATATTTGAGTCTATGGCATTATATTTGAGTCTATGGTATTATATTTGAGTCTATGACATTATATTTGAGTCTATGGCATTATATTTGAGTCTATGGTATTATATTTGAGTCTATGGTATTATATTTAGATCTATGGCATTATATTTGAGTCAATGGCATTATATTTGAGTCTATGGCATTATATTTGAGTCTATGGTATTATATTTGAGTCTATGGCATTATATTTGAGTCTATGGCATTATATTTGAGTCTATGGTATTATATTTGAGTCTATGGCATTATATTTGAGTCTATGGCATTATATTTAGATCTATGGCATTATATTTGAGTCTATGGCATTATATTTGAGTCTATGGTATTATATTTGAGTCAATGGCATTATATTTGAGTCTATGGCATTATATTTGAGTCTATGATATTATATTTGAGTCTATGGCATTATATTTGAGTCTATGGCATTATATTTGAGTCTATGGTATTATATTTGAGTCTATGGTATTATATTTAGATCTATGGCATTATATTTGAGTCAATGGCATTATATTTGAGTCAATGGCATTATATTTGAGTCTATGGCATTATATTTTAGTCTATGGTATTATATTTGAGTCTATGGCATTATATTTGAGTCTATGGCATTATATTTGAGTCTATGGTATTATATTTGAGTCTATGGCATTATATTTGAGTCTATGGTATTATATTTGAGTCTATGGCATTATATTTGAGTCTATGGTATTATATTTGAGTCTATGGCATTATATTTGAGTCTATGGCATTATATTTGAGTCTATGGTATTATATTTGAGTCTATGGTATTATATTTAGATCTATGGCATTATATTTGAGTCTATGGCATTATATTTGAGTCTATGGCATTATATTTAGATCTATGGCATTATATTTGAGTCTATGGCATTATATTTAGATCTATGGCATTATATTTGAGTCTATGGTATTATATTTGAGTCTATGGCATTATATTTAGATCTATGGCATTATATTTGAGTCTATGGCATTATATTTAGATCTATGGCATTATATTTAGATCTATGGCATTATATTTAAATCTATGGCATTATATTTGAGTCTATGGTATTATATTTAGATCTATGGCATTATATTTGAGTCTATGGTATTATATTTAGATCTATGGCATTATATTTGAGTCAATGGCATTATATTTGAGTCTATGGCATTATATTTGAGTCTATGGTATTATATTTGAGTCTATGGCATTATATTTGAGTCTATGGCATTATATTTGAGTCTATGGTATTATATTTGAGTCTATGGTATTATATTTGAGTCTATGGCATTATATTTAGATCTATGGCATTATATTTGAGTCTATTGCATTATATTTGAGTCTATGGCATTATATTTGAGTCTATGGTATTATTTTTGAGTCAATGGCATTATATTTGAGTCTATGATATTATATTTGAGTCTATGGCATTATATTTGAGTCTATGGCATTATATTTGAGTCTATGGTATTATATTTGAGTCTATGGTATTATATTTGAGTCTATGGTATTATATTTGAGTCAATGGCATTATATTTGAGTCTATGGCATTATATTTGAGTCTATGGCATTATATTTGAGTCTATGGCATTATATTTGAGTCTATGGTATTATATTTGAGTCTATGGCATTATATTTGAGTCTATGGCATTATATTTGAGTCTATGGCATTATATTTGAGTCTATGGCATTATATTTGAGTCTATGGTATTATATTTGAGTCTATGGTATTATATTTGAGTCTATGGTATTATATGGTATTATATTTGAGTCTATGGTATTATATTTGAGTCTATGGTATTATATTTGAGTCTATGGTATTATATTTGAGTCTATGGCATTATATTTGAGTCTATGGCATTATATTTGAGTCTATGGTATTATATTTGAGTCAATGGCATTATATTTGAGTCTATGGCATTATATTTGAGTCTATGGTATTATATTTGAGTCAATGGCATTATATTTGAGTCTATGGCATTATATTTGAGTCTATGGTATTATATTTGAGTCTATGGTATTATATTTGAGTCTATGGCATTATATTTGAGTCTATGGTATTATATTTGAGTCTATGGTATTATATTTAGATCTATGGCATTATATTTGAGTCAATGGCATTATATTTGAGTCAATGGCATTATATTTGAGTCTATGGCATTATATTTGAGTCTATGGTATTATATTTGAGTCTATGGCATTATATTTGAGTCTATGGTATTATATTTGAGTCTATGGCATTATATTTGAGTCTATGGTATTATATTTGAGTCTATGGTATTATATTTGAGTCTATGGCATTATATTTGAGTCTATGGTATTATATTTGAGTCTATGGTATTATATTTAGATCTATGGCATTATATTTGAGTCAATGGCATTACATTTGAGTCTATGGCATTATATTTGAGTCTATGGTATTATATTTGAGTCAATGGCATTATATTTGAGTCTATGGCATTATATTTGAGTCTATGGTATTATATTTGAGTCTATGGCATTATATTTAGATCTATGGCATTATATTTGAGTCTATGGCATTATATTTGAGTCTATGGCATTATATTTGAGTCTATGGTATTATATTTGAGTCAATGGCATTATATTTGAGTCTATGGCATTATATTTGAGTCTATGGTATTATATTTGAGTCTATGGCATTATATTTAGATCTATGGCATTATATTTGAGTCTATGGCATTATATTTGAGTCTATGGCATTATATTTGAGTCTATGGTATTATATTTGAGTCAATGGCATTATATTTGAGTCTATGGCATTATATTTGAGTCTATGGCATTATATTTGAGTCTATGGCATTATATTTAAGGCACTTTCTTTTCATAGCGATTACAATCTGTACTTGGCGTGCACTCAAGTTCTGATGTCAAACTGAAAGTTTTGTTGTGATTTTCTGTCTAATTTCCCCCCCAGTGTTTTGTCTTCCGGTTTAGAGATGTCTAAAAGCACAAACTGGTTCGTCAACGTTTCTTCGTCCAGACGATGAAGAAGCATTTTAATAATTCCTCAGATGGCGCTGGAGGGAAAGGGAATCTGTAGAGTTTTGTTTTGGGGCTGATGTGAGTTCAGTTCAGTAGATTAATGACTCGTATGGAGGCGGAGCATCACATGTGACCCCTGACAGATCCTGTGTGTGTGACAGATCCTGCGGGGCACAAACTCTTAAATTAAGCTGTTTGGTTTCGACGCGCTCCGCTGCGCTTGTGAGTTTGCAGTCTGTCCATGCAAGTGCACACATGAATGTATATTTGGTCATTTAGCCTCGTGATTAGTTTGTTTACTTGTTTTGTGCATGTAAAGGAAATGAAAAACACTCTTTTTCCCATCAGCGGCTGATATCCGGAGCTTCTTTATTGAAGATGAGCAGAAACGTTAAAAGTAAATGATCATCACTTATGAAGTCTGACATGCTGCTCTGACTATCCATCTCACACACACGCACACACACGCACGCACACACGCACACACACACACACACACACACACACACACACACGTTTGTTGTTGTTAAATGTGAGGACATTCCATAGGCGTAATGGTTTTTATACCGTACAAACCGTATTTTCTATCCCCTTACACTGCCCCTGCCCCTAAACCTACCCATCACAGGAGACTGTGCAGTTCACTTTCTGTGAAAAAAAACTTGTTCTGTATGATTTATAAGCATTTTGAAAAGTGAGGACATGGGGAACGTCCTCATATTTCACCCTCTTTTTGTAATACTTATGTCATACCCATGTCATTATACACATTTATATGTCCTGATATTTCACAAAAACATGCCCACACACACACACACACAGATGTGCATAGATGCCATTTGTTGAACTTCTGCTAATGCCTCTGCATTTGTTGTGATGGAACGATGATTTGATCACTGCTGATGAAATCCACCCATAATGACAATGCTGTTAAAGACGAATGCCGAGTCTAGGAATTCAGATCTATGTTCAGATGTGTTCATTCAGATCTTTCTTTCTTTCTTTCTTTTCTTTCTTTCTTTCTTTCTTTCTTTCTTTCTTTCTTTCTTTCTTTCTTTCTTTCTTTCTTTCTTTCTTTCTTTCTTTCTTTCTTTCTTTCTTTCTTTCTTTCTTTCTTTCTTATTTATTTTCTCTCTTTTTTCTTTCTTTGTTTGTTTCTTTGTTTGTTTCTTTCTATGAAGTTTCAACAAAGTTGTACATTAATGCTGTGAATGAGAACACAGACTCGTTGTCCTTCCCTTCAGGCCAGAGTGTGTTTTTAACTCAAAGCTGTAGTCCAAACACATCAGTGATGTGAGGAGATATTTTCACCACAGGCTTCAGATATGAGTCACGCTGCACCTGGAGACTTTCTGTTTTCCAACGGTGTGTGTGTGTGTGTGTCTTTGTGTGTTTACGTAGCAATACTTAGTTGTCCAGAGATGTGAGCCAAATCTGGCAAAATCTCTCAATGGGATGTTATGAAGGTAAAACTAATTTAATATTACTTTATTTATTTATTTTTTAAAGAAATTAATATTTTTATTCAACAAAGAGGCATTCAATTGCTCAAAAGTGGCAATAAATGCATTTATATATATATTAGACATTGATACTTATAAGAATGTTTCTTGAGCAGCAAATCACGACTGGACTAATGACTGATTCACTGGAGTAATGACTGATTCACTGGAGTAATGACTGACGAATCATGATTCGGATCGCGTGTCAAACCGCCAAACTGCTGAAATTTGGCGATCCAAACTGCTGATTCGACTCACTGATTCATAACGCTTCGAAGCTTCATGATGCCGTGTTTTGAAATCATCATCACTATATAAGTCGTTATTTAGGGGTTTTTTGCGCACAAAAACTATTCTCGCCGATTCATAAAGTTATTGTAGAACCACTGTAGTGAGATGGACTTTGTAATGACGTCTTTAGTGTCTTTTAAGGGTCTTGAGAGTGAACCGTGCCATTGTGCCAATGGAGGCCTTTCAGAGCCATCAGATTTCAACTAAAATATCTTCATTTGTGTTCCTAAAGATCTAAGATGGCGGCGCGAGTAGTTCGCGAGGCTCTGGGTCTCTCCAGATTCTGCAATTTTGCGGTATTTTTCCTGCTCATCTCGGGTCTGTTCGTTCAGAATAGTTGTGCCTTAACATCGTACACCCGTGGTGAGATTTTGGATATTGGTTTGCGAATTTCCGACAGTTTTACGGACAATCTTCGACTCCTTCCTGAGATCGCTAGGACACCCGAGGCTATGCACTCTACCCGGCCGGGCGGAAGTGCTCGCAGGCGGCGCCGAGATCGTAAACAAAGACGGGGAAAACGCGGAGGTCTGAGAACTAAGCTAAGGCTAAAGCTAAGGCTAACCCCACATCGGCTCTCTTTACCCAGTATTTTCCTTGCCAATGTACGGTCGCTAGTGAACAAAATGGAGGAGATTCGACTCAGCATCACACACAGCAAGAAACTTTTGAACTGTAACGTCCTAATCTTCACGGAAACCTGGCTAAACGGCGGAATACCGGACACCGCTATTGAGCTAGCGGGATGCCACACGCTCCGGGCGGATAGAACATTAGATGGCTCCGGTAAGACCAGAGGTGGTGGATTGTGCATTTACATTAACAAAGCCTGGTGCACAAACTCTGCTATTGTTGGGAGTCATTGTTCAGCTAACCTCGAGTTTCTCATGGTTAAATGTAGACCGTTTTATCTACCGCGGGAGTTCACTTCCACCATTATAACTGCAGCCTATATTCCCCCGGATGCTGATGCCAAGCTTGCTATGAAAGAACTTCATGCAGCCATCAGCAAACAACAGACTGATCACCCGGAAGCTGCTTTTATTGTTGCAGGTGACTTTAATCATTCAAACTTAAAGTCAGTGCTACCCAAGTTTCACCAGCATGTTTCCTGCCACACCAGAGGAAACAAAACCTTAGACCATGTTTACACAAACATGGCTGGCGCTTACGTTGCGACACCCCTCCCCCACCTGGGACAGTCAGACCATATCTCTTTGTTCCTCATCCCCAAATATTCACCCCTCATCAACCGTGTGAAGCCATCAATGAAAACCATCAAGGTGTGGCCTGCGGGGGCAGATTCCACACTCCAGGAAAGGTTTCTACACACAGACTGGAGTGTGTTTGCTTCTCAAGCCACCAGTGGTGCTCACACGGACATTGACTTCTACACCTCCTCTGTATTGGATCATATCAATACCACCATTGACAGTGTTACAACCCAGAAACAGATCACCACATACCCAAATCAGAAGCCTTGGATGAACAGGGAAGTTCGACTCCTGCTGAAGTCACGCAATACTGCCTTCAGATCAGGAGATGCACAAGCCTACAGTACATCCAGAGCAAACCTGAAGAGGGGCATCAAAAAGGCCAAGCACTGCTATAAGCTAAAGATAGAGGGTCACTTTTCCAACTCTGACCCTCGACGCATGTGGCAGGGCATTCAGGCCATCAGTGACTACAAACCCCCCCACTCCACCCCCGCAGCCACTGATGTCAACTTCCTGAACGAGCTAAACCACTTTTATGCTCGCTTTGAAAGAGACAACAGAGAAACTGCCACCAAGCTCAAACCCTCAGTTGACCCACCAATCACACTCTCCACCACAGATGTCTGCAAGGCACTGAGCCGGATCAGCGCACACAAGGCTGCTGGACCAGACAACATCCCTGGTCGCGTTCTCAGGGCATGTGCGGAGCAGCTCGCTGGGGTTTTTACAGACATTTTCAACCTGTCTCTTGCCCAAGCAGCTGTACCGACATGCTTTAAACGCACCTCCATTGTGCCAGTGCCAAAACACTCTAACCCGAGGTGCCCTAATGACTACCGCCCTGTAGCACTCACACCCATCGTTATGAAGTGCTTTGAGCGGCTGGTCCTGGAGCACCTAAGAGACTCTCTACCATCCACATTGGACTCACACCAGTTTGCCTACCGCAGCAATAGGAGCACAGAGGATGCCGTTTCCATGGCACTGCACTCTGTGCTCACTCACCTGGACAATAAGAACACTTACGCACGCATGCTGTTTGTTGACTTCAGCTCAGCATTCAACACTGTCATCCCAACCAAGTTAATAGCCAAACTTGGAGACCTGGGCATCAATACCTCAATGTGTAACTGGATTTTGGACTTCCTAACTAACAGACCCCAGAATGTTCGTTCAGGATTCACCTGCTCCACTTCCATCACTCTTAACACTGGTGTACCACAGGGCTGTGTGCTAAGCCCGTTTCTCTACTCTCTCTTCACCGCCGACTGCAAGCCTGTGTATGGATCTAATTCTATCGTCAAGTTTGCGGACGACACTACGGTGATTGGTCTCATCAGCAACAACGATGAGACTGCCTACAGGGAGGAGATCCAGCACCTGGCCACATGGTGCACCGAAAATAACCTGCTCCTCAACACCACCAAAACGAAGGAGCTCATCGTGGACTTCAGGAAGGAGTCAAGAGGCACACATGACACCATCCACATCAATGGAATGGCTGTTGAGCGTGTCTCCAGTTTCAAGTTCCTGGGGATCCACATCTCGGCGGACATGTCGTGGACGACCAACACCTCCAGCCTGGTCAAGAAGGCTCACCAGCGCCTCTTCTTCCTGAGGACACTGAGGAAGAATCAGCTCTCCTCGGCTATCCTGGTGAACTTCTATCGCTGCGCAATAGAAAGCATCCTGACCAACTGTGTCGCAGTATGGTATGGGAGCTGCTCTGTTGCGGAGCGCAAGGCACTGCAGCGGGTGGTGAAAACTGCCCAGCGCATCACAGGGACTCCACTACCTGCCATCGAGCACATCCAGAGGAAACGCTGTCTGCATCGAGCTCGCAGCATCCTCAAGGACTCCTCTCACCCAGCACACAGACTGTTTTCTCTCCTGCCCTCCGGCAGGCGTTTCAGGATCCACCGGACCAGGACCAGCAGACTAAAGAACAGTTTTTTCCCCAGAGCTGTCTCTTTACTGAACTCAAACCCCCGTTGATCCACTTCCCTCATAAACTGCTAACTCTCCTACCTCACATCTGCCTTCACTTTGTTATTTGCACTACCGACTGTTTATTACAGTAACAACTGTTTACTTATGCATTTTGCACTACCATACCGTAACTGGATTATGCTCATTTACACTGCCGACTGTTTTTACAGTACCAACTGTTTACATTTGCATTTTGCACCGTACTTCTAACTGTAATATGCAACCACTTTCCACTGCACTTTACACTTTTTTTTTCGGATAGCTTCTGTCCATAATTTATTGCACTACCTTAATCCACTGCTATATTCCTCATTTTAGCCTAACATATCATTGTATACCTCTAACTGTAAAATTCTGTTTATAGTAATAGCCATCTGTATATTATATTATATTCATAGTACATATCCACCTGTAAATTCTGTTTATAGTAAAAGCCATCTGTATATTATTCACTGTACATATTCACCTGTAAATTCTGTTTATAGTAATAACCATCTCTCTATTTATAGATATATTTATATATACTCAGTACATATCCATGTCCTGCACTTATGCAAACGTTGTATATCCTGCACTTGCTGCTATTGCACTTCTGGTTAGACCTAAACTGCATTTCGTTGCCTTGTACTTGTACTTGTGTAATGACAATAAAGTTGAATCTAATCTAAAAGATGAACGGAGGTCTTACAGGTGTCAAACGACATGAGGGTAAGTAATTAATGACAGAATTTTCAGTTTTGGGTGAACTAACCCTTTAACAATGCCTGAGTTAGGGTTGAAACATGTGGCATGAAACAGGATATTTTATGGGAAATATTATAGGACAGGCCTTTGGGATTTGATTGGGTGTAGTGAAATGTTATAATCAATTTAATATAAATGACATTTTAATACTATTAATATTATTAATCATTTAAAATTATTAATGTAATTACTTTATATTTAACAATATGAGACCAGATATGTTTGATAAAAAAGTAAACGGGGTCAACTTTGATTTCACTTTGACTTTAAACTGAATTCAATTTAGTCTTTCCCCTTTATTTATGAAGGTCAAATGTCTTGTTTGTGTGTATCTGTCCTGCTGAGATGATCTTTAGAAGACTTGGTTGCGTTTGCGCTTGGTTGCGCTGCTAAATTAGCGTGTGCATCTAATGCCACTTCACACTGAATTGTAAAGCTCCTTTATTTTCCTCTTCAGACCAGTAAGGGTTTTGATTTCTATTGCTGTTCAAAGCGCACACACACACACACACACACACACACACACATACACACATACACACACAAACACACACTTCAAATGTATTATTACTTTCTGTGCTTTTGATAGAGGGTTGAAGTGCATCTTCTAGTGCCCGCCCATGTGTGTGTGTGTGTGTGTGTGTGTGTGTGTGTGTGTGTGTTTCCCTGCGGTTGGCTGCTGAAAGTGCTTACACAGTAGTCAGAGCTACAGAATAACTGCCATACATCATCTCACAGATGAGCTGCCAGACACACACACACGCATACGGGCACGACTCCAGCTGCTGGTACGGACCTTCTCCTCTCTCTTTCTTCCTCTCGCTCTGTCTCGTCTCTCCTGAGTGATCACATCACTTCCCTCTTCATGGCGTTTAACTGGCCCTTGAGCCCCCTGATGCCCCATCTGACCCTCTCAGACCCACGCTTGAGTGGGAATCACTATAATACTTAGGGGTTAGGGGTTTTTATGAGCAATAGTACTAGCGATACTTGCCTTAAACACCACAGGCAACATTGTAGTTCAGCTGTGAAAACATTACAACATTAATTGCGTACGATAGCACACTGAGTTCAAAAATTGCTTTCTACTATAAAAAGAACATTTACTGGTGCCGAGCTGTTCTGAAATTCTCTGGTGTATGACATCTGAATTTATGATTTGTGATTGGATGTCGCATGGTGCTCTGTTGCTCATTTCACCTGTGAATGGAGTGTTTTCTGAAACAACCTTTTTTTTCTTCTTTAAAATCAAAGAGAGGGAGGAAAATGCTCTAAATTTGGACTTTTTCTGGTTCAGAAACCTGAACCTGTGAACCTCTAGGGGAAAAAAATAATAAATTGCACAAAAAAAGCATTTAACATGCGCTCACATTTCTGTTTTAGCCAATCATGAGACGGAAAGCCTTTTAAGACAGACGTTAAACGAAAACGAAAAGTGGCAGGTCTGAAAATAAACAGTGAAACTCCGTCGAGACTGAACGCACCATCTGCGTCTTCCGTGGAAACGCTAGCAACAGAGCAGCGCTTGTGTGTTTAAAGCATACATGGTTTTATTTATGTGTTACAAAACACACACACACGGTTGTGTATTTGTGTGTCTGTTTGTTTGTTCCGTCTTTAAGTGCCTACAGTGGCACAATCGTATCTTAGCAACAGGCGAGCTTGGCATTTTGGTAGTTTTATATGGGTGGCATCAACCCTCAAGGAACGAAACACGTGACGCGCCGTACACACTGTTACCTGGCTGTCTGAATGAAGACATGCCATAGACATCCAAATAGTTGTAATTACCACAGACTAACCTACAACTACTGTATCTTCCCTCTCATCAGAGTTGTGACTGGTTAGGACTTGTGTGTTGTTCTGCATTTTTGTGTCAATTGTTTGTGTGTTTTGAGTGTCTATGGGCAGTAAGTGTGTGTGCCAGTGTTTTCCGAAGCCCGCCGCTGCTGCTGAATCTCCTACAGCTCTGCAAAATTAGGGTGTGTTCACACTTGGCATTTTTGGTTCTATTAAAACAATCCCTGGTGCGATTGCTCTGTTAGTGCGGTTCATTTGAATAAGTGTGAACGCTGCCGTCTGAACCCTGATGCGCACCAAACAAGTGGACCGAGGCCGCTGATAGATGGGTCTTGACACGGACCAAAGACATGTAAATGAACCAAAACAGGACATGATATCACAAGATGCGACTTTAAAAAGGACAGAATGCTCAAATATACCTGTTTTTTCTCAGCAGATCTTCATTTGTGTGCGTGACGGAGGGATTCCTGTCGTTGTTTTGACTCCTTTACACATTTTATAAGCTCTTCACGAGTTCTCAGCTGGTCAAAATACCGTCATATGTAGCTACGCACATACAACGAGCACATTTAGCCCATAATACAGCATTGTTTTGGATGTTCGGTAAGTTCCATATAGATCATAAAAACCGACCAAACAGGTTGTTAACATATCCCTCAGCCTTAAGGTTCGGTATTGAAAATGGCAATGTGAGTGTTAAGCGGACCGTGATTAAATGTTTTTCGTTTGTTTTTCAAAGCGAACCTAACTACAAGTGTGAACAAACCCTAAAGGTCCTTACACACCAATTTTGTCACGCTAATAATTCACGCGATGGTTTTATTTTTTGATCAGCTGTTTGTGTAATGAGTGCTTCCACACTGAACGCGAATGTGCTGCGGCGAAAAAACATATTTTTTCCGCTTCAATTTATAACTCTCGCAGCGACAGTAAAGGCTTCAACCAATCACATAATGACCACATAAATGTTTACATTGTGACTCAACTGGAAACATAGCTGCTCCGGATCGATGTGTGTGTGAAGTGTGTGGTTTGTCTAGTCAGTAGCGTTGCTACTGTCAATTTGAGGAGCTCCTCAAAATGCCCCACGGACATTCGAAAGTAAAGTGAGGAACCGGCAATGATAAAGTTTTAGCTCCTGTAGATCAGCATACTCCCCTTCAGACTCTCTGTTCTTTTAAGACTGGGAGCACCCAAAACCTTCTTTTCTGTCTTTTATAAATAAAATTAAAAGCTCGTCTTCACTGGATGATGAAGTGTCCGTGTTTTCTCAGCTGTCACTGCGAATGTTTTGGAATGTTGGGACCAAGCGGCACCTCCCCCAGTTTCTCTTGAAGCCAATACGGAAGTGACTTAAACTGCAATTCATCAACTGGCCGCTAGAGGCAGGCTCCAGAAGGGAACAGAATCTCATTTAGCCCCATGTTAAAATGCCCAACTTTACAGCAGAAACAAACATGTTTACAGCCTGGTACAAATTGTGGTTTTGGTCTATACGGCTATTTTTGCCCTTCATGACAACTGTGAGGGGGTGAATTTTTTTATAACTAATTTGTTTACATTATATAAAGCCTTAAAGTTCTGCATAATTAAGGGCGTGGCCACTTTGAGTGACAGGTGGATTGCCGTTTGTCGTTTGTGCGCAAATCTGTCTGTTAGTCATCGCATCACCTCAGCTCCACCCATGTCCCGCCTCTTTGCCCTTTTTCTGTTATCCGGGAGTGACGCACGATGACGCGCTGCCAAGATGGCAACGACCAGCTTGTCCCTACTTTACGCTTCAAAACTGCTCTTCAGAATCCTATGGGTGACGTCACGGATACTACGTCCATATTTTTTTACAGTCTATGGTTGGAGCTCTGAAACGTCACAGGCGTCACAATATGTGTCGCAGCTGATATGAATGGTTTTGGCACAAACTATTCGCAGGCAAAATATTCGCTTTTCCGCTTCTTTTTTTGTTAAGTGTCCGTTGTGAAAGAGCCTTAAGTCACAATTGTGAGTTTGCATGCTGAGTTGGATTTAATGGGATAAAAAAAATATTGTAAAAATGTTTTTTTTTTTTTTTTTAGTTGCACCCAAAAACAGATTCAGCACAATTATTTTAATTAATTATTATACAAGACTAATAAATTCAGGAATTGTTTTGAATCAGTCCGATGACTCCACTGAATTCTTTTAGTTTTTAATAAATTAAATATTTTACTCACCACATGATATTGATCAAAAGTGACAGTAAAGACATTTAAAATATTACAAAAGATTGCTATTTCAAGTAAATGATGTTCTTTTCAATCTGTTCATCTAAGAATACTGAAAGAAAAAAAATTATCGGGGTTTACAAAAAAATATTATGCATCACAATTGTGTTCAGCATTGTTTCAAATAACGATACGAAATGTTTCTTGCATATTAGAATGATTTCTGAAGGATCATGTGACACTAAAGACTGGAGGAATGATGCTGAAAATTCAGCTTTGATCACAGGAATACATTACATTTTAAAATATATTCAAATAGAAAACAGTTATTTTAAATTGTAACAATATTTCACAATATCTCTGTTTTTGTTGTATTTTGATCAAATAAATGAAGCCCTGATGAGCATAAGATACTTCTTTCAAAAGTGTTAAGAAAATAAAAATCTTACCGACCCCAAAATTGGATGGATGGATGGGATACTGTAGGTGATTGTGGCTTTGAACATATCTTTATGCTGTGTGCATCTCAGTCCATGTGTGTAATCTGGCCAACCTGACGAACAGACTTCCATATGCTTCAATCAGTCATGCATGTGTGTGTGATTTGATGGATGGCTCAGTCTGGCTTGTTTGTGTTTTACATGGATGCCAATGTGTGTGTGTGTGTGTGTGTGTGTGTGTGTGTGTGTGTGTGTGTTGTGCATGAACAGCTGGTTTCTTGGCTGTCATTGTGTCAGAATGTGTGTAGGACAGCAGACTGTCACTGAGAGAACGAGGTTTGAAGTGCTCTGTTTGCTTCATCACTATTATTATTGCTCATTCTGAGGGTTAACAATTGAAACCCTTGTTTGAAACAACTAACCCTAATGCCCTGTTCACACATCACCTAACTGAAATGCTAGTTGCTAATAGACGCGATAGAAGCTTTATTCTGAATTTCACTTTGTGTTGGTGGTGATACTTTTTGAAGAAATTTACTTTTATTCAGCTAGAAGGCATTCAACTGATCAAAAGTGACAGTAAAGACATTTACAAAAGATTTCAATTTCAAATAAATGCTGTTCTTTTGAACTTTATATTCATCAAAAAATCCTGGGGGAGAAATGTTTCCACCGAAAAATCACAGTTTCCACAAACATATGAAGCAGCACAACTGTTTTCAACATTGATAATAATCATAAATGTTTCTTTAGCAGCAAACCATCATATTAGAATGATTTCTGAAAGATCATGTCACACTGAAGACTGGAGGAATGATGCTGTAAATTCAAACTGCTTTAAAAAAAATTTTTTTTTTTTAAAGAAAACTGTTTTGAATTGTAATAATATTTTACAATATTACTTTCTTTAGTGTATTTTTTATCAAATAAATATTGGTCTTGATGAGCATTTGAGAATTTTGGTTATTATTTTTATCTTTATAAGGGAGTTAGTGCCAATACAGTTGAATGTATATTCATATTTCTTGTTGCTAATAATAAACATGTGGCAGCGCATGTCCTGATTATGAGACTCACAATTTCGACACTTTCTGATGCTGTTTTACATGTGTGGTTTTTAATTATTTACTTGTATTTTGTGTATAATCGTCATGAAGTCACTGGACTACAGTATCACATGGGATTTGCTGCATCGCTTCACTGCTCATTTGCATAACGTTAACCTTTTCTTTGAACCGTTGCATCACTGGAAACAACCACGTCACATCACTATCAGTCACTGGTCGTGTTTTTGGACAACGGCAACTGACACTAAACGACTCCCAGTGATCCCGCGTGTGTGTTTGTGTGTGTCAGGGGAACATAATGCTATGAGACCTGCTTTTACAACATAAAGGTCACTAGAGGCCAGTGCGGATAAACACATCTGATAACCTGCTGTTATCAGGATCTGACCACACAAACATACACATCTCTTATTCAGCTTATCTGAGAAATGGACCGTAAAAACACTAAAACAAGCATGAGTATCCACATCCTTTTTGTCTTTCATGTACACTGCCCCGCCAAAAGAACTCGCTGTTTGGATTTAAATATTCAAATGCTTAAGAGTCTATGATTGGATCATTATTGCTTTGATTATGATGTTTCTAGCCTGTTATATGTTCTTCTAACCCTAACTGATGGAGTGTGTAGCTTTTCATTTCTTAAACAACCATATCGGAAGACACATCATGGCCATATTTCAGGATGACAATGTCAAGATTCTTCAGGCACAAACTGTGAAAGAATGGTTGTGAGGGAGCATGAAGAATCATGTTCACACATGAATTGGCACCTCTAGACCTTAAATTAATTAAAAGTCTTTGGGATGTGCTGAAGGAGACTTTACAGAGTGCCGGACTCTTGCATCTGGGGCTTTCGCACCAGGTAGTTCTAGGAACTAGCCACCAGGGTGGTTCCCAAAGAACTAAAAGTTCCCCTAGGAACATTTTCTTGGTTGTACTCGCACCGCCAGTAGGAACTCCGAAGTGACGTAAGAAACGCTTGTTGTTGTGAATTTTATTTTGATGGCGCGGCGGACCTTTATTTAGAAAGCCAGAGCCTGAGCACACATCTCTTACATTCTCCGTCTTCATCAGTTTATGATCTGTTTAATAGTCCTGTCTAATACATTATTAGGTAGAACTGTTATACAAAGAAAGTAGACAGTATATGAAAAAGTATTAGTGTTTGCCGCGTGGTTGATGCCCAATGTCACTTTTGCTTGGTCCCCTCATAGTTGCGTTGGATTTTCTCTTCAGCGTAAAGGTTGAGCGGTCCATCTATCACTGTTTTCCATGTTCATAGAGTTAGTTTCTGGAATAAATATAAAGACTGTAATATGTGTGTGTAGACGGCTTTTTTAAAATGGCGAGAGCTGGTGTTTTGTGTGCGTTCAGCCAATCAGCATACACTTACGTCACTGGTAGTTCCTATTGTGCTACTCTGAAGTTGGAGCTAAATGAGTTCCCCCAAAAGGAGTTCCTAGAACTAAAATCGTTCCTAGTTCCTAGTTCCTGCGATGCGAACGTGCCAAAATCCGGGCACTTCCACCAATAGTTCTAGAAACTATGAAAAGATTCCTCCGGTGCCCCTAATATCAATACAAGATCTTGACCAAAAGATGGGGGGTTTATATATATAGTCATGTGGGGAAAAAGGCACCGTATTGAATGCTATGGTTTTATGTACTCTCTAAAAAAAAGGTTCTATATAGCACCAAAAATGGTTCTTCGTCATAATCATAGAGGAACCACTTTTGGTGCTATATAGCACCATATCTTAACATGTTCTGTATATGGTAGCGGTGCTATATAGTACCTTAGTTAGCGGTGCTATATAGCACCTAAGTCAAAGAACCTGTGAAGTACCTCTGAAGAACCACTGAAGCACCAAAATTGGTGCTATATAGCACTTAAAATGGTTCACCTATGATTACGAGCCAAGAACCAATTTTGGTGCCATATAGAACCTTTTTTTTTAGAGTGCATCAGGACATGATACAAATTCATCTGGTCCTTGGCAGGTCTTAAAATTAGGTAAATACAACCTCCGATGAACAACAACACATGACATATTACACATTGTCATTATTTATTTAACAAAAACTAGGCCAAAAGAGAAAAGCCATGGGTGACAAACTAAGTACACCCTTACTTGGAATTATAACATAGGAATTAAGAGGGCAAATGGTAGTCAGACGCTGCTAATCAAATGCCTTTGATTAATTGATCACCAGCGAGTGTGACCAACTCTATAAAAGCACATGTTTTGGCAGTTTGCTGGTCTGGAGTCTCCAGGTATGTGTTAACACAATGCCATGGAGAAAAGACATCAGAAATGATCTTAGAGAAGCAATTGTTGCTGCCATCAATCTATGAAGGGTTATACGGCCATTTCCTCATGAAGCTTCGAAGCGTTATGAATCAGTGAGTCGATTCAGCGGTTTGAATCGCCAAATTTCAGCAGTTTGGCGGTTTGACACGCGATCCGAATCATCATTCGGCTCACTGATTCATAACGCTTCGAAGCTTCATGATGCCGTGTTTTGAAATCGTCATCACTATGTAAGTCGTTATTTAGGGTTTTTTTGCGCACAAAAACAATTGTCGCCGATTCATAAAGTTATTTTAGAACCACTGTAGTGAGATGGACTTTGTAACGACGTCTTTAGTACCTTTTAAGGGTCTTGAGAGTGAACCGTGCCATTGTGTCAATGGAGGCCTTTCAGAGCCATCAGATTTAAACTAAAATATCTTCATTTCTGTTCCGAAGATGAACGGAGGTCTGACGGGTGTCGAACAACATGAGGGTAAGTAATTAATGACAGAATTTTCATTTTTGGGTGAACTTACCCTTTAATGAACTGAAGCAACACTGTAAAGAAGAGCCATGTGAGAGACTGATAGAAAATAATTCCTTCAACTTATTGCTGCTAAAAGTGGCTCTTCAAGCAATTTAATCAGGGTGTGCTTAGTTTGTCACCCATGGCTTTTACATTTTTTGTTCAATAAGATGAATAACATTAAACAACCAAACATTCCAACCAACCAATCAGATTTGAGAGTAGGTTTACAGTTTATGTCAAGTTTAGGTTTAGAAAAAGGGTTAGGTAGCCTAGAAATCTAGACGCACCCTAGCGGCAGAAAATTTATTTTGCTACGAGTGTAGTCTAGCAACTCTTGGTAGACCCGAGAGCTGGAAAAACCAAACTCTGTTCAGGCCAATCACAGCGTGTGTAGAGTCGGTGGGCGGGCTTAACATTATGACGGCACGTCACGGCAGAGTTGCGGAGGTTCTGCATGCTACTCGTAAACAAAGAAGCTGATGAACAGCGGTCTTTTTGATCGGCTTTGGCCGCGACTCTGGAACACTTGGAGTTAATCAGAATCAGAAAGAGCTTTATTGCCAAGTGTGCTTGCACACACAAGGAATTTTTTTGGTGCTGAAGCTTCCAGTGCACATATACAATACAAACACAACAAGAACATAGTAATACAAATTCTAAGAATAAAAATATGAAAATAGCATTAAAAAAAAGAAGCTTTTCTTTGAGAAAAGAACAAAGAACGGCACTAAAGTCATTCTTAAGAAAAGAAGATGTGTTCGAAGTTTTGCCGACCGGATACGCCGAAAGTCTACCAACTAACGTTAGCTCGGCTTCACCTTCTTCTTTGCTCTGGTTGGTTGTGGCGCTCATGGCGCTATCCTATTGCCTGCAGAGGGAATTTGAAAGACAACAGTTTATCCCGCCCCTCGGAGTGAGCCCTGTCAATGGTGAGTTTCCAGACCCAACATCTTGATGTGGGTCTGGCTTGTCAGGCTAAGGGTCAGGGGCTTCTACACCATTCTTATTCACCTATCATTTCTGATACTGATTTAGGGATACGTTATGGGTAAGGTTAGGTTTAAGGGTAGAGATATGGTTAGAACTGTTTTTGGACAGGGATGTTGTTCAAGGATCAACAAAAGATGTTGATGTTGTAGTGTTGGTGTGCCACCAGGAACAGGGTTGGGAAACACCGTTTTAGACTGAGATTGAGATGGATGTGACACTAAGGCCGGCTACACACTGAAAGCGTGGCGTGAGCGTTTCAGCTGCGTGGCGTGTCCATTTTTATTTCAGCTCCCATGTTAACAGGTTAGAGCTTGCACACTGCCTGCGTGACACGCACGTGCATGCTAGAAATAGAATCAACGCCTATTTTTCACGCGACACGCAAGCGTGTTAGAAGCGTTTCCAGGCAAATTTGAATAGGAAAAGATGTTTATATGTCATTTTGAATACATATTAATAAATGACATTTTGATGTTTGGAAGTCTCTAGGTTTTGACATAAATGCAGATATAATTGTAATTTTAAAAGATAAATAATAGTTATCGATTTTTTTTAAATATTGCACCTGTCAATACAGAACAAAATATTCTGTAGCCTATTTTGCCGTCAATACTGCCGACGTTGTCTTTGCTGTATCAGTAGGCTACATATTTATGTTTAACATGAAGTATAGGCCTTCCACTACGTCACCTAGCAGCAGCAGCGCCGCTTCAGACACGTTTCTGGTGTGCAAAGACATAGAAAACGCCACGCAACTGACACGCAACAGAAATGCCACGCTTGCAGTGTGTAGCCGGCCTAAGAGAGAGACTGACAGCACTTTCAGCACAGCGCTGGATTTTTTTTGTATTTTGGTTCGGTACATGCATGTGTACCACATTGTTTCTACCACTGCAGGTATGGAACATAATTTCAAATTCAGAGTTTCCCACCTAGGATGGGACAATATCATTTATATAAATATACTTTGATGTTGTGAACACATCTGAAAAATAAACTTGAGACGTTCTTAATGTGAAGCGCTTCAGACTAAGTCTCAGATGCAGGCGCTTTTTTCTCGGCACGCAAATTGCATCTTGCTTCAGACTATGTGCTCAGATTGTTAAAATAGGGCCCTTTAACTTTCCCGTTTATCTCAGTTTAGTTTGATTTCAATTTAGTGACGATCTATTAGCAGCATGACTGTTGGAGTACAATGTTGCAAAAGCATTAAGGACTCTCTCTCTCTCTCTCTCTCTCTCTCTCTCTGGCTCTCTATGGTAATGGTCTATTAGGAGCGTCAGTGTGAGGATGTAAATGAAAATGTCAAAGATCTTTATGAAGTGTATTGGATTTCACATCCTCCTCTTGTAAGCCGTAAAACTCTGTGGCTTTAATAACATTAGGACATGACTGAGGGGCAGCAGACACTTCAGAAGGGTTAAATGAGCGTCTGTGTTTGCATGAGCAGAATATTTCTCCTGGTTAATATTCTAGCGGTGGAGCAGTGAAATTAGGGCCGTCTGAAAGCTTCTGACACTCTGAGGAGATTCTGCGATGGTCACCTTCACGCTCCCGCTGGAGCGCTACAAGATTCATCCGTTTGTGTTTATCAAACATAAAGATCACGTTTCACACTGCATACATCCAAGAACTGAGTCTGCCTGCATCTCATTTCATTCATTCATGTTTGTAAATTCATTCATTTGTTCATTTTTCTCTGTTTATATATTGTTTTCTAGTCATTCTTTTTAAATCATCATAAAAAATCATTAATTTGTGCATTCATTCTCCCATTCGTTATTATCAACAATAATAATAAACATTTATTTGTATAGCGCTTTTCATACATGGAATGCAACTCAAATTGCTTCACGTTCACAAGCTTAAAAACATATAATGGGAATACAATTTCACACAATGTCAATATAAAAATATTCGAAAACAAAACAACTATTATAATTCTATAACTATAATACAACATTTAACACCTATAAGAGAATCAGAGGGTAAAATAAAAATATAAAACAGACTTGTACACAACTGCACAATATTTTAAATTCATTCATTCATTTATTCGTTCATTTGTTTAATTCACCCATTCGTTTATTTGTTCATTAATGCATGTGCTTGTTTATTCAGGTACATGTTTATTCATATTTTAGTTCATTTATTTTTCTGTTGATCTATTAATTTATGTATTTGTTCATTAAGCATTTTTCTTCATTTGTTCTTTCATTTTTCATTTGTGCGTTTGTTCATTAATTTGTTCTTTCATTTTGTTTGTTTGTTCAATTATTAGAATTAAATTTTTTATCAATTAATTTATGTATAGATTTGTTTCATCTGTTTGTTCATTAATTCGTTTTCTTAATTGGTTCGTTATTTCCTTCATTTTTTGTACATTCATTAGTTTGTTCTTTTGTGCATTAATAAGTACATTAATTTATGAATTCAATTATTCATTCATTTATTTTTTTGTTAATTTGTTAATGTTTAATTAGTCATGTTTTCTTAATTTGTTCATTTGTTTGTCAATTAATTTGTTCTTTTGTTTGTTTGTTCATTCATTTGTACATTCATTAATTTGAATCATTAATTTAGTAATTAATTCATCCCTTCATTAGTTCACTCAGCATCTGTATAGATACTCTTGGGTGATCGGGCTATTAAATTCACTGTGTCAGCACATCTCTCTCTCTCTTTTTTCTCTCTCTCTCTCTCTCTCTCTCTCTCTCTCTCTCTCTCTCTCTCTCTCTCTCTCTCTCTCTCTCTCTGTGCTATCTTTAGCTCTCCGTGTGATTGAAATAGCTTCTCTCAAGAGGCCGGCGGCTCTCGGCGAACACACACACAAACACAGTCAGTAGAGTGCAGCGATTGAACGGGGTGAGGTTTCACACAACAGGAGGGTGAATGTGAATCACTCCAGTGGGCCCTGCAGGAAAACCCTAGAAACCCACATACACAAACACTCGCTTGTCTTTTTCTCTTGCTAGAAAGCATCACATACACTCTTTTTCTGTTTTCTCGGAACCAGAGGTCTGCGCAGGGCGTGTAAGGCGGGAGGCTGTCAGAATAATGAGGCCAGTCTTCCCTTTAGATCTCTTTCTTTCTATCTTTGTCTTCTGTTCCTCCTCATCCTGTAGTTTCATTGCCTCCTCATCCTCTCAAACTCAGAAGTGATGGTGCTTGCCCCTCATTTAAGAAAACCTCTCAAGATCAAGCCCTGCTGGAAAACATCTGCCTCGCTTGATGGTTTCCTGTTTCACATCTCTAACGAAGAATTTAGTCTGTAACTAGACACGATTGAGTGAAACTAACCTTCTTGAACTGTTGTTTTTACACAAAATGAAGAGCTTTCTCAAAATGGCAAGCTCCAGTCTCATTGGCTTGTTTTATGCAATTTCCAGGAGTCTGTGTGCACAGGATATCAACAGTCAGATGAGAAACTATAGTGTTTAGTTTCGAGTTGTAGATAATCTAAAACTTTACAAAGCTTCATTTTCTGCATCATTCCTCCAGTCTTCAGTGTCACATGATCCTTCAGAAATCATTCTAATATGACGATTTGCTGCTTAAGAAACATTTTTGATTACTATCAATGTTGAAAATGGTTGTGCTACGTTTTGGGAGTTTTGGGACGTCTGCCTTTACATGCACATTAACTTTAATGCCATCCCATTCTTAATCCATAGGATTTAATATGGAGTTGGCCCACCCTTTGCAGCTTCAACTCTTCTGGGAAGACTTTCCACAAGCTTTAGAGGTGTGTTTATGTACATTTCTGACCATTCGTCTAGAAGCGCATTTGTGAGGTCAGACACTGATGTTGGACGAGAAGGCCGACATCAGTGTCAGATGTTAAATCTTAAAGATGAAGAACCAGCAAAAGGCCTGGCTCGCAGTCCGCTCTCATTCATCCCAAAGGTGTTCTATCTGGTTGAGGTCAGGACTCTGTGCAGCCCAGTCAAGTTCCTCTACACCAAACTCGCTCATCCATGTCTTTATGGAGCTTGCTTTGTGCACTGGTCCACAGTCATGTTGGAACAGGAAGGAGCCATCCCCAAACTGTTCCCACAAAGTTGGGAGCATGAAATTGTCCAAAATGTCTTGGTATGCTGAAGCAATAAGAGTTCCTTTCACTGCAACTAAGGGGCCAAGCCCAATACCTGAAAAACAACCCCCACACCATAATCCCCGCTCCACCAAACTTTACATTTATGCATTTAGCAGACGCTTTTTATCCAAAGCGACTTACGGTGCACTAATTACAGGGACAATCCCCCTGGAGCAACGTGGAGTAAAGTGCCTTGCTCAAGGACACACTGGTGGTGACTGCTGGGATTGAACCAGCAACCTTTTGCATATCAGTTAAGTGGTTTAACCCACTGGACCACCATCTCTCAATTGTTTAACCCACTGGTTTAACCCACTGGTTTAACCCACTGGACCACCATCTGGCAATTTACACTTGGCACAATGCAGTCAGGCAAGTACGGTTCTCCTGGCAACTGCCAAACCCAGACTCGTCCATCAGATTGCCAGACAGAGAAGTGTGATTCATCACTCTAGAGAACACGTCTCCCCTGCTCTAGAGTCCAGTGGCGGCGTGCTTTACCCCACTGCATCCGACGCTTTGCATAGGCTTGGATGCAGCTGCTCGGCCATGGAAACCCATTCCATGTTGACCGTGGAATATTTAGTAGTGAGGAAATTTCACGAATGGTCACGGTTCCATGCTTGAATTCACTGAGCTCCTGAGAGCGACCCATTCTTTCTCAAATGTTTGTAGAAGCGTCTGCATGCCTAGGTGCTTGATTTTTTACACCTGTGGACATGGAAGTGATTGGAACACCTGAATTCAATGGTTTGGAGGGGTGTCCCAATACTTCTGGCAATATAATGTATGTTTGGAGAAACCATGGGGAATAGAAAGTTCAAAGAACAGCATTTATTTAAAATATGAATCTTTTGTAACGTCTTTTAATGACATTTTTTATTAACATCATTGCGGAATAAAAGTATTTTCTTGCAAAACAAACTTATGACCCCACACATTTGTTTAATTCAGTTAATTCATCTGTTCATTCATTATTCTCTATAGACTATATTGCTTTGTTGGTTTGTTTACATTACATTTGTTAATGTATTCATTTGCTCATGCATTTTTCCATTCATTTATTTGTTCATTTGTTATTGTCTCTTATTTGTTTGCTTATTTATTCATCCATTATTTGATTGACCCATTTGTTCATTGCTCATTCTTGCATTCATTAATAGTTATTTTTGCAAGATGTTTACAAGGTTTCACGAGTTTAGTTTGAGACACTCATATTGTACACAATATGTTTATTCAGTTTTGCCCTTCAGAGAGTGTGATTTACATGCTCCTAAACCTCACATAAAACAAGCATGTGTGGCTGCCTCACTTCAGATGGTCTCATCTGTTTTACAGGGTGGCTTTGGTCAGGATAATAAACCAGTATATGAAGTCTAACAGTGCAGCAGTATGAAAGCTGTTTTGATGGTTTTTGCTCACCGATTACACTTCTGAACTCCATTTGCGCGATGAGATGGCACTCTATTTTAAACCGCTTGCTCTGGTGAGGTCTGGTAAGACGAGGCAAGATGAGTGACGGCGATGATGGAATTTTAAAAGGTTTTGTTGTTGCTTTTCAAGCAGGAAATGCACTTTAACCATTCAAATAATGTTTACATGATGCTCTTCCTTTTAAGTAGATTACAGAGATTGCAAAGACAGGGAAAATGGGAAAGTTCTGGCAAAATGTAGCGATGCAGAGAAGGCCAAGATCACACACACATAGACTGACTCAGCTTATCTTCCTCTTTCTGCATTGTTTCCTTTGCTTTGTCATCCTATTTTTAATCTTTTGTACCCCTGCTAATATTTATCTTCTCATTCTAGTCATCTCCTTTGTACTTGCAATGAAAATTAAGCATTGTTTTCATGATTTATGCCCCTTTGTGTCGTTCCAAATCCATAGATGACTTTCTTTCCTCCGTGGAACATAAAGTAAGAATTTCAGAGCTGATTTTTTTTTTAGTACAACTTTAGCAGAGATTGACCAGTGGCTCAGACAAGAAAAAGCACCATAAAAGTACCATTACAGTATTTCATCTGACTATATTTCAAGTCTTTTGAAGTAATAATTTCTTATTTGTGTTTCTTATACAATGCACAAGATGCATGTATTACTTATACAGTGCTTTCATTGTGCTTCCATGGTATTCGTGAGGAGTAAATATGAGTAAATAATGTTCCTGTTAGAGGTCATGCGATCATATCTGATCATACTGATTTGCGCTCTTCAATTGTGCATGAATTGGTTAATGCTTGAGATCCATCATTCAGATCTGTTTCTGTTATTAATGTGTTTTTTTTTCCACCATCTGTCTCTCTGTAGACGCTGGAGGCTGTGTTGACCTTTAAGTACAGTGGAGGAGCCGGTCAGGTGGAGGGCTACTACCGCGAGCTCAGTCTGGGAGTCAGAGTGGATGTTGAACCTTCAGTTTTCTTCACACGAGTCAGCACTTTACCTGCCACAAGGTATCAAACAGTACATTTACTCTATTCTCAATAGGCAGGCCTGTGCGTACAACATATCTCCAAGGTAAAGTTAACCCAAAAATGAAAATTCCAATCATCAATTACTCGCCCTCATGTCGTTCTAAACCCATAAAACTTTCGTTGAACTTCGGAACACAAATGAAGATCTTTTTGATGAAATCTGAAAGCTTTCTGACCTTCCATTGACAGCTACACAACTACCACTTTCATGCTTCAAAAAGTTAATAAAGAGATAAAACGAATCCATATGAATTAAGCAGTTTACACAGTACAATTTTTCTGAAGAGACTCGATCACTATATATGACAGACATTTAATTTAGGCTTTTATTCACATATAAAGATTGATCGGCTAGAGAACAAACCTCAAACGTGCTGCATAACACGAGAATGAACCTCATTGGTTCTTGCTGAAGCTCAAACGTGCTGCATAACACGAGAATGAACCTCATTGGTTCGTGCTGAAGCTCAAACGTGCTGCGTAACACAAGAATGAACCTCATTGGTTCTTACAGAAGCTCAAACGTGCTGCGTAACGCGAGAATGAACCTCATTTGGTTTTTACAGAAGCTCAAACGTGTTGTGTAACACGAGAATGAACCTCATTGGTTCTTACAGAAGCTCAAATGTGATGTGTAACAGAAGCTCAAATGTGATGTGTAACACGAGAATGAACCTCATTGTTTTTTACAAAAGCTCAAATGTGATGTGTAACTCGAGAATGAACCTCATTGGTTCTTGCGGAAGCTCAAACGTGATGCGTAACACGAGAATGAACCTCATCGTTTCTTGCATGTCAAGCGACAGCCTTCATTTACCACATCTGATGTGTGAGTTGATGAATGTTAATATGTGAATAAAAGCCTAAATTCAATCTGTTCATCATATAAAGCGATTAAGGCTCTTCATAAATTTTGGATTAAACCACTCAATTCATTTAGATTAGTTTTATGATCTCTTTAGTAGTTGCATAGCTGTCAGTGGAGGGACAGAAATCACTCAGATTTCATCAAAAAGATCTTCATTTGTGTACCGAAGATGAACGAAGGTCTTACGGGTTTGTAATTAATTATAGAATTTTAATTTTTGGGAGAACTAAAGTTATAAACAAACCATATTCAGTCCAGTTATATGGTTTCTTGCACAAAAATGAGTGTGTGTGTGTGAGGATATGAATTTCCCCGGGCTTTTTATTTTCAGTTAGACATCGGAGAGTGACGCTGGTGTAATAGACGCCTCTCAAGCCTAAGAGTTTAACTGGCTAGCCGGTCCTGTTGTTTTTAGTGTAAAGTTTCTAAGAGAGGTCATCAAATATTATGCATTTCTGAGGACGCATGGGCTTTGGGAGACATTAGGACATGAAAACATTATCACATGATCTCAGATGGAATATGATCATTCGAAGCTGGTTAAATACATATAAGAGATTGTGGTTGCGTTGTCAAACAGCATCAGAGCACTGCGAAACCTCACCGTACATCGTAACAGAATTAATAACATACTGTAAACACACACTGTCCTGTAATGGCAATGAGTGCTTAGTTGCATTATTACGGGTGGAGTCTTGAGTCGTGCAGCCTGAAAGGTGGTTTATGAAGAAGCCACACCGCACTGGTGAACCGGAACGCTAATGTTTTGTGTGACACAGCAGAGGTGGAATGAATGACTGCTGCTGTCTCTGTAGGCTGAGAGAGAGAGCGACGGAGAGGTGGAGAGAGGGATAGACAGATGGAGATGGATGGAGAGAGACTGATCACACCTTAGTAATGACCACTTGAAGTGACTCATTAGCTGTAATAATATCTGCTGTCTCAGTCATCTAGATCATCTATTATTCCTGTCGGATGGATCAGCTGCACACACACACACACACTCTCACTACTGGGCGTTTCTCAGTCTGGACCAGTGCTGAGAGTAACTAGCTGAAACTAGTGATACAGCTAACTACATCATTCAGTAGTGAAACTGTAGTTCAGCTGTTTTCATAATAGTCTAGTTCATCCAGTAACAAGCATTTTTCCTCATGCTTCATTCTGAACCTTATTTATTCGAGTGATGGCTGTAAACCTCAAATTATGATTAGCTCATTCTTCCACACGAGGCCAAGAAAGTTTCATTTGGCAAACTGGAGACTGGCCAAAAACAACAGCATGTATGGCAAGCCCTCTTAGCTTAAAACGTTAATTCAACCCTCTACAATGTGAGTAAATCACTTACATATGTGAGTAAATCTTCACTCTGGACGACTAAATAATATCTATCACTAGCCATTGGCTGATAAATGCTTAGATTTGACTAGCCAGTGTGTGTGTTAGAGGCTAAGAATAAGTTTGGCATAGATATATGTTCACTCACTGAACACTCAGCGAAACTGTTTCGCTCTGCGTCAAGCGATCTGTCTATTTCAGTTCAGCTCAACGGATGCGCAGCTTCCTTGTATTTGATGTACCGTAAACTCTAGTGTGAAGGCGCACAACTCGTCGTTGCTTTGCCGAGAGCGCTGTGTTTCTCTCATACACACGCAAAGAGAGAGAGTCTTACATACCATCGATGCGCTACATGTAAAGCATATTCTTTGTTGTATTATCCTGTCAAAACAACAGAGTTGATTTGGAATTATTGAGCTTTTAAGAACAAGCAGAAGATATGCCGGTTTTTCCGGTAGTGGGCGGGACTAATGCACAAACGGCAATCTCATTGGCTGGCGTTCATCTATTGCCTTCTCTGTTTTGATTTCAGCAAATCAGTTTGAGCAACGCTGACAACATGATTCATATTCATGAACCCAGCAGCTCATCAATCCTTAGTGCGTTGTATATTGTTATTAATAGTAGAATTAGTAGTATTAATCTTATTAATAATTACTATTATCTAGTAGGCCTGCGACAGGCCTACTAGATAATAGTAATTATTAATAAGATTAAATCAATTAATCGCACAATAAAAAAAAATGAGCTCGAAAATTTTTCCGGCAGCGATAATTTCCAGCGTCCATTTTTATATCCATTTTTGCAGAGCGTTACATTATATGATCACGCTCTTATACATGTAAATGCTTCTAAGCGCGACAAGACACAAGAGAATACGCCTGTATGTCAATGTCCTGTCTGTGTGGCTGTGTCTCATGTCAGCTAATCGAGGGACACTCTGACACACACACACACACTTGCGTCAGTCTCCTGCTCCCATCGAGTTCTCTTTTGCTCATGCACAAACAATAACAACAACACAGATAATTTTGAGTATTCTCATATTAGGAGTCTTAAATTAGTTAAATAACGTCTTAAATGAGGAAATGAGAGATCCCGCACATGTTCGGCTGCGGCTGTTCTTAAAGTGACAGGAGCACAGATGATGGCTGTCATTAATGTTCATCAAAGAACAACGGGAACAAAGAAAATTGTAGCTTTAATAATGATTAATCTATATTTCATTTATTATTTATGCAGTTAAGAAAGGTGTTTGATAACCATTACATTTCTATATATGTCTAACAGGGAAGTCACAGGTTTTTGTAAAGATATGTAAACACAATCATCCGTTGCAGTTTTCCCAGCTGTTTATTCAAGTGCATTTTTTTGTTAACAGACTGAGAGTCCATCGCTTTTATTGTTTTTGGTTGTTTTGTTCATTTATTGTGGATATTTAAAATGCTTTCCGTTTTCAGTGTTAAATAGTCTTTAGAAATAAAAGCATTATTATGCCTTTATCATTATTTTAGATGAAAATGGTCTCAGAACGACAATATTATCGTTTATCGCAATAATTTATTGGCCAATTTATCGTCCAGCAAAATTTATAATCGTGACAGGCCTATTATCTAGTACTATTATAATTTTTTACAGAAACACTGAATGACCAACAATATCTTAAGCACCACCACAAGTCCTAAGTTCAGTGATCAAATATGCATTCATGCGTGTGCGTGTGTGTGTGTGTGTGTGTGTGTGTGTGTGTGTGTGTGTGTGTGTGTGTGTGTGTGTGTGTGTGTGTGTGTATATATATTAGGGCTGTCAGACGAATAATCACAATATATAAAAGTTTGTTTACATAATATATGTGTGTGTACTGTGTGTATAATTATTATGTATATTTGAATACACATACACACAGTACATGTATGTATAAATTTAAGAAATATTTGCATGAATATACTGTATATTTATATAATTTATATTATATATAAATATAAAACATTTTCTTAAATATATACATGCATGTGTGCGTATTTACATCCACACAATAATTATACACAGTACACACATATATTATATAAACAAACTTTTGATTTTGGATGCGGTTAATCGCGATTAATCGATTTGACAACACTATAAATAAAATAGTATGTCAGTCTGGCTAGTAAACAAACAAAAATTACTAGCCAATGGGGATTATATTGCCAAGGTGTGCGTAGAGGGTTGTAATTGCATTTTTACTAGTAAGAATTAAATAAGAGAGTTCTGCAATTCAATTGTTACTAGTAAAAATGCAATTACGACGAGTAACGCTGTGAACATTTGAAGCTAAAACGGCTTGCCATACAGCATCTGTATTCACAGCACATATAAAATGGAAAATCCTGCTTGTGCTGAATGAATGGATGTGAAATATTCAACAGTCGGTTGGTCGAAATGTTTCTCTGATGGCATCAGGCGTTCTAAGAATAGCAGCACTAAATGCCGATACACCTCATTACATCCCTACGAGGACAAAGGGTTTGTAAAAGGAGTATGTAATGTCTTCATGCATATCTAAAAATGCCAAAATCTGTTATATGTTAAAGGTTAGACTATAGGAATAATTATGACCCCTAGAATATATTTATATACTACATTATATTTTTGATTTATATGCATTATTATATACCTTAAAATAGCTAATAATAATTAGTAATTTGCTATTGTATTTATTTATTTATTTATTATAAATATTGTTTTTTAGGTATTGTGTTATATTAAATAAAATAAAAATACAATATTGGTAATTATTTTGGTTTCAGCAATAATTATACACATTTTTATTTATTTTATTATTTAACCTTTTTTACTCCACTTGTGTTGAATTTCTGCAGCCTCTCATGGCTTATTAATATTTACATGAATAGATGTATAAGAATGCATTATTTCATTATACTCTTTAAGAGAGTAAATATGAATAGGTAAATGTGCTTTTCATCAAAAATGTGTGGTGTAATATGCATTACAATATGCATTATGAATTCTTTTCATGATGCATTATATATAGAAGCTTTATAGGAACGGGACACATTTACACACATACACACTCAGACACACTAATGTTCACAGCATCTTGAAGGATCTACTCGAGCGCTGTACAGTTCTTCAGCTCACTACCTTGGAGCAGATGAAATAATGTTGCTGAGATGAAAGTCTTCTAGAAATTTCTGGGCTGCGGGTCCAGACAAATGGCCCATCGTCTGCTCTGAATAATGTAGGAAGAGTAGAGATTGGTTCCGCACCACAGATCTGATGAATACTCATTGGACTGCCTCGGTTATTTCTTTTTAAAGGGTCTTAAAGATGCTTTCCTAACACATAAAGTGGTCCGTGACTAATGTCTGTGTCTCTAACTCACACCCACACCTCTTGTGTGTGGACAAATGTACAGTGTGTGTGTTTGACCAAATAAATTCAACAGGATGTTGTAAAAAAGCAACAGTTTAATTACTAAACTCAGACACCATTAACACACGCCCACAACACACACTTCACAATTGCTCTTAGATGCACTTAACACTCAAATAATACAGGAAGATCATTAAATGAAAAACAACCTGTCTTAAAAAAAAAGCTTTTATCTATTCTGTGGTGCGAGTGGATGCTGTGAGACGAGGAACTCCGGAGGGAGAAAAACATTCAAATGCCAATTCTCCAAGTGTTTTAAAGGATTGTTTGGGTTCAATACAGCTTAAACTCACTACTTAAAGTATGTACATTAATTCACTTATAATGGAAGTCTATGGGGCAAAGCATTCAGGATGATTCAAAGCAGAATAAATATATATATATATATATATATATATATATATATATATATATATATATATATATATATATATATATATATATATATATATATATATAGTGCTGGGAATCGATTAAAAAAAAGAAGAAATAATCGCATTTTTTTCTGTAATTAATCGTGATTAATCACAAGTTTTTAATATTTTGATATTGTAATAATTTCAGTTACTCTCCAAATTAATGTAGAAACAATTTAAAGACAGTATATTTTAAATATGTGTTGTAATGGCATCTTTTTATGAATGAAGGCCAGTATCACTGATACTAATGTCTCTATGAGACATTAATGACGTTACATTACAGTACAACTGAAAGCTCCCAATTTCAACATTTATTAGGCTTTAAAAAAAACTAATTTTAATTTAAGTGAACTTAAAACAATCTTTACATAATCCCATTATAATAAATGTTATATTTACCCGTGGCCTTCCCTGTTAGACATATACAGAAATGTAATAGTTATCAAACACCTTTCTTAACTGCATAAACAATAAATGAAACTTAGATGAATCATCATTAAAGCTACAATTTTCTCTTTTCCCGTTGTTCTGTGATGAACATTAATGACAGGCATCATCAGTGCTCCTGTCACTTTAAGAACGGCCGCTGACGAACATGACGCGGATCTGACGCGCTGTCCCGCGCATCTCATTTCCTCACAACTCTTTAAGTTCATTTAAGACGTTATTTAACTAATTTAAGACTCCTAATATGAGAATACTCAAAATTCTGTGTTGTTATTGTTTGTTCAAGAGCAAAAGAGAGCATGAGACGCAGCCACACAGACAGGACATTGACATACAGCGCGTTCTCTTGTGTCTTGGCGCGCTTGGAAACATTTACATGAATAGGAGCGTGATCATGTAACGCTAGTTAAAAATGGATATAAAAACGGATGCTGCATTATTTGCGTTAAATATTTTTAATGCGTTAAGCTGAAAAAATGCATCGCCCTCGTTAACGCGTTAATTTGCCCAGCCCTAATATACATATACATATATATATATATATATATATATATATATATATATATATATATATATATATATATATATGTATATGTATATTGTATATATATAAACACAGTGGCAAGAATGTATGTGAACCCCTTGCAAAATATGTGAAAATGTGAGTGAATTATATGAATTCAGCTATTTTTTGTCTTGTGGACTATCCGTAAACGAGCCTGACAAGCCAGACCCACATCAAGATGTTGGGTCTGTGAACTCACCATTGGCAGGGCTCAATCGGAGGGGCGGGATAAACGGTTATCTTTCAAATTCCCTTTGCACGCAATAGGATATCGCTACAACCAACCAGAGCCACGAAGAAGGCGAGAGCGCTATCAGTGGTGAGTCCCATGCGTTTTCCCACCAGCGGAGCTAGTTGATAGATTAAACTTTTGCCGTATCCAGTCGGCAAAAGTCCTAACACATATTCCTTTTTTAAGAATGACTTCAGTGCCGTTCTTTGTTAGCAGGGAAGTAGCAAGGAATGCACACGGAACCGTCGCAAATCTGGTGTCATTATGTTAAGCCCGTCCACCGACTCTATACACGATGTGATTGGCCTGACTAGACAAGCTCGCAAGCCAACGGAGAGTTGCTAGCTGCAACTCTGGCTGCAAATTACATTTGCTGCCGCTAGGGTGCGTCTAGATTTCTAGGCTATATGTAAACATCTTTTATGTAAAATATTTTATTCAGGACACTACTAAATAAAAAATAACATGCATTTTGTATGATCTCTCTTATTTTGTTAAAATTATTTACTTTTTCACAGATTCTGCAAGGAGTTCACATACTTTTTCTTGCCACTTTATAAACACACACACACACACACACATAGGGCTTGACATTAACACCCACCAAACTGCCAAATACTGGTGCACTTTAGCAGTGGTGTGTAACGCAGGTTGATTTTTATAAATAATGTATACATTTTTTCAATTGTAGTCTTTTAAAACGCATCTGAAACAAGCGGCAACCTCCCCCAGTTTCTCTTGAAGCCAATACGGAAGTGACTTAAACTGCATTCATCGACTGACCACTAGAGACAGGCTCCAGAAGGGAGCAGAATCTCATTGAGCTCCCTGTTAAAATGCCCAACTTTACAGCAGAAAAAAAACATGTTTACAGCCTGGTACAAATTGTGGTTTTGGTCTATATATCTAATTTTGCTAACTGTGAGGGGGTGAATTTTTTTATAACTCATTCGTTTACATTATATAAAGCCTTAAAGTTCTGCATAATTAAGGGCGGGGTCACTTTGAGTGACAGATGGATAGCCATTTATCTGCTGTCTGTTAGTCATCACGTCACCTCAGCTCCGCCCACGTCCCGCCTCTTTGGCCATTTTCTGTTATCCGGGAGTGACGCGCTGCCAAGATGGCAATGGCCAGCTCGACCCTACTTTACACTTCAACACTGCTCTTCAGAATCCTATGGGTGACGTCACGGACACTACGTCCATATTTATTTATGATCTGAAATAATAAACTAAGTGCAATGTAGTGCTGTCAAAAATGCCGATTTTTCGATACATATCGATACTGAATATCTGAAATGCTTCCAATACTAATTTTCTTTGAAATAGCGCAGCAAGTATTGTGTATCTTTCTCGCTCTCTCATCTCTCCGACAGTGACACAATTTTGTGGGTTTGTGCGTATTGCGCATTCTTTTACTCATTTCCTCAGATTTTGTGCTCACACCCCACTCAAAGTGCGCACACATAAAGCCACATTGAGTTCGCTTTCATTGATTATTTGGTCCTAAACTGTCGAATACAGACACAATAATGTCAAAATGCCGGTCTTGCCGAGTTTTCACTTAAACACAGGTAGTTATGTTTTATGTGAACGTAAACAGTTGAGAAAGAAAACGCATGTGTAACAGTATAATGGATCCGTGCGCCAGGTCTTAAAGTGACAGCAGCCTAATATACCTGCTGCTAAATTATGAGATTATAAAAAAATATCTATATTGCCGTTTTTCCCAATATCGATATCAAAATTGTGGCCAGTGAAAATGCGGACTGCCTAGTACATTTGGAAAACCACTAGTCAACTATATGTATATTCTTTTCTTCAGTGTTGTTTTTAGATATTTTGGTATTTAATATATTATTATGACTGCATCGGATATAACTTTACGCAGCCAAGGTTAGGTAGCAGTACTTTGACATTATTTTCATGTTGACCGGTGTAATCTTGCCGTGGCTATACTATCGAAACATGGTGTATAGGATTTTGACATTTATTACGGTGTCTTTCTCCACAGACTTCTTCTGGAAGTGCATGATTATTGCACTATTTTTCATAATCTATGTTGTTTCCAAGTAGCTTTACAGAAATCTTGCCTTATTGTCTTGAAACTGCCAGCAAAGGCGAATGGGCTAAACAAAAAAGGCGTTTAGATGTTTAGTTTGAAGAAAGATTATGAATAGAAATCTTTTTTTCTTTCTTTTAAAGTGCCCCATTATGCTTTTTCAGATATTACCTTTCATCCAGTGTGTAATATAGCGGTTTGTGAATGGAAAAGGTCTGCAAAGTTTCAAAGTGCAGATAAATTGAGTTATTGTCTCTCAAAAGAAAGAACAGATTCTGAACTGCTTGAAATGAGTCGTCAGTAATTTCGCTCTTATTTCCTGCACAAACCTTGCATTTCCTGCACAAAATGTCCGCTCCGCCCTCAAAAACTGTAGTTGTAGCTGAGGCCTGGAAGAGTTTGGTTCATGTTGTCGACATGTCGAGAAGACGCTGTTTTCAGCGCTGCGAAAGCAAATCCACATTGATGCACTTCTAAAGGATGAGGACTCATGAGGCTCAAATTGGTACAGTAAAAACCAACGCCGTTGTTACTGTTCGTGTCACTGTGGTTCGTGTCAAGTGCTGAGGAAAATTCGGAGCTGAAATTCAGATATTGTAATGGGGTTTTCGTTTCTGACACGCGCTGACCAATCACAACAGACTGGGCCGTCTGACCAATCAGAGCAGAGTTGCACTCGGGAAAGGAGGGGACTAAATTCTTGATCAAACCGACACGCTGAGAAAACAGGTGATGTATATTATGAGGTAATTAAAGGTGCTGTATGTAAGTTTTTGACTGTACTAAAGCGAAAAATACCATAATATGTTTGCTAATATGATATTTAAGAAACATGCTAAGTTCACATACTTGTTTCTCTGAAAAACAATGCTACAGCCAGTTATTTTACTTTGAAATGTTTTTGTTTTGGTCTGTGCGATAACGCACGTTGCCAGTTTACCCAATATTATTCCGATACGCCAGGTTGGAGACCCAGTTGGCGAAAAACACAGTATTGCTGCCATGGAAACCAGCAAACAAACTGGGTCAGAGATCACAGATTCCACCCGACCTAAAAGGCTCGGCATCCGTCTAAAAATCTAAAAAAGCATGTTAAAACACGGATAAATCTACTCATCAACTTAAGTGTGTAAGTCTCCTCGCCTTCCATTGCTCGTTCCTGTTTCGTGTCCTCAAACTGGCAACTCGCATGTGCGTCGAGTCCGAGGAGGATGGGGCGGGGTACACAATATTTTTGAATTTGGACTGCAGTACCCATTTCAACCACTAGCTGTTATTCTTACATACAGCACCTTTAATGTGTTTTTGACCTTGGATACATGTAAACCTATGGTCAGAGACCTCCAAAACAGCCTTTAGAATAGCATAATAGGACGACTTAAAGAGAGTAAATGGGGTCTATTACATGTGACTTTAAAACGTCCCTCTAAATACTCAGTGTTTTCCATAGGGTGACGTCATTTGACTCTGCCGCAGGAAAACTTTCAGCATCTGCTCACGAGTTGAGAGAGATTGATGGAGAGCGAGAGAATGAGGGATGCTCGTGTTGAGTAAGCATTGGTTGGCACTCGCTCTCAGTTTCTCCCTGCTATTTAAAACTTGGCAGCATCTCTTGTGATGATTCATTCCCTACTGATCACTGTAAGAAATGAGAGAGAGAGAGAGAGAGTAACATACTGTATGCCTTGACTGCTCTGCTTGTGCGCTGACACACACCGGCCATCATATCATTCAAGATCTCTTCTATTTATACACATGACTCACTGGGGGTTTAAAGGCACCATAACATGGCAAACTGGCATTTTCTTGCTCTTTTAATCCTTAAAGGTACATATGCATAAAAACAAACCCTACAGTTTAATTCTAGTGGTCAGAGATCTTGATAGAAACTTCATTATGACTGTTTTTACTGCAAGAAACCTTGACTGAAGTTATAAGTAGACTTCAGGGGGAATACTAGTGTGGAATATGATTTGTGAGTATTGTGTTACTGTGGTGAATTTGAGAATGTTGTTTTCATAAACAAAGCATACACACACACACAAAGCTTTAGGTACATGAAAGAGATGCTAACCTTTGATGTTTAGACAAAAGATGACAAGTACATCTGCATGACCTCATTGTGCCCATCTGTTTGTGTGTGTGTGTGTGTGTGTGTGTGTGTGTGTGTGTGTGTGTGTGTGTGTGTGTGTGTGTGTGTGTGTGTGTGTGTGTGTGTGTGTGTGTGTTTGCATTCATTTGTGTGTTTGTATTAGGGGTATAAACTGATGTCAGAATGAATATTTTGTTAATATTTTATACATACACTACCATTCAAGAGTTTTGAAAATAATTAAAAATGAAAAAATGCGTTTAACATTTAAAATGCACCACTGTTCAAAAGTTTGTGGTCTGTAAATTTGTTTTAATGTTTTTGAATGCCAAGGCTGCATTTAGTATTATAAAAAACAGTAAAAATATTATTACAATTTAAAGGGGTGATGAATTGAGAAATCAACTTTCCTTTGAGCCTTTGATATATAAAAGTTCACGGTAATATAAGAATATCCTGTAAGTTTCACAGCTGAAAACGTCCTTGTTAGTCAAAGAAAAGCTTTTATTGACACCAGGCCCAGAGAACGCTCGATCTCAGAATATGTCGACCACTGACGTCATAGAATGCAGAAACGCCGCCTCAAGCCCGCCCACCGACTTGTGGAGCTAAACGGGTCGCGCTACCGAGCAATAAACATGCCGTTTCCAGCTCACGTGCGTAAGACATTGCGTTTGTTCGCTTCATTTCACCACAGAATTGATTGTAAACAAGATAGAGGTCGAGACTGGATTTGCAGACATATTGAGATTAAAACAATGCTGTGACTTCTATATTGGATCCGACAGGAACGGTGCAACACATTTATAGGAGTAAACATGTTTTTTATGTGTTAGTATTGCATTGTTACAGATCGTTTGATATCTATTGATTACATACCTTAGCATGCTGTCACAGGCTCCTTTATTTGAGGTGTTATTGGTTTATTCGTGATCAGACTCGGACTTGTAACGTTATGGGCCAGGGCTTGCAAAGCCCAACGTCCCGGGCCTATGTGTTTTTCAGACGGGCTATCTTAAATAGTGAAATAACATTCCTTTCTCGCGTGTGTGTGTGTACCGTTCGCTGTAATATTCAGTGATCGGGCCGGCCAAGTTCTGAAAAAAAAACATTCCAATCAGTCGTGGGTGGATGAGAGATGAATCATTGTGTTTGTTTGATAAAGTCATTTCGCGAGTCCTGTGAGCGTTTCTCCAGACGCTTTCAAAACAATCCCCACATGTACTGAGGGGAGCTGAAGCTCATTAAATATGCAAATCTTATCCAATCCTAGCAGTGGGCGTTTACTTCCAAGTCTTCAGTGCGGCACGCCCATCAAAACCGAACGTTTCTTCAGAGAGCCTCAAAACCAAGGAAGGAAATAGCCTATTACTTATTCATTATGATGTTTTTGAATGTAAAAACCACGCAAACGTCATTAGTTGACCTCAGACAACAGTATAACATTTTTTGTAAAAGCCAGTTCATGACCCCTTATCTATTTACTATTGAATGTAATTTATTCTTGTGATCAAAGCGGAATTCCTCCAGTCTTCAGTGTCACATGATCCTTCTGAAATCATTCTAATATGATGATTTGCTGCTCAAGAAACATTTATGATTATTGTCAATGTTGAAAACAGTTGTGCTTTTTTTGTAACAATGTAAATGTTTTTACTGTCACTTTTGATCAATTTAATGCGTCCTTGCTGACTATTTAATTTACTTTTGAATGGTAGTGTATATATTGTATGCAAAATAAGCATTTTAATAATATAAACATGTTACACTTAAAAATGCATATCTATTTTAATAAATTGCATTTCTATATATTATAAACCTGTTTGTTAAAAGTTTTTTGCTTTAATTGAATACTGAAAGATTGAAGTTGTGATGAAATGAATGATCCACAGGGTGTGAGTTTGTTTTTCTCCATTTGTCTGCAGTACCCGACAGTGTCATCTACTGCTGGACGTGTTCAACTCAACCGAACATGAGCTCACACTGTCTGCCAAGAACAACCAGGACCTGGTTCTGCACGCCAGCGAGTGTCAGAGGTACACACACGCACACCTTCACTCTCGCGCTGACTCCTCCTTCATCGCCGTGATGTAACGCCGTCTGTCTGGCTGATTGAAGTCTGTAGATTGTCAGACAGCATTACCTGACCCCGTCCTCCGCTGACAGGTTACTCTCATGAACCAGAGCTGCAGCGGGTCACAGTTTCTGACTTTCATAGAGCCTTGGAGAGACAGACGCACACTTATAGTGTCTCCGTATACGTCGCAGCAGGTTTTTGATGTGTCGCTTAAAGGGTTAGGCGTTTAGCTGTATATGTAAAAAGGTTGTACCGTATCAGCGTTTCGTCCACACGGATCCGGCGTTTTGGGAGCATGAAACCGATATTTTTTTAAACCGGGTCCCAGAGTGGATAAATCTGAAACCGACACCCTTGCGTTTTGGTGTGTACAGCCAATCCGTATATTTTGTGAAACGGTAATGTCATCACACCACGTCCTGCACGGTAAAGACTAGAAGGGATACAACTACGGGCACTGGGCATGCGCACATCAATATTGCGTCTTTTAATAACTGTATTTGCATTATTGTAAGGGCAGGTTTAGGGTTGTGGTCGGTGTAGGCGTTAATAAAACACAATCTGGTAAGTAGCAAATGTATTTATTATTTTATCGTGAGATTTTGCCTCACTTCTGACCGTTGCTGTACCCCTTCTAGCCACAACTCTTCTTCTCCATTTTTAGTGTATTTCTGTGGCAGAATTACAGCTCCACATACTGGCCTGGCATGTATACTACATCGTTTTGAGTCGGTTTCAGTGGTTTCATGTGTACGCAGATATTTCTTGAGACGAGGGGAAAAAAAGAGTGGATAGGGAAAGCTCTGGCTTCGTGTGGCCCCTCAAAAAAAAATGTGCCCATTATTTACTCACCCTCAAGCCATCCTAGGTGTATATGACATTCTTCTTTCAGACGAATAAAATCAGAGTTATATTAAAAATGTCCTGGCTCTTCCAAGCTTTATAATGGCAGAGTTGTTGCTTCGTTTTTGAAGTCCATAAAAGTGCATCTATCCATCATATAACTGCTCCACATGGCTCCGGGGGGTTAATAAAGGCCTTCTGAAGTGAAGGGATGTGTTGGTGTAAGAAAAATATCCATATTTAAAACATAAAGCAAATTATCTATACTCAAACTTTGTAGTGTTGTGATTGGTGGAGACGCATAAAACCATTGGCATTTGGTGTTGACATTAAAGGGGTCCTATTAAGCAAAATTCACTTTTATATTGTTTTTTAACATTATTATGTGTCTGCAATTTGTGTACACAACCACCCTATTGTGGTAAAATGTGACATCACATTGGAATAGGCCCCGCCCACGACTGGCATGGACTCTGCCATATTAGCTTAGCTCCTCCCCTCAGCGAGCTGTACACAGTCCGCCATGTTTATGATAATCGATTAGATAATAAATTAGTTTATGGCAGAGTTGTACAGGCTCAGCCCTCTTCTGGAAGCTTCTCAACAGCTCATTTGCATTTAAAGATACATGCACGAAAACAGCATGTTTTTCCTTCCACTCAAAAACACGGTATAATAAATGATCTGTGAGGTATTTTGGGCTGAAACTTCACAGACACATTCTGGGGACACCTGACACTTAAATTACATCTTGTAAAAAGGGGCATAATAGGTCCAATTTAAACCAGTTGGGAATCATATTTCAAGATGCTAAATGAGATTTGAGAGCTACAGAGGAGAGCAAGATTTAAATTTAGTTATGACTTAAATTTTGTAAATAAATGATGACTTAATTTCGATATTTGGGGTAAACTGTTTTCGAAAGATATCAGAATATCTCTTCAGATATAGGAAAACCTGTTGCCGCAAAGGGTTTACTAAAGAAAATATGATCAAAATGTGCCATTTTTTCCTCAGTGTGGAAATGTATCATCATAAACATAAGAAAATTATAATAATATGTGAATAGTATTTTTTTAATTAAGCTACCATTCAAAATGAAGTGGTCAGTAAGATGTATATTTTTAAAGAAATAGTTTCAAATAAATTAAAGATAAAATAAATGTTTCCAACGTTACTAGTAAGAAGATATGTTTCAGCAAATAATTTCTGAAGGATCATGTGACACTGAACTAGAGTAATGAGGCTGAAAATTGAGCTTTGATTACTGGAATAAATTACATTCAATAGTAAATCATATTTTACTGTGTTTTTACTGTGTTTTGTAATAGTAAATGCAACCTTAAAGGCTTTCAAAAACATTTTAAAAATATTACCGACCACAAACTTTTGAATGGTAGTGTATTTTAAATGCTAAATGCACTTTTTTCTATATTATTGATGGTTAATTTTCTCAACTCACTTGCTATTGCCTGTTCATTTTGAATCGTGTCACTGCTGTAGGTCACATTTTCGCTTTCCTTTCTCTCTGCACTGTCCTGTTCACTAAAGCCATAAAAATCCCATAGAGTTGCATTGTGTGAAATGTAGCCATCGTAAAATGCTTGATAGGTTTGTGCTGACCTGCAGAGCTATGTTTCTTTGTGTACGAGCCGCTCCTCCGCCCCCCTGACACCCTACGGAGTCACATACCCTTTCCCTGATCACCTGCATGGATCACTTGATTAATGACTCGATTGGGAAACTTGCTGCTTTGACAGAATCAGAGAGAATTGATAAACAGATTACAGAGTTCCAGAAGCTACGGCGGGATTGATTCTGGAGGATGAAATATAAACGAGTACATACTGATCGATGTGTCTGTGTGAGTGTGTTGTACTGGTTATTGATCCCGTAGAAGGGCTAAATCGGGTCTGCCCCCTTTTAATGACACTGGGTGTGTGTTTTGTGTTATTGTGTAGTTCTCCATACTGATTCTTTCTTTCCTTTCTCATAAAATGAGATGTCTCATCTTTTGGAGGTTCTCTGTCTTTTCCTCTGCCTCGTTCTTTCTTTCTGTATGATGAATACTTTCAAGGAGAGGTTTTTTAAAGGACGACACTGTCCTCGCTGCATACCAATCATTTATGTCAATCATCCGCGGGCCGCCGCCGTGACAATGAGGCATCCAGCGGTGCGAGGGCTCACCTTCACTAATCGATTTCTCCGAGCCTTAGATCTCTTCTGCTGTCTTTTTTTCTGTTTGAGAGAGATTGTTTCAGCAAGAGCTGGATGTGCCAGAGTTTCTCTCAGTGAAGTGCTGTTGTATTTGAGATCTTGATTGCTTTCCTGATGTGTATTTTGTGTTTTCGGCACTGAAAGTCTGATTATGCTTTAAAAGATATGCATTAGTACTAGCCCTGTTATTTCCTTAATGGGATAGTTAACCCAAACATGAAAATTACCCCCTAAATTTACTCACCCTCAAGCCATCCTATTTATATATGACATTCTTCTTACAGACCAATACAATCAGAGTCATTTAAAAAATGTGCTGGCTCTTCCAAGCTTTATAATGGCAGTGAATGGCTGCCCAAAATTTGAAGCCCAAAAAAGGCATGGCTCCAGGGGGTTAATAAAGGCCTTCTGAAGCGAAGTGATGCGTTTGTGTAAGAATAAAAATCCATATTTAACATGTTATAAAGTAAGAGCTAGCTTCCGCCAGACCGCCTTCCGTATTCAACTTAAAAAAAAAAAAAAAAAAACGCTGGCGGGGAAAGAGTTATATGTGCCCATGGTCTTATTGCAAATGTTCATATTTTATCATAATTCATCATAGCACTTTCATCTATATTTTTCAGTCAATATAAACAAAGATAAACAAAATATAGACCACACAAAAATAGGGTGATGAAATTATATATTTATTTTGTTTTGTAAAAAATAAATAAATCAATCAATACATTTCAGTTTGGCCAGTAAGTGCAAAATTATAATTTTATCGATTTCCAAATATCTTTCATGATAATACATTTGTATCTTACGGAAATCCTTTGTAATGCTTGATTTTTAACGCATATTTTTATATGCCAGCATATTTAAAGAAACACTCGACTATTTTTGAAATAATTTTCCAACTCCCCTAGAGTTAAACAGTTGAGTTTTACCGTTTTTGAATCCATTCATCCATTCCGGGTCTGGCAGTAGCACTTTTAGCATAGCTTAGCATAGATCATTGAATCTGATTTGACCGTTAGCATCTCGCTCAAAAATGACCAAAGAGTTTCGATATTTTTCCTATTTAAAACTTGACTCTTCTGTAGTTACATCGTGCACTAAGACCGACGGAAAATGAAAAGTTGCCATTTTCTAGGCTGATATTGCTAGGAACTATACTATCATTCCTGCGTAATAATCAAGGAACTTTGCTGTCGTACCATGAGTGCAGCGGCGCAATGATATTCACACCTGCCAACTTGTCGCTTTTTGGCGACAATCGCCGTTTTCTTGGTCAATTGGGCCATTTACGTGAATTGCGTAGAACCGGAGAGTTTATTTGGGGGGGGGATCAATCATCTCTTCCTAAAGAATAAACATGAATGACCATCTGAAAGTATGCTGAGGATACATGTGGTGTAATCGCTAAATCAGTGCTTCAACGGCGGAAAGACGTCAATATAACTGCTTGTAAACTAAACAATGTCATGTAACGTTAGCATCACATTTACCTCAGACAGTCATTCAGTGTCCACAGACTTTTATTCACTAGAGAAATCAACGCTTTCACTAAATAAATGCACTATATTAGCCTATAAATTCATTATATTCTACTGAACCTGTTAGTGATGTCTTGATTATTTCATGCATGTTAAATAAACCTGTGATGAAAATGACAGACACTGTGTATAAATGATTATATTTCAACAACGAATTGGTAAAAAAAAAAAAATGTTATAATTAGATTTAGAAGTTATTGCAAAAACTGCCTAATGTGAAGTTTACATGTTTGCATACAATGTGTTATTTGAGTGTTGATTATTATACCTAAAAATAAATAGCAACTGAATTTAGGCTAATAGTTTGCGCTCTGTTGTTAACATTAATATTAATGTGCAAGTAAGGGCTCCCTATATCATTTACAGAAATATCTTCAATAAACTTTTAGATATAATTTAATTAATTCAAGGAGACACTTTTTTTCTTCTTCAGTAAACCACTGTTAAATATAAAAAATAAATACAAATCAATTTTGTAAAACTGCTGTACCGAACTCGTGCCGAACCGTGATTTCAAAACCGAGGTACATACCGAACCATCAGTTTTGTGTACCATTACACTCCTATTGTCAGTCTTTTATTTTTTGTGTCATGCATCACAACACTTCCTTGAGTTCCAGGAGTTTCCGTGTTGTAAGTAAAATCATTTTTAAAATATTAATTGTGTCATTCTCTTTAAGTCACACTCAGAAATGTGTAATTTGCATACTAAAATCACAAAAAATCGAGCCGGGGGCATGCACGCCCCCCACATCCCAACCCCCCCGCCCCATCCCCGCAACACTGTAATCTTTTTTACTCTGAGGAGTGTGCAGGTCTGTATATTACACGGCGCCTGAAAATAGTCCCCAGCTTGGTAACTTCCAACGTGACCGACACTAAGTTTGTGTAGTTGCAGAGTTGCAGGTATTCCGGTATAAATATATACAGTTCAGGACCTGCACCAAAGCAAATATCTTCTGAATCTGAGTCTCTCACAAACGTCTCCATGGTTACAAGGCACGCTCCCTGTGCAAGCAGGTAGTCACGTTGGTTATGCTGACGGAAGTTAGCCTATTTTCAGGCGGCCATCTTTGAAACGCCTCTCGGGCATCTCTTTGAGAGTAAAAAAATCGAATTCTTCAAAAGTGTTCGCCAAGTTTACGATTAAATTTCATATTTGAAATCCCCAATGAAATTTGACAACAAATGTCTTTTAATTTTTGTTTCTAAACGCTCAAATCATGATAAAAAACCCTGCATTTTTCAGCCTGGACAAAGCTAATGGGCACGTGCAGTCCAAAACACGCGTCTCAGAACACTGCCTGTTTCTATAGCAACCGGAGCTTCTTTTTTTTTTATTATTATTATTTTTTTTATATATTTTTTTTTATATTATGCAAACAGACAAGTACAATATTTACAAAAGAGAAATTAGACCAGAGTTTCTAACGGCAGCTGCGGTGACTTTACTAATCAACGATTGGCTCTTTCAATTTGAAGGCGGGGCTTATTAGCCATATTGTGCTTGCGCACACCAGCTATATAGGCGTACACATTTAATTTGTTTAACATTCTATTAATTAGATACATTTACTTCATTTTTGAAATGTTTACATTTAGGTAGGTGGTCTGTAGGTGATCTCAAGTTTTACTATCCTTTTGGGGATATTTGTTACCTACTATATAGGTTAAACCTGTGCACACACACAGGGACGGAATTTGTGACACATTGTGCATTTGTTTTTTTTGCACTCTTTCCACTTCTATTGTGAAGTGTATGCTGCCACTGTGTGTGTGTGCATCTGTGTGCTGGTGTGGCATATTCTGCTCAACTTCTTCATTACCCACATAATTTAAACAAAAGCCTGTTGCTGTAGCAACAAGCCTCTAAGTGCTTCCTCCATGATGAAGGGCCACTTTTCCTTTTACTGTGTGTGTGTGTGTGTGTGTGTGTGTGTGTGTGTGTGTGTGTGTGTGTGTGTGTGTGTGTGTGTGTGTGTGTGTGTGTGTGTGTGTGTGTGTGTGTGTGTGTGTGTGTGTGTGTGTGTGTGTGTGTGTGTGTGTTGGAAGAATGCAAACCGCATTTTCCCCTTTCCCACAGTCTCGAGATGCTGAAATTCTCTAGATCTGTTCCTGAGTTACCTACATAGGTAACATTTTAAGGCATCATTGAACTGCCCCCTACAGACAGCAAATACAACTTAATTGTGCTGCCTAGTAAGATACTTGTAAGCCAGTGCTAAGCATGCAGTGCTGCAATTCCAAAATATATTGCATTATAATTTGCTCAGTGAAAAATAAATGATGAAAAAGTTGGCAGACAAAACAAGAAGATAAATGTTTACTATTGTATGCACGCTAGTATATTATGCAAAAATATTTAAATATGCTGATTCAACTTTTTTTTTATCAATATATACTGTATATACATATAAGTTGATATAAATAAGTAGTTTATTAGTTGTGTATAATATGTGTTTGTATTAAACTGTGTTAAATTACATTGAATTTAAAAAAGAATAAAACACATTAATATTGCATCATAACTTAAATGAATAAAATAGATAAATGCATTGTACACTTTTTAGCACATCACTAATAAAATGAAGAAAAAGGCGCACATGCATACTTCTGAATTTGTCGATTAGATCTCTTGCAGACGGAGGGATTTAATAACCTGTCATCTTTTCTCTGGACTCATCTGAGGGATTGTGTCGCTTTCAATGTTTGGAATTCTGTTTTAAATTTCATCTGCTCTAATTGAACGACACAGTGAATTAATGTGATGTTCGGGTGTTGTGAGGTGCGTGTGTGTGCTGCTGATTCTGGGTGGGGTGATGCGGCGTTGCCGTGGCGCAGTGATGCTGCTGTGTTTGCGGGTTACTGGGAGGCAGTCTAAAAATAGCTCAGTGTTTCTGCTGCTGGAGTCACTGGAGAGAACACACACGTGAGCTAAATATAACCCTCCCTCCCTCTCTCTCTCTCTCTCTCTCTCTCGCTCTCTCCCTCCTCTCTGAAGACACAATCGGTGACACTTTGAAACTGCAGCAAAAAGCCTTGATCACATAAATGCTGTATCTTCTCTTTCTTTTCTGAAAATTGATGAAACCGCAACACTGCTGTAATTGGTCGAAAAGAAAGCATGCAAACTGATTGTTTTAAAATGCAGCGGCAGTTCATATTTGTTTCTTACTCTCACTTTATTTCACCCTGAGTAACCTGTAAAATGTGTGTGTGTGTGTGTGTGTGTGTGTGTTTGTGTGTGAGAGAGAAAGAGAGGGAGAGAGAAAGAAATGTTGTCCTTTAATCTTTAGAGGTCTGTTTCAGCTTCTTCTTCTCTTATCTCTTTCTCTCTTTTTCTTTTTCTTTGTAGTGCTCATGTGTAGGATGATAACACTCTCTGTCTATGGCTGAGTCAGTCCAGATGCATTGATACAGACAGCTCATGGTGAAGGTGTGTGTGTGTGTGTGTTTGCACCTGCTAGTGCGCGTTGTGTTTGAGGTTTTACCTCTGCGTATTTTATACATCAGTGGTGAGAAATGTGTGTATTAGATTGGATCTCAAAAAGGTAATATCTCATGGTCATAAGTGGTCCTAAATACAGGCTTGATTTTCTTTATGCAAAATATCATTTTCACATGTTACATTTGGTTGGGACATTAGCATTAGGCTCGAATCACTCTGACTAATGGTTAGTGAGATGGATTTTTCCTTTTTTTAATTGTAATAGTCTTTGTGGCAGTGTTTTAATTGGCGTACCGTCACTGTGCTCCGTATGCTAATTACAACATTAGCTGTTCACTGTCAGGCGGGTTTCATGATAAAACACTCTCTGAGAAGAAGCATCTTGAAATCCACCAGTTTAAATTTGGTTTATTGTTAAAATAATAACTGCTGAATTGAATTTTCTCAGTGGTGTGTCTGTAAGGGGATCTTTTCTTCTTCTTCTTCTTTTCTGAGATGAGTCTCACATCTCGAATCTCTCTGCGGTCGGCTTCATTACTCTGGGCATTTCTGTAGAAATGTATTTTCCCTCTTTACTCTGTGTGAATGTGAGTTTTTCTGAGCGCTGCTCATGTTCGGCAGTGAGATGTCTTTCTTTGGAGCTTGTGTGAGTTCCCGTATGAGATTCCATATCGCAGATCACGTCTCAGACGTTGTATTTATCGGTCCATCATGTCTCAACATCTCCTCTCACCTGCGTGTTGTTTTACAGGATCCGTTTATACATGAATCAGATCGCATTTACTGACACATCCATCAGCATCAATCCCAAAACACCTGCAGCCTCTTCACTGACAATAACCTCTCATCTCGCGAACGTCAGGTGACTAAACATCATGACTGCATTAAAGAGAGATTTGAAAGAAGGAAAGAAGAAAAAAGCAGAAAGAACAAAAAAGAAGGAAGGAAAAATGTAAAGAGGAAGGGAGAACAGAAGAAAGTAGATTAAAAGAAAGAAAGGAATGGAGAACAAAAATGAAGGTAGGTAGATCAGAAAGTCAAGGAAGAAAGACAGAAAGAACAGAAGAAAAAAGGAAGGAAGGCAGGAAAGGATTTTATGGAAAAGGAAAAAAGGAAGGAAAGTAGAAAAGGAAGAAAGGAGGGTAGGAGGGAGGGAAAATGGAGGTAGGTAGATAAAAAAGAAATGGAAGGAAGGAAGGAAGGAAGGAAGGAAGGAAGGAAGGAAGGAAGGAAGGAAGGAAGGAAGGAAGGAAGGAAGGAAGGAAGGAAGGAAGGAAGGAAGGAAGGAAGGAAGGAAGGAAGGAAGGAAGGAAGGAAGGAAGGAAGGAAAAATTAGGATGAAAAGTAAGAAAGGAGGGTACAACAAAAAATGGAAGCAAGGAATGTAGAATGGAAGAAGGAAAGAAAGCATGAAGAACAAAAAGAAAGGAAGGAAGAAAGAAAAGACGACAGAAGAACGGAAAAAGATACAAATAAAGGAAGGAATTAAGAACAAAAATGAAGGTAGGTATAGATTAAAAAGTCAAGGAAGGAAGGACGAAAAGGATTGAGCAGATTGAGTGTCAGGATCAGATTCCCCTTCACTGATGCTGATTCATGTCCATTTACCTCGGCGTCCAGCGTCTTAATCCACTGCAGCTCTCCAAACACGAGACGGAAGAACCAGAGTAAATAATTATTCCTTCCTGTATGACGGCCAGCACGCCTCAGGCTGTGGAAACAGAGAGAGAGTCGGCCGGAGGCTCCCTAATGTGTGTGAGATGAATTATGTATCAGTGTCTGCCGGGCCTGTTGTTTTACTGGATGAATGAATGAAAGAAGAACTTGATGATGTGTGTGCGGTCATCTATCTATCTATCTATCTATCTATCTATCTATCTATCTATCTATCTATCTATCTATCTATCTATCTATCTATCTATCTATCTATCTATCTATCTATCTATCTATCTGTCTGTCTGTCTGTCTGTCTGTCTGTCTGTCTGTCTGTCTGTCTGTCTGTCTGTCTGTCTGTCTGTCTGTCTGTCTGTCTGTCTGTCTGTCTGTCTGTCTGTCTATCTATCTATCTATCTATCTATCTATCTATCTATCTATCTATCTATCTACAGGGAGTGCAGAATTATTAGGCACGTTGATTTTCTGATCATATTTTTTTTCCAGGCACATTTGACCAATTCCAAACCACAGTAATCCTAATAACTACTATAGATTTAGTATTTAATAATGTATAAGTGATATATAATTGTTCATGAAGGCTGGAAATGAAAACACCTTATATTCAGGTGTGCAGAATTATTAGGCATGTTTTCTTTTACAGATAAATTGAGCCAAAAAAGAGATTTAACTCTGACTGAAAAGTCAAAAAGTATTAAATGCCCATGAGAATCTATCTATCTATCTATCTATCTATCTATCTATCTATCTATCTATCTATCTATCTATCTATCTATCTATCTATCTATCTATCTATCTATCTATCTATCTATCTATCTATCTATCTATCTATCTATCTATCTATCTATCTATCTATCTATCTATCTATCTATCTATTAGGGCTGTCACTTTACGTTCGAAAATCGATTGCACAATCGATTGGACCAACCAACACAAGTTTCGAAAACGAAAATAGGGAATCGATTTTAACCAAATATGTACACTATTATTTTTGAACGAACTAAACAAATAAAAAGTTATTAACAGGTATTATTAATATGTTGAAATATGTTTTTAAAACTTGCATGAGGTCATATTGTGACAATGCTGTGTGCGTAGAAAAGAATGAGCGCTATTTCCTCCAGAATGGAGAGCAGCTTTCTCATTCCTCTCAGTGCCGCTCGCTCAACCCGAAATGCCCTTTGTGACATGCTGGAACAAATATAGGTCTATCTGAAATAAATGGCTATAGGGCTGCCCCAACTAAAGCTTTTTTCCTAGTAGGGTAGTTGTTCATTTAAGCCGTTGTTCACGCGGAGTCAGCGCCTCCATGTCATTGTATGCTATATTTTCTTATTATTTATTAAATCAATGCAATATTAGTCGATAAAACATGATTTATGAAAAGGAACCACCTTTGCCAGCTGACAGCGACCCGCTTTTGTGGTGGAAGATTGGCAGTTCGAAATACCCCCACCTTGCGCAGCTGGCAATGAAGTACCTGAGTGTCCCTGGAACATCAGTGCGGTCGGAGCACGTCTTCCCAACAGCTGGGCATATAGTGAATAAAAAACGCTCTGCTCTGGACCCCGAAAATATTGATAGACTTGTTTTCCTGTCCAATAATTTGTCATAGAGCCTTATTTGCACGTTTCATCAGTAACGCCCGCATATAAGTGTCGGTTACGTTCAATTAAAAAAAACACATGGCCTGTTCGCAAGCTAAGTTCATTCAAAGTTTCATTTTGAACGGTTGAATAATTACGTTAAATTATTATCCACATGAACTTCACATTCAGTGTAGGCTAGTAAATTTTTAAGCTTTATTTTAAACCTCTTTTCATGGGCTACAATTTTTTTTCTTTGACGTTATGGCAGTCCACTCTTCTTAATGTTTTTTTCCCCAGAATGTTGCACTCCTGTTTGTCATTGAGCACAAAATAAATCATCAGAAATATTGCTGACTTGTGCATCTCAAGCGCCCTCTTTACTTTCATCCTAATGCCCGTTAGTTGTCTGTCTGTCTGTCTGTCTGTCTGTCTGTCTGTCTGTCTGTCTGTCTGTCTGTCTGTCTGTCTGTCTGTCTGTCTGTCTGTCTCCGTCCAGAATACATGGCATAAAAATGCTGAATTTGTTTATCTATTTATTTATATTAAATATAGCTATATACTCTTAGGGTGGTCTCTGTTGTCATGGGCTGGCAGTTAACTTAGCAACAACTTTAGAAACCCTCTAGAACACCCTAGCATGCCGTTGAGTTTTGCACAGGTGATCACCCCTCACGTTTTCTTCAAAAAAATTGTAACTCTGGTGTATCATTTAGTATTTTAACTGTCATCTTTATAATTTCTACGACACACACTCAAACAACTGATGTTGTGATCCTGTGTGAGGCCATAGCTTGCATCTCAGCATATTTTCCGTCTCGTATCAGTAGATTTGCAGTAGTTTTCCTCTCCAGAGATGCTGCGATCCGACTTCAGGCCCGAGAGCATCTCCCAGAGGGTCTTATCTCCTTCATTAATCCATCCCTCTATCGCTCTTTCTGTCTCTCTCTCTCTCTTTGTCTTTCTCTCTGCTCGCTGATAACGGAGAACATGGAAATGTCAAGGATATTTTATTGCCGTTTCTATGAGCCTGAAGTGGTTATGTGAGCTTGCACATGCCCTTGGCATTTTTTTGTGTACAGTTTCTGACAAGCCTTTTATGGTGATGGATTTTTGCTGTCGTTTTTTTGGAACATTGAACATTGTTTTGTGTATACAAACGAAATTTGACTGACATCTGAAGGGTTTATTTTTGAGCATGTCATCCCCCATAAAAACAAACAGTATTTTTGCTGCGGATTCGACAAGCACTTCACTTGACCTTTTTGTACTTCTGTGTGTTTGTGCAGGATGGCCATTCAGGTGGATAAGTTTGATTTTGACAGCATGCCCGTGACGGACCACGATGCTTTGCGACTGTCCACAGTCCGCCAACAGGAAGAGAAGAGACAGCAGGTCCAGGGAGGGCTCATCAACAGCACGCTGGACATCCACTGGACCATCATATCCTTTACCGAAACTGAAAAAAGCTTTCCTGATAACCTGAGGCTGAACACATCTGAGCTTGAGTAGTTTGATTGTTCCCTGACGCCGGGTTCAGGCTACACAATATTGTTGTCTATTACGATAGTCCTGTCAGATTCATCGACTGTAAAAAAAGATGGACGACACACCTTCACTCTCCACCACTGTAGAAAAGTGGCCAATGTCCAAATTTGGGGCTGACATCTTGGAGCCCGAATCTGCGCAGTAGTGAGTGTGAAGTATCAAGGCCCCGCCCACACTCCCACAGAATCGGTTACTACAGTTGACTGTTGAGTAATACAACTCATTATGGCGCTGTGAAATAAACAGTTATGGAAATGTAGAAGTTGCAGTTGAGAAACTCCTTCAGAAAATCCAGAAAAAAGTCAGTTGGTGTCTCAGTGACTTCGCTCAGAGAAGCTGTCAATCTCAGCTATACCCACGTTTTTATAGCATCAAATGACTAACTTATTTAAAAAAACAAACCCTATCTTACATCAGCGTGACACAAAAAGCCGATTAATGACTGTTGCGATCAAATCTTACCTCAGACGAAATTCTGGCAGTGTCAGAAGATTTGAGATCGCAGTCCTGCAGTGTGACTTCTCCTACGACGACCGTCAAATTATCTTGGTTTTTCGAGACAAACTTCGCCCAAAATGAGCGCTAGAGATTTCTTTGAAGCCACAATTTCAGTCCCGCGTGTAATGCAGCTCACTGTCACCGAACACGTCATTGATTGATGATATAAAACTCCGGATGAGTTTTCTTCCGTGCGTCCGTTTTTAGCGCGCCTTGACTATCGTACAGTCCGACACTAATGACAACTGAGATCTTACAGTGTGACACGGCTTACAGCGGGGATCATGTTCGTACAGTCTGACAAGGAACAATCGCGAAGGACTATTATAAATCGCACAGTGTGCACCCGGCTTTAGTTAGGCATCATTAGTGCCTTGACTGGAGTCTCGTCCATTTAGATTTTAGAGTCCGGTTCATAAATCTGTTTTCAGATGAACTCTCCTAGTAGTTATTTGTTGTACTGCTGTGTAGGAGCTTTGGCGTATGTAGAGTGAAGCAGGTGATGTAATGTGTTATGAATGTTACGTGTGTCCCAGCTGTGAGGACGACCATCAGACAGCATCTGTTACTAACAGCTGGACATACTGGAGGAGACGCGTTTACACTGAGATTGATGCACTGACATATGGTTCAAACTTATGGCACTTGTGTGTGTGTGTGTGTGTGTACAGTACATGTACTTAGCTATAGTTTGAGGACAAGTTTGTCCCCAGAAGTGAAGTAAATCTGACAGAAATGCCCATTCTGGGACATATCGAGATGTCCTCAATTGGAAAAAATGTTATATAAAAAGTGTTTTTTCCATATAGTTTTCCTTTAGGGTTCGGATTAGCAAAAACAACGATAGTCCGGCATCATCCATTGGTGTTCATCTTTTCCCACGTTTATTTCAGGAGACTGACACCATGACATGAGCCCTGAACGCTGTACACTCTCTGCAGCGTCATCCCTCATTTTAATAGCGTTTAAACGCCCCCGTGATAACTAGCACTTGTTCTCTACACGAATCGCTTGCCACTGCAGAGGCTCGATGACACTTACAAAATAATAAACACCTGAAATAATAAATAATCAAGAGATACAGATAGAGTGCGCGCTTCAGAATTTTTGGCACCAGCATGACTGATTAGATGTGAAACATGGGCGTGATTGTTTGGCTTAAAACACAGTGATATGAAGAGAAGAGTAACATATGAGGGTTGTGTTCAGTGCCGCCCTGTGGGAGAATGTGTCCAAGTTCATACTGAGCCCGCGGGTCAGAGATGCCATCATGCCAGTCAATCAACCATAAATGTGCAAATACTGTGTGTAAACACACTATTATGCGGAGAAATGTCTCTGCGTTGTCTGTAACCTTCATAGTCTTTTTTTTTTATTATGTGAGATCACTTACTGGCATTTGTGTCATGCGACTCTCTTAGGTAATGGGAACGTCTCTGTCAGCGGCTGTGTTCTGAGTGGAAAACTAGCATACTGCATACTTAAATACTATACAATGTAAACCCTAATAAGTTGGCAGAACTCAAAAAACTTGCTTGTGTTGGGCAAAATCTAAATGTAAAGTTATACTAACTTAATCCTTGAGTTGTAACTGATAACCTGCAGTTTATTTGCATTTTATTTGAAATATTCACTAAGCCAGCTCACACAATTTAATTGGATAAACATGTTATCTCAAATCTTTTGCGATTTAAAAGATCTTCTGCTTGCTAGCAATAGCAGAACAGAAACCCCTATAAATACATAACAGAACTTTCAACACTAACACATCTGTCCCTACAGTATACTTATCTTGTGCATAAAGCACACACAATAACACTTAACTTTAACATTTATTCTCTTTATACAGTCTAGAAACTAGCTAAAAAAGCTACAATTTATAATTTTGCTGCAACTCATTCAGTTTAAGTGCGGTTTAACACAACCATTTCTTAACTTTCAGTAATATTTGAATTAAATGAATTCTACTTGGTTAATTTCACTGTTCATTTTTACAACATTTGTATTCAAATACAATAGTTTGCAAGATACAGTGGTTTTCAGCTGGTTTGGCTTTAGTTCTCAGATTGTGCGACCCAATACAGTCCCAAATTCGTTATCTTACAAGTTAACATAAATGTTCTTAACATAATAGTCATTAGTAATACCATGAACTGTATCAGCCCAATAATATGCAAAAAAGCTTTGGGCCAAATATTGTATTACCAAGTGACAAATTAATTTGTGGCCAATTCCTCCATATTGTTAGAGTTTAATTGGACGCACAGCCCTTAAGGTTTGCTATCTTGACTATTAAAGGGTAGCAAACCTCATTAAAATGCAGCTATTCATGCAGGATTATATGATTAGTTGCATCTCATTGTTTGCATTCAGCATTGGTTTTTTTTTCAGAATCAACCTGGCTTGTTAACCACTGGTTGAGAACAGTGCAACATGTTCCTATATTACCATCTTTGTTGATCCTGGAGCAACATTCCAATCAACAAATGAGATTTTATGGACAAGTTTATACAGTTAATGTCCAGATTATGCTTACAACCAGGGTTAGGTGCTTCTATCATTCCCCTCTGACTTTAGGGATAAGTTATGGGTAGGGTTAGGTTTAGGGGTAGGGATATGGTTAGGACTATTAGGACTACGTCTTACTTAATCACGTTGACCATGCAATAAATGTGTCAAACATGTTACAGTGTCATCACAGGACCTCGCTTGCATGCTGCTACTTTAATTCAGCGAGTGCCATCCAGTTATCATCCCAACCTTTCGTTGAAGTAGATGAAGTGAAAGTGCGGGGAAACTCACTTTATGAAATAAATGTTTTTCTCCAAAACACATTGGACACAAGTATTGGCACCCCTAGACATTTTTTTTATGAGGGAAATATTTCTGAAGTATATTCCTATTCATTTTTACATTTTTTAGCACACCAGGGTGACTAGGAACATGAAATTGTCTTGCTATGGCGTCTTGTTTCACAGGAGTATAAATATGAGGAAACACAAAGGCCAAATTCCCTTAATCATTCATCACAATAAAAGTAAAACCAAAGAATATAGTTCTGATGTGCAGCAAAAGATTGTTGAGCTTCACAAAATAGAAAGTGGCTGTAAGAAAATAGCTAAAGCATTGAGAATCCATCAGGGCAATAATTAATGAGTTCCAATCAACTAAAGATTTTACGAATCTGCCTGGAAGACGAAGAGTCTCTATATTGTCCTAATGCATGGCGAGGAGGAGAGTTTGAGTGGACAAAGACTCTCCAAGATCACAGATGGAGAATCGCAGAGATTAGTTGAGTCTTGGGGTCAGAAAGCCTAAAAAAAAAATCAAACAACCCCTAGATCACCACATGTTGTTTGGGAGGGATTCAAGAAAAATCCTTCTTGCTCATCCAGAAACAAACTCCAGAATATTCAGTATCCAGACACGATTGGAACTTTAAACGGGGCCAACCTCTATGGTCAGATTAAACAAAACAAAAAAAAATTTTGGCAGCAACCCCACCAGATGGGATTGGTGCAAAGAGGGATAAAAAGTACCCCATGTCCACGGTTAAATCTGCTGAGTCTTTAATGTCTTTGGGGTTATTTTTTTGCTGGAGGTCCTGGACATCTTGTTCAGATACATGTTATCATGGATTCTAGCAAATACCAACAGATAAAAAATCTAAACCTGACAGCCTCTGCTAGAAATCTTATAATGGACAATAAGGATAATCAAAATTTAAATAACACAAAAATGTGTCACTAAGCACACAATGAAGCTTCTGCCATGGCCGTCCCAGTCCCCTGACCTGAACCCTACAGAAAATGAGTGATGAACTGAAGAAGCGCCAACATGGAGCTGGGAATCTGAAGGATCTGGACAGATTCTGTATTGAGGAATGATCTCTGATCTCTTGTCAGGTGTTCTCCAAACTCATCCGGCATTATAGGAGAAGAGCTGTTATCTTGGCAAAAGGAGGTTGAAAAAAAGTATATTAATAAAAGGGTGCCAGTAATTAAATCCAACATGTTTTGGAGAAAAACATTTATTTCATAAAGGGATTTTCCCCACATTTTCAATTCTTGTACTTCAATGAAAGGTTAGATTTTTGTGCATTTTTAGAATAAAAGATCAAAATGATTAACAATGCATATTTATTTTTACAGGCTTCTTTGTTCATATTCACCAAGGGGGCCAATAATTGACCGTTCGCAAAAACCTGCCCCCTTTAGTTACTGTTGCTATGTCCGACATAACAGGTTACTTTTAATATGAAACAAAGTCTCAACTCTAACATTGTGTCATTTTTTTTAAGAAATGTAAACGATAAATACCGTTTTGTGACTCTTTAATGTGTGGTGACAGGTCGCTGTAGCGCCTCAGTTAAAGCTGCTCGTGAACCGATCATCTCTTCATTCTAGTTCATTTATAGTATCAAATAAACGTGAATGAACCAGAAGGAATGTTGTTTCAACCACGGGAAGAAGTTAGTACACACCATTTTTCAAGTTCAAGTCCACCGACGTTACTCTACAAACTCTCTTGACTGCTTTGTCGGACAAAAAAAATGGATTCTGCGGATTATGATTGGTCAGATTGCCTGTCAATCAAACTCCCGGCGAAGGGTGAATTCTGAACTGTATGCAATTCTGAACATACACTAACACTCCAAATGTCCTGAAAAATATTTGTCAGGATTTTATATATATATATTTTATTATTGTCCACATCTTGCTTCAGGAATCTCTTCTTCTCTTCCAGATCTCAGTGTACACTTACATGGTTCATTTGAGAAGAAGGCCATCTCTCACTGCAGCGCTCAGCATCATTACACAGTTCACAGTCATTAGAGGCTTCTGATAGCATCACTGCTGTTACGTAATACGCTTTTTGTTCTCGTCGCCGTCATTAGTGTCGGTGTGTGCAAATATTTCACCTCCGTCTACACACTTCCCTTCGTCTCCATGCACACTGCTTGGCTAATTTAATGCAGAAAACATAGAGTGGCATTGTTGTTCTGAATGCTTCCAGGAAAACGATGATAAAGGTTAGTAGGTTAGAGAATAATATGACATTCTGATCAAATTTGCATCCGATTTCAACGTCATTAAGGATGCACCAATATAGCAATTTTGTCTGATACCAATAAGCCATGTTTTCCTTGACCAAATGTGCACTCGTCCCTTCAGCGTCATGGGGAGGCCAGTGTGGAGGGCGTCCTCAACCAGCTCATCCTTGAACATCTGCAGCTGGCCCCTCTGCAGTGGGGTAAGAACACTTTCCTCTCTCCGTCCCCTTCTTCATGAATACAGATATTCAAATATATTCACACTCAGAGGTTATTTGTCTCCAGCGGTGGATGTAGGACTGGTCTCTGTTCATGTTTCTTATTTGCATTTGTAATGGAGGAGAAATGTGCCACGCCGTGAGTGTTAGAGGCCGTTCACGCAGGACAAGGCTCTTGCATCATTTGTGCGGTTTTATTATTGTTGGTCTATGTAGGGATCCACTAGATAGATGTGTTTGACTGTTGCGGCATGGCTTTCTGTTTTCATTAAAGCTGCATTTTTAAATCAGCATGAAATAAAATCCAATTACATTTTCTAAATGCATGTTATACTGTAGATCTTTTTGAGAACATTGCAAATGTTTATGTATTCTTTTTTTTTGGTCATAATTTCACATTTTGAGCCTTCCGATGAAAAAGACAAATAATTGATGATTAAACTCCGCCCCTCAAGCTCACATTCATCCTCCCACACTTTTAAGTGCCACGCCCACATCTCAACTTCCAATCGACAGCCATAGATCATGCATAGATCAAGTCCCCGGCCTACATTTTTTTCTTTCAGTAATTTGTTACACACTAATGTGTGTCACAATACAGAAGAAAAGATATGTCGCTACTCCCGTTTTATTGTGACTCTAAAACTGAATCATTATATAAAAAGTGTTTCTATAAAATGCTTATCCTCTAAAAACAACTCAACTTATCATATTTTAGGCTTAAACATGATATTTTTATTTAAATTAATTTGATTTAATTTTTATTTTGAAGACGTGGATGTGAATGACTCCTTTCCACTTTTCCATTGAAAACTAGTTTTCAGAACATATTTCAACATTTAAAGCAATTTAAATATATTTGTATGGCATCACAAGCTGGTTTGATGTGATGGTCAAAAGTTGTTTAATTATTTAACAAATAAAATGTACATCAGTCAATTAACACATGAAATACTGTCAGAAAATGTTCTAAAATTGGTATATTGAAAGTTACTTTAGTTTGTAACCTCAATTTGCACCTTATCTACCCCTAGATGGTCTATATATTAATATTTTAAGGGTCCATATTAGTAAGGGTATTAATGTGCACCAATTAGGCCATAGTGACAGGCTGTAGGTAAAACATTTTTTTTAAATTGTATGAACTTTATATGAAATCATTTTATTTTAGACAGGTAAAATAAATGGTAGCCTTTTCCAAAAAAAGGAAGTTTTTTAGGGGTTTATGAAAAATAATAATTGTGTAAATTGTGTCGAAAAGGTATATCGCTGCATCCATTTCATCACGACTTTAAAACTTTTTCTATAAAATGTGTATCCCTTAAAAACAATTCTACTAGCTAATCATAACAAGCTTATTTAATTAAATTTTTTTATTTTTATTTCCTTTATTTTGTTTTGTGGGACTATTATAGAGCCCATCTTTCCAGCCTTTCGTTAATGTTAAAACCGAGCAACAGAAAGTGTGTGTGTGTGTGTGTGTGTGTGTGTGTGGAGTCTCTGCAAAGAATGATGGGAGGTGTCTGAGACTCCTTGGCCTGAGTGCCGTGTCTTGGCCAAGCGGCAACCTCCCCCACTTTCTCTTGAAGCCAATACGGAAGTGATTTAAACTGCAATTCATCGACTGACCACTAGAGACAGGCTCCAGAAGGGAGCAGAATCTCATTGAGCCCCATGTTAAAATGCCCAACTTTACAGCAGAAACAAACATGTTTACAGCCTGGTACAAATTGTGGTTTTGGTCTATACGGCTAATTTTGCCCTTCATGACAACTGTGAGGGGGTGAATTTTTATATCACTCATTCGTTTCCATTATATAAAGCCTTAAAGTTCTGCATAATTAAGGGCGGGGCCACTTTGAGTGACAGGTGGATAGCCATTTATCTGCTGTCTGTTAGTCATCGCGTCACCTCAGCTCTGTCCACGTCCCGCCTCATTGCCCATTTTCTATTATCCGGGAGTGATCCTCTTCAGAATCCTATGGGTGACGTCACGGACAGTAGGTCCATATTTTTTTACATTCTATGGTCTTGGCCTGGATCATCTGTAGGTTCCTCTGTGACATCATATGTGATGAAACCCCCTCTGTCTCTCAATGACATACAGAGATCAAAGCTCAAACCTATGACTAAATCTGTAACCACCTCCTCATGTGTTCCCTCTGCTTCTGGATCTGCAGTCGTGCCTCTTCACTTCCTCCTCATCCTCGGTCAACGCCATTCAGAACACATCACACGTTCATGGTTATTCAAGTCAGCAGACCTGCATAACACTAATGCATATTCATGAGCTCATAAATGTTGGAGGACTCATCTGAGATGACCAGACCGTGACATGAAACATGTTCCATATCACACGGTGATCATCTCTCTCTCTGTGTTACAAGTGGCTGTCCGAGCACTAGTGTCTTGTTAATCTTTCGTTATGACAGGCCTGTCGTGTCGTGTATTGGTGTGATTTCATGTTTTGTCTCACCTGCCAATGGTGGATTTGCAGATGTTGTTTATGTACACAGTCTCAGGTTAAAATCTGAGATTGAAACTCTTGTTTAAACTTGGAAATGATTAGACAGTTTTAGGATAGCGATGCTATTTGGATCATTCTCAAATTATGCTGATGAATAAGGCCTGTAAAATGTATGTGCATAAACTTGGGAAATAGATTTAAAGAAACTGGAAGTGATAATGGGTGAGCAAAACATTTTTCAAGTGTCAGGTCTTTTATTTATTCATTTTGGCCCAGCAAAATTGCTTTGGGGCTCCATAATCATTATAATTTGAAATGAAAAGTTTGTATTACAAATAACAAAAGTTATAAATAGCATTTTCATTAGTGGTTCCCTGCCTTTGGACCCCACAGTGTATATATACATTTAATATTTAAAAGATATTTGTAAATTAATTATTTAGCAGTTTTTCCACAATATCAATATTATGTCACTCACAGCATCGTATACTAGATGGTCTTTTGATGAAATTCCACCTGCAAAGAGATTGCAATATTGTACCTTGAATGTTGATTGGTGCTATTGGCATGTATTGTTTTGATAGTATTTTTGTTAAAAGGGACCTATTATGCCTCAATTTACAAGATTTAAAATAAGTCTCTGATGTCCCCTGAGTGAGTATGTGAAGTTTTAGCTCAAAATACCCCACAATTCATTTTTATAGCATCTTAAAATTTATCGTTTTTGGGGTTGTGCAAAACACAATAGGTTTGCGTGTCCCTTTAAATGCAAATGGGCTTGTGATCCCAGCCCCCTTTCAAGAAGTGAGTGGAGCTTCAAGAGCTCATGCTCCGGCATACCGGCAACAACAAAACAGGACAATCTCACGCACTGAAAATGTCATCTGACATCTGTCATCTGACTGTACTGTTCATAATATATGCACATTTATGAATTACACAGACGGTGAGCATGGCGGGATAAAAAAATGACAACATAACTCTGGTCTCCTGGTCACCTTCAGAAATGATATTATTCCCACTTCTGAAGTCGTAATTACGAGCTCGTTGCATTCAAGTGGGCGACTTCAAAGGAAGTAAATGGGCAATTTTAACTAGAAAACTTGTATTTACGATAATTCTGATAGCACGTGGGGGCAGGATCAGTGAAAATGGTATCTTTGCAATGGTAGCTTTAGCAACATTGGCCGTACAGAGCGCCAACAAGCTCTTTCAGCAAGGCAGGTTAGAAGCACTCAGAACATATGACGTGTGATACATCTGAAGTTTACGCATGAAGCGTTGGCAGTCAGTCACCCATCTTTCAGAATTAACCTTTTTGAAAATCCAGCATTGAAAAAAACCCTCGTTTATGAAGCACCCTGGTGCAAAATGATTAGCGTAAACGTATAAGACGTATAAGAAATGTAACCAGAATGCCCTCAGTGACAGTGGCGAGAGTCCGTGGAGACTCTTATGTGCATTGCTACATCCCAAAATGCAACACTTGTAATACCTAATGCCTTTTAATGTCTTTGCTAATAGGGCAAATCAGTGTAGGGGGCATTTCCGTTGCTGGCCATCTTGGTGCCCTAAGCGTAATTCCTTTATGGTGCCCGTGCTGTCTACTCTTCTCCGTGGCTTTATAGAGCGGGGGGAGGGGGGTAGTCTTCTTTTGGTGCCCTACGCGCAGAGCGTGATGGGAGCGCTGGCGCTGGCGCTGGTAGGGGGGAATCTGAATCAGCGCCTTTGAAGAGACTGCTTTTGATTTAGGGGAATTATAAAAAACGAGTGAGTGGATTTTTACCATTATTGTCTGGTTGTTCTCACACACTCCAGAAAAAGACCTTATAAAAGTGAATTTTGCATAAAAGATCCTCTTTAAGCAAAACTTATTACTATACACAATTTAAACCATGCATTATGTTGCCATTTATTTGAAGGTTTAATTCTGTTTACTTGCATTTAGTTTTTATCGCACACACACACACACACACACACACATACAGTAATATGCAGAGACATTCAAACACAAGAGAAGTAGCAGAGCCATTAAAATTCTTTCCCATCATCAGCAGCATTTATTTAGCTGTTAAATGCGGTCAGCGCTCTTTAATGCTTTAATGGACCTATCAGAAGCCTCTCTCTCATGCATTTATCAGAGATGTAAAAATGCCAGAGCTCATTATTAAAACCCCATCTGAGCTTCAGAATGTGTGATGGCTCTTTCTGCACCTGCTTGTCTTCCAGTCCGGCTACTCTTAAATTGACGAATATTACAAGACCTGCAACGGGTCATTGCATATTAGATGGTGGATTAATAAAAACTAAAGGTATAAACTTTTTTAAACTTTTAAAGTCTGCTATTTCTAGAACTTGGCTCATATGGTTATGGTCCTCTAATTCGTTCATTTATTTAACTCTCCAAGCCCTCTGAACTCAGATCAGACAGTCTTCCTATAACTGCGTTTGCAAATCATGATCCTGATAATCACAGTCATCGCAGCTTTAAAATAATGCAAATGTGACCGAGATGAACATAATAATCCAGTCTGTTATTCATAACAGATACATGTTTATGCTCTGAAAAACTGTTCCAAGTAGCTAATCATATTTGAACCATAAAAATAATTTTTTTTAAATGTTTTTGCCATGTAAAATATTTTATTTATTATTTTTATTTTATTTTATTTTATTATTAGGAATTTATCAAGCTAAATACGTTGTTTATATCTTTGGTTACTGTATGCTCCATCCTGCTTTCATTGGTTGCTGTGTGACCTGTCTTGTGTTTCATTGGTTGCTGTGTGACCTGTCTTGTGTTTCATTGGTTACTGTGTGCTCTATCCTGCTTTCATTGGTTGTGACCTGTCTTGCGTCTCATTGGTTGCTGTGTGCTCCATCCTGCTTTCATTGGTTGCTGTGTGACCTGTCTTGCGTTTCATTGGTTACTGTGTGACCTGTCTTGCGTTTCATTGGTTACTGTGTGACCTGTCTTGTGTTTCATTGGTTGCTGTGTGCTCTATCCTGCTTTCATTGGTTGATGTGTGACCTGTCTTGTGTTTCATTGGTTGCTGTGTGACCTGTCTTGCGTTTCATTGGTTACTGTGTGACCTGTCTTGTGTTTCATTGGTTGCTGTGTGCTCTATCCTGCTTTCATTGGTTGATGTGTGACCTGTCTTGTGTTTCATTGGTTACTGTGTGACCTGTCTTACATTTACATTTACATTTATGCATTTAGCAGACGCTTTTATCCAAAGCGACTTACAACTTGGGGATACAATAAGCGATTGGTCGTGAAGAGTCGAGTGAGCGCAACAAGTGCCTGACATACTTGGTCTGTGTCGATTTCTCAGTGTAGCACAGGTTAGAGTAGGGCAGGAAAAGAGGAAAGGAAAGTTTTTTTTTTTTTTTTTTTTTTTTTTAGGAGGTTAAGTGCTCACGGAAGGCAAATCAAAACCAATTTATGCCTGGATCTAGGCAACTTAAGTGCAAAGCTGTCTCTGTAATAACAACGTCAGATTATCTTATTCAAATGCAATTTTGCAATTGGCTATGGCAGTAATACAAGGCTAAAAATCACACACAACGAAATAAAACATTAGTAGGAGAATCAAACTACTAGAGTCGTGCAACAGGACTAAAGAATGTGTTCAAACTTACATGCGCGCTCCGCCGACCTGCTTCAAAAGCCGCTTTCGCTTTCCCCTTGTCTTGTGTTTCATTGGTTGCTGTGTGCTCTATCCTGCTTTCATTGGTTGATGTGTGACCTTTCTTGTGTTTCATTGGTTACTGTGTGACCTGTCTTGTGTTTCATTGGTTGCTGTGTGCTCTATCCTGCTTTCATTGGTTGATGTGTGACCTGTCTTGTGTTTCATTGGTTGCTGTGTGCTCTATCCTGCTTTCATTGGTTGCTATGTCCCTTTCTTGCGTTTCATTGGTTGCTATGTGCCTTTCTTGCATTTCATTGGTTGTTATGTGCTTCATCCTGCTTTCATTGGTTGTTATGTGTTTCATCCTGCTTTCATTGGTTGCTGTGTGCCTGTCTTGCGTTTCATTGGTTATGTGTTTCATTCTGCTTTCATTGGTTGCTGTGTGCCCCATCCTGCTTTCATTGGTTGCTATGTGCCTGTCTTGCGTTTCATTGGTTGCTGTGTGTGCTCTATCCTGCTTTCATTGGTTGCTGTGTGGCCTGTCTTGCGTTTTATTTGTCGCAATGCCACAAATCATATTTGAACCATAAAAGTGATCTATATTTGTATATTTTATTATTATTATTTTTATTATTATTAGAAATGTATCAAACTAAATATTTTATTTATTTATTACTTATTGGCCTTTCACGTCATGGAATGCCTGAGTGATGTACAGTAATCTGGTGATTGTCTATGTTGGTCAGCATCTGTATCATTTTGAGTTGCCCTTAAGAGTAAATATTATTTGCAAAGAGCCACAAAAAAAAAAGAAAAATATCAAAGGATGTGCTTCAGTATGTTTGAAAGCTTGATGCCTTTAGTGTGAGATACTTTTGGGATCTCATCAGTGGCGTCTGAGTGTTGATTAGTGTTAGAGCTATAATCTAGTGTTTTATTCATTTCCGTACTTGAGTCTATTTGCTGCAAGTCAGGTACTCTGCGGCATTCTGCGTTACCATGGCAACCGTCAAGGATTCTGATGTTTCTGTTCATTTGCACCGAGAGGCGAAGCGGCACCATCCGTTTCAGCCACTGATTAACGGTATGCCTTTGTGTGTGTGTGTCTGTACCTGTTACGTGTTTGGATGCTTGTCAGTCACACATTTCCTCAGAAATTAGCTGTGGATACTCATAGGCTCTTCTGTACTTTATCCTAGAGGTCATTGGCTGCTCTGTATTTGGATAGTTGACATTAATTATTTTGGGAAGATGACATATCCTGGAGAATATTTTAAGGAGCAGCCTTTTGCTAATTCTTTTATAATTATTATGCATCAGATTTTACATATGCATACTAATTGAGAGTCTACATGGATTATTTGTACTTTTGAAAATTTTATTTGTCATGCAGGACCATTTCAAACTAAATGATTGATTTAAAAATGGTGACTAGATAATAGGCCTAAGACATATGTTGTGTCCCAGTTCGCATACTATCTGTACTAAGTAGTATTCGAAAATAGAATTAGTATGTCCCAAATCGTAGTATGAAAAGAGTATTCCAAAGATACCCGGATGGTCTACTATTTCCGGTCAGAAGTGCAGATCGACGCTCACTCTAACGGCTGATATTGCCCACAACCCATTGCAGGGCTCCAGAGTGCGACTAAATGGTCGCATTTTGCGACTAAAATTTGAGAGTGTGCGACTGAATTTTACATCCAGTTGCACATGTGCGACCAGTAAATTTGCCTGCTGTCAGTACTGGAGAAATTAAGAAAATACACTTACTATTTATAATTGATAGACGTTATGTCTGGCAAATTCAATCTTTGCCAGCCGTTTATATATATGAGATAATATTAAACCATTTGTCCGTGATGCATTTTTGCCATTCACAATCCAGAAGAGAGAAAGCGAGCAAACTCACGTGGAGCTCGAGCGAACACAACACCACAGTCAGCTTTAATGAGTGAGGATGGCCAAGACAACTACACAAAAGTTTAGTCTGCTTAAACTTTAGGGATGTGCTGTGATATTAATCTAATTTTATTTTCGATTTTGGCTTCCAAGAATTATAAAAAGATCGTATGAGGTAAAACTATTCCTATAGCCGTGTTCCGTTGAGCGTGACTTCCTTCCCTTCACAGCTGCGCTGTCATTTCTCCCTAAACCTAAACTAAACGTCAGATTCAGTAATTGTTGTAAACTGCAGTCTCTACTGTTGCTAAACTGCGGGATGTGTTTGATAATAAAGAGCTATTAAATGCACAATAATCCGCGCAAGAGACGCTGTTTCCAACTTCAAGGCGGCTTATGTGTGTGTGCATGCGAAATGGACCGACTTGCACTTATTTTAGGCTTCGTGTGCGCGTCTAAACCATCAAATAAACAACAAATAGCCGGTGTCAAAATGACCGGATTGGAGAGTAGTTATTTTAACAGTTTATATCTTAAATGGTCGTAAATAGTTTGGAGAAATAGGAGAATATGATATTATTAGTTCTACATTCGATCGGTCTTAAAGGGGCAGCGTCTGATAAACCTGCTGACGATTGAGCCATTAATTCGAATCGAACAAAAGGCAAATAGAAAATAGCATTAATCTATCAATTTATACAGTGAAAACTATGCAGTGTTATTTTACATTTCATTACTTTATTAGATTTATTTGTAAGTTTGTTCTTTACTGTAATATTAATGTTAGCAGATCTTCCGAATGCCTGCACACTGGTCCATTTACTAATAGATATTTTATATTTTTGTTCAAACTTTGCAGTTTATTTTGCTATAGATATTTTACTTTTCAGATTATAAAGCCATGTTAATTATGTTCTTAATTATGTTTTTTTTATTTTTATAAAAAAATAAAATAAAGTATAATAAAAAAGAACCGGTAAGAATACTGTTAAAGTACCGGATCGATAAGCAGTATCGGTAATAGTAGTAATACCATTAAAACCTTAACGATACCCATCCCTATAGTAATACAGTGGAAATTAGTAGATTTGGTTATGTTGATTTACGGTGTGCGACCCTAAAATTTCTGGTTGTGCCCCTAAAATTTTCAGTTGGGGGCCACTGTGCTCCTAGTGAAAAAAGTTAGTCTGGAGCCCTGCATTGCGAATTGGACGAGGATTCGATTAGAACTACAAATGCGGATAAAAAGTGTTAAAAAAAAAAGCCGAGGCCGACAAGTAAGTGGAGAGGTTTAGGTAAAGGGGCTTGAGGGATCAATTATCAGTATTTAAACTGACTAAAAGATATTTAATGTTATCCACATTATATTTCACCTGCAGCAGCATTGTGAACTTTTGTAATGATACATTTGGCCATTAACTTTTAAATGCATCTTTATATTTAAATTGAAAACACATGAGGAGAGTCTCTGCATTAAAGACCCTCAAATGACAGATCAACGTGCGTCTACATTTCTCTCTGATACGAAATGAAATTGAATATGGAGGATTTAAACTGTGACGATGATTGACAGGGCAGTTTAAACGGTGACGGGATGCACGTAACTAAGCAACAAGAGTGTTAAAGATGACGAAGTAGTATGTCCCAAAGCTTGCATACTCTTCTGCTACACACTCAAAAGTATGTACTTTTTCTTCACAAAAAGAGTACATACTTTTAAGTCGTAGTATAAGTAGGCGAATTGGGACGCAGCAATACACTTTCACTTATACTTTAAAACAAACATTTTGATGATAAAAAATATTTATAATAAATGCTAAAAAGCTCCTTGAACACATTATATGTCAAAGACGCACGTCATCTAACAGATTATTGGCTATCTTGCATTTCATTGGTTGCTATGTGACCTGTCTTGTGTTTTAATTGGTTGCTGTGTGCTTCATCCTGCGTTTCATTGGTTGCTGTGTGCTTCATCCTGCGTTTCATTGGTTGCTGTGTGCTTCATCCTGCTTTCATTGGTTGCTGTGTGACCTGTCCTGCGTTTCATTGGTTGCTGTGTGCTTCATCCTGCTTTCATTGGTTGCTGTGTGACCTGTCTTGCGTTTCATTGGTTGCTGTGAGCTTCATCCTGCGTTTCATTGGTTGATGTGTGACCTGTCCTGCGTTTCATTGGTTGCTGTGAGCTTCATCCTGCGTTTCATTGGTTGCTGTGTGCTTCATCCTGCTTTCATTGGTTGCTGTGTGACCTGTCCTGCGTTTCATTGGTTGCTGTGTGCTTCATCCTGCTTTCATTGGTTGCTGTGTGACCTGTCCTGCGTTTCATTGGTTGCTAATGAAAATGTTAGCAGATTACTGTAGAAAATACTTCTATTATACTTTTATATTTTAAACATTTTATAAAGTCACCAAATGGAGTCTTTCTTTCTTTCTTTCTTTCTTTCTTTCTTTCTTTCTTTCTTTCTTTATAGCTTTCTTTATAGCTTTATAGCTTTTTTTATAGCTTTCTTTTGTTCTTTTTCTTAAGAAAGGTCAGGGAGTGCAGTTGAGGATTAATGATGTTCACATTTAAACCCTTTGTTACAAAAGAGAATATGCTTTTTCTCTGTGGTATTTGTATCTGACTGCAGTACTGCATTAAGACTGCATCCTATTGTGGTTTTGACATAAATTAGATGCTACCAGCAACTTTGTGTACCCTTTATAATGTTAATAAATACTGGTGAAACACATTAAATGTGTGAGTGCTTGAGGGAAACAGCTTATCTGGTTTAGCACAATACAAACGCATTTGATCCTTGTTGTGCTATTGTGTCGCCGCAGCACAGAATTATCACATTTTTGTCACGCTGTACAGTTCCTAAACAAGCTCTTTTGAGCTGTAGGATTAAAGTTCGGTACAGCTAGTTCCTTTCTGAAGCTTTTAAATTAGGTGCTGTTATTGCATCTGATAATCGACACATCATGTCTCATCCAATCAGCATCTCTGCAATCCTTCAGCCATTGTGATGCAACAATAGGTTCTCTGTCCAGGTGTACGCTCCCATTGTTTGACGCTTTCCCCCGTGTGTGGCAGACATGAATACAGTCTTATTACACGTCTGTATTAGTGTGGTCAGCGGGTCTTTTGAGTGAAAGGGTTTCTGCTCACTGGTTTGTGAAATCATTAGGCCGTCTGCGCAGACGTACGTACATGATAATTACGCTGCGGAGGCCTCTCTGTCTTATTTGCTCTCAGCAGGTGGTGATTAAAGCTTCCAAACCAGAAGGCAACCAACGGAATGGAAGAACCACAAAGTTATACAGTATTTTAGTCCACCAATACCCATCCTAGAGTTCTACTTCTCTCCCTTCCTCTCTCTTTTTTTTACTTTATTTTAATACATTTAGTTTTATTTTAGTTTAGTTTCTTATTTTTTCTCCAGTTTTTATGTTTGCATGCTTTTGCTAAGTATTTCAATGGTGATAGGAGTATGTTCATAGGACAAACATGAAAATATCTGGGAATTTTAAATTTCCAGGCCTGGAAATTTCATAAAAGATTTAGTGAATATGCATTTTTTTCTAGTTAGGCTCTAAAATATATATGATTGTTTAGAATTTGATCTTTGCAAATGCAATCACTAGAAGGGTAGTGTATAAATAAGATTGCGATTCTGGCAGTGTTGTTATAAATGCGTACAGGGACATCTTAAAACATTCACATCTACAGATGCACAGCTCTCAGAGTTGATTCTATTTTGATGTTTGAAGAAGAAAAAAAAACAGCTGTTGTTCCTCTGTGCTCCTCTAGGCTGTGTATTTGAACTCGGGTCTTTTTGATTCAAGAAGAACAAGAGCATAATACAACATGAGCGTTTAATGGTTTATCTGTGGTGAGATTGTTGCGTCTTGTCAGACTTACAAGTTTCTTATCTTTTGGTCCTCCATTCTTTCTGAAGAAGAAACCTGCCCTAGCAAATTACCAGAGGCGAACGATGAGTCTGGCTCCAAATACTGGAACGACCCTTTATTATCCACCAAAACCAGAATGGATGGGTCTGGGTGAGAGAACAAAGATGGAGTGATGAGGTAGAGGAGAGAAATAATGGCGGAGATTAAATGGGCATAAAATAATTATTGTCATCGTAATAATCTTCCCAAATGACTGACAGGAGAGTGTGAACCCAGCTGGCGGTTCTCAAATTTGATTTCATCGTAATTAGCCGTGCCACTTAAAACTGGACAAGACACTCAATCAGAGCCAAAGACCATCTGAGAGTCCGTCCGTCCGTCCTCTGTGGCCTTTTTTTGTGAAATATACTTAGCTGCTATTCCTCTTAAGCAAGTTAAGGTGAATATTCATGAGGAAGTGCTAGAAAGACTGATGGTCAAATTTGCTGAGTGGATATATGGCCTGTTTTATCATATAAATCTTGTGAAATCATGTGAAAGAATCCACCAATAAGATGGAGAGGGCTAGCAAACAGTAGACTGAAAGATGGAAGCCGGCGGCGTAATTAAATTTACATAGCGGGAGTGAAGAGCTATCATCCACACACATCGGGAATGAAGGGCTTCCATCAAATGGAAAGATGAGCGTTTACTTAGACTCCAAACGGCAGGGCGCTACGGGAGCGGAGCAGTCGCGAGTGAGCAAAGGAGCAAACGATTGAGATGTTTATCGATCCCAGCGGTGAGAATGAGAGTCTTGACAGTAGGGACGGACGTCCGTCTGTCCAATGTTCTGTCTGTCTAGTTAGCATTTCAGAAAAAATCTTCAAGAAGCTCATCATTCATGTCCCCGAACTTGACTACAAAATAAATCATGAGCAAATATCTGCACACACTCATGGTGAGTGGATGTCAGTGTTTCTCCTGCCGTATGTAAATGACAGGATTGATTATGCCGTGTGTGTTGACTCTGTAAGGAGACTCTGAGAGGATCTGCCCCCTGTAGAGAGTCACGGACTCCGTTAATTAGACACAAGCTAAACAAACACACACACACACTTCTGTGAGCGCGAGTTGTGCTTGCTCATGCAAAAGTCACAAGCACAATGCTAAGGTGTTTTGGGTGGTTGCCAGGGTGTTGCTTTGCAGTTGCTATAGTGGTATAGATAGTTGCCAGGGTGTTGCTTTGCAGTTGCTAAGGTGTTCATGAGGGATTTTTACTGTTCGCTAGCCTCATAGCATAATTGCCTAAGTCATTTTTTGGCCAATCTGATCTGGACAATTACTATGAGGCTAACGTGTTGTAACTTGTTGCTTTACAGTTACTATAGTGGTATAGATGGTTGCCAGGGTGTTGCTTTGCAGTTGCTAAGGTGTTCATGAGGGATTTTACTTTTGTAACTTGTTGCTTTACAGTTACTATAGTGGTGTAGATGGTTGCCAGGGTGTTGCTTTGCAGTTGCTAAGGTGTTCATGAGGGATTTTACTGTTCGTTAGTCTCACAGCATAATTGCCTAAGTCATTTTTTGGCCAATCTGATCTGGGCAATTACTATGAGGCTAACGTGTTGTAACGTGTTGCTTTACAGTCACTATAGTGGTATAGATGGTCGCCAGGGTGTTGCTTTGCAGTTGCTAAGGTGTACATGAGGGATTATACTTTTGTAACTTGTTGCTTTGCACTTACTATAGTGGTATAGATGGTTGCCAGGGTGTTGCTTTGCAGTTGCTAAGGTGTTCATGAGGCATTTTACTGTTCGTTAGCCCTTATAGCATAATTGGCTAAGTCATTTTTTGGCCAATCTGATCTGGGCAATTATAATGAGGCTAACGTGTTGTAACTTGTTGCTTTACAGTTACAATAGTGGTGTAGATGGTTGCCAGGGTGTTGGTTTGCAGTTGCTAAGATGTTCATGAGGGATTTTACTGCTCGTTAGCCCTTATAGCATAATTGCCTACGTCATTTTTTGGCCAATCTGATCTGGACAATTACTATGACGCTAACTTGTTGTAACTTGTTGCTTTACAGTTACAATAGTGGTATAGATGGTTGCCAGGGTGTTGGTTTGCAGTTGCTAAGGTGTTCATGAGGGATTTTACTGTTCGTTAGCCTCATAGCATAATTGCCTAAGTCATTTTTTGGCCAATCTGATCTGGGCAATTACTATGAGGCTAACGTGTTGTAACTTGTTGCCTTACAGTTACTATAGTGGTATAGATGGTTGCCAGGGTGTTGGTTTGCAGTTGCTATGGTGTTCATGGGGGATTTTAAAATTTTTATCTGGTTGCTTTGTGGATACTCAATGGCTGTAGGTGGTAACCAGGCTATGCAGTTGCTAAGGCGTTCAGAGTTGATTTGACATTTTTAACTTGTGTCTTTGCGGTTGCTTTCATGTTGTAAGTAATTACAAGGGTGTTGCTACGCAGTTACTAAGGTGTTTAGAGTTGATTTTGCATTTTTTACCTGGTTTTGTCTGTTACCATGGGGTTGTTATGCAGTTGCTAAAGCCTTCAGAGTTTTAGTATTCTGGTTGGATGCAAGGGTGTTGCTATGTTGCTTTACAGGGTGTTTGTTTTAGGTTTTTAGCATTTTGTTTTGCAGTTGCTCGAATGTTGACATGTGGTTGCAGCTGCATGACGAGTTACACACCAAAGTTTAATACTGGAGAAATAATAACAGAAACAGATTTATTATTTATTAGTTCATGCACAGACATATAACTGAATATATCCCAAAAACCCATGTTGGCGTATGTAGTCTGTGATTTTTCCACTTTGAATACAGAGGAAGACAGAGAAATAGCTCAATGTAATGACATTGTGTGTGTGTCTGTGTGTGTGTTGTCTTTCTAAAAATAAGATTCAGCACTTGCTGAAAAGCTGAAATGAGCTCCTGTCACATAGCAACAGTCAGACTCACCGTTGAGCACTTGACTATCCCTCCTCCCTGCACTTCTCCCGCATTAACCCTGCACCCTGTGAGTGACGGACAGCTGTCAGAACCAATCAAATGCATCATCTCTCACCCACTGGGCGGCACCTCTGACTTGTGAAAGGCTCACGGTCAAACGTGATGTGTGAGTCGTTCACCTGTTTGACCCACACGTTTAAACACACCTGACACTTTTGTTCCTGATACGCTTCATGTGAGTGTGTGCGCGCTGTCATTCCTTTTCTATTCCATGTCTCTAATGGAACAGTCATGCCCATTATTATGTGTTTGACTGTTGCATTCACAGAATTATGATGATCCCTGGTATCTTGTATTTATTATGTTGAACTTTATTGACTCGAGTATGGGTTTTTGCCATGAAACTAACCAAATAAGCTGGCATGGCATTGAGGATGTGTTCACACTTGTAGTTCAGTTTTCTTGGTATTGGTCCGGACTAAAAACAAGAAATAATACATTTAGTCCTGGTTCGCTTGGTGTTCACACTGTCATTTTTTAAGACCGAACCTAAAGATTAAAAAAAAAAAAATGTGACGGAACTTAAAGGTGCAGTGTGTGCATTTTAGCGACATCTTGTGGTGAGGTTTTGAATTGCAATCACACACCGCTCACCCCTCTTTTTGAAGCACATAGAGAAGCTACGGTGGCCGACACAGGACAAAAATGTCGTCTTCGGAGAGAGCAGAGAGTGACTAGCGCTCTGTAGAGAAGTTTGTCCGTGTAGGGCTACTGTAGAAACAAGGCGGCGCAAAATGGTGACTTCACTGTAAGGGGACCCGCGGTGTATGTAGATAGAAATGGCTCATTCTAAGGTAATAAACCGGGTACGTTATGCAAGGTCTTTATACTTCACTGAAAACATAGTTATGTATATTATATTGCATTTCTGTCAATAGATCCTCATAAATACTACACACTGCACCTTTAACGAACATCCAAAACTATGCTGTGTTCTGGGCTAAATGGGCTTCTTATATGCAAACTCATGAAGAACTTATGAAGAGCTTATAAAATGTGTAAAGGAGTCAAAACAGCTGCAGGAATCCCTCTGTCACACACACAAACGAAGATCTGCTGAGAGGAGATGCGGTTCTGTGCTGAACTGTGATGGGCAATGTAGCTTCTTGTGTTAGACCGATATATCGGCCGGCCGATGCTCATTAATGTATATTTACTTCTTTCAAGTAATAAAAGTATTCTCGTAAGTTTATAATATGCCATTGAAAATACATACGGGTAAGGGGTTCGAATGCAGGTCGCCATGTTGCCCCTCCATCTTGAAAGTATATTTTTATGTGTATCAGCACTGGCCGATACAAGGCTGCTGCGTTCGCCGATATTTTTTTTCCTGCATTATTTACATATAGGCATCCACAGGCAGCTCTCGCCGTCTTCAAACTCTCTTGCTCTCCCTCCCTTGCGCATATTAATCAAAATCAATTGAGAATTGACACGATGGTAAAAGATCGAAAGATTGAAGTTTCACGTGGAGCATTGGGAGATTTTTTTCCTGAATTACCGCTGGTGTTGCTCTACAAGAGATTAAGTTAAGTGCACCTACACTCTAAAAAATGCTGGGTTAAAAATAACCCAAGTTGGGTTGAAAATGGACTAACCCATCAATTGGGTTGTTTTAACCCAGCAACTGGCTTGTTTTAAAGCTACACTGTGTAACTTTTTTAGTCTATTCTTAGCTAAAAACACTTAGTTCTTTCAAAAATATATGTGCTCATTAATGTATATTTACTTCTTTCAAGTAATAAAGTATTCTCGTAAGTTTATAATATGCCATTGAAAATACATAAGGTAATGGGATCTAACGGTGGTCGCCATGTTGCCCCTCCATCTTGAAAGTACATTAGCCAAAGAGGGACATACCCGTAAATTCAAGCTTCGCCTTTCGCGTTTTAACCGGTTTTAACACTGTGCGCGTCAACTTGTTCAGACTTGTCTGGTGCATGCGCAGAGAGTTTTAATCTCAGCAGCTCCAGTAACAAAGTTATACAGAGTTTTCCTGGCTTGTTTATTCCTCAAAAGTCTGTTTTTCCTTGTGTGGTATTTCTGTGCGTTAATAACTCCGTAAGTAATAATAGTTATTGTCATTGTGGATGTGTTTCAGAGTGTCATCGCGTAATTCAGTTGATGTCACCTCAGAAGTATTTTTGTGTCAACATACAATAGCGTAATGCTCACCTATTTGAATAGTCATTCAGTTATTAACAATGTTTATTCGTTTATAGAAAATATTTGCTTGTAATGTGTTGATGGAAATATGTATCAGGTCTGAATCTGATCGGCATATTAACACTTGTTATACAGAGCTAAACCTGCGCACACACTTTTGTAATCCGACACCGCTTGTTAGCAGCGGCAGCTCCGCTCCTTTTAATGCAGCTGCATTTAGCGCCTATATATGGTACAATAAGCTCTGGTTTACGGTTACATTATACAAATGTAACTTATAAGTATAGTTATACAGTTCTTAACTGTGTATATTCTGTCATGTCATTATCATGTATATTTACCATCCTAATTTGTTCTCTCACAGAAACCACATTTATGTACATATCCATGCAAACCTGTTTATGCCTTGCAATTGGATGACTGAATAAACATTACTATCATCAAAGTTCACTCTGGATTAGCTGCAGTTCTTTCTAGCCGAATAATTAGGCCAGTTGAGTTCCAACCATCCCACTGCGCACAGAATATCCCACAGGTGTCGAATGTGGACGAGGTCGAACTGGAAGCCATATTAATCTTGGACTAAATCGGCCACCGTAGGAGTTAAAACGAAATCGGAATTGAACAGAACAGAAACAAAAATTCACTGGATGGTCATATACAAGTTCACCACTAGATGGGGGAAAATATCACACAGTGTAGCTTTAAGCAAACATTTAACCCAACCGCTGGGTCAAAACAACCCAATTGCTGGGTTAGTCCATATTCAACCCAACTTGGGTTATTTTTAACCCTGCATGTTTTAGAGTGTAACCATTAAATGACTAGGTTGTAAATAGTTTTAAAATTAAGTATAGTACAGTCAGTGTGCACTTTATTATGCTGCTTGCTTGTTGATACTGTGTGCAATAGTGTAATTATTTTATTTATGCTTAAATATTTATTTTCAGAATTTATTTTCACCACTGAACTCTTTTTTTTTTCTTGTTCTACCTCACCTGTTTTTACTATTTGTTAAATAATGTTTTTTTTTAGTTAAATAAATGTTCTTTTTTTAAATTGTCAATTTTAAATTGTTATCATCCTGATCATTGTGTCATTTTTATGTTGTAAATTGAGGTAGCAAAAGCAGTATCGGCTTCAAATATAGGCTCAAGAAAATCGGCAGCCCGTATCGGTAATCGGATAAGGCTGATGAAAAAAAATCGGTATCGACATCGGCACTAAAAAATCCATATCGGTCGACCCCTAGTAGCTTCTATGACAAGAAAAAAAAAACAGGTATGCTTCAGCATTCTGTCCCTTTTATGGTGTTTTTGGTTTGTTTACATGTCTTTGGTCCGTGCTGCATTCATATTTCAGTCGAACCGCACCAGAGTTTGTTTAGAAGCAGATCGAAACTAGGTTTGCTGCAATAGTCGGTGTTGCCGGTGTTACCTGTGTTCAGGCGAAACACCAGTTGCATCATTTGCCCAACGGGCAATTTTCATTTTTATAGTAATACAATTATTTAGTTCAGTTAGAGAACAGACACTACAAATAAAAACTGAACGTGTCTGCTCAATACAGTGTGAGCCGAACGAGAGTCGCAGCACAAACTCAGCAGGAGTCAGATTTCATTCATCAGAGTGTGAGGAGCTGACAGAAAAGATGATCGCAGAATATTTGGTTTCAAAGCAAAATGTAAAAGCGCCTGTTTAAGTGAGTTTGTCATTGTACCGTTTTGTTGTTGTGTTTTTCATTAAAGCTACACTGTATAACTTTTTTAGTTTATTCTTAGCTAAAAACACTTAGTTCTTTCAGAAATATATGTGCTCATTAATGTATATTTACTTCTTTCAAGTAATAAAGTATTCTCGTAAGTTTATAATATGCCATTGAAAATACATACGGGTAAGGGGTTCGAATGCAGGTCGCCATGTTGCCCCTCCATCTTGAAAGTACATCAGCCAAAGAGGGACTGTCACAAACAAACAAAGGGAACTGGTGCGAGGACTCAAGTGCAGGGAAAAGGTATCTATTTACAAAAAATAAAAATAAAGACTGAACACACAAAAGGAACTTATAAAAGGCAAGAAATAAGGAGGGAACAGGTGGGAGAAATCAAACACTAATCAGATAACAAGGGGGAGGGATCAGACAGAGACACAAGCAATTAGCCCAAAATAACAAAACACCACATGTGCTCAATGAGACAGGACAGAAATGTGACAGGGACATACCCGTAAATTCAAGCTTCACCTTTCGCGTTTTAACACTCGATGGCACCGTGTCGAATGTGGACGAGGTCGAACTGGAAGCCATGTTAATCTTGGACTAAATCGGCCACCATAGGAGTTAAAACGAAATTGGAATTGAGAGGAAGAGAAACTAATATTCACTGGATGGTCATATACCTTTTAACCGCTAGATGGGGGAAAATATCACACAGTGTAGCTTTAAGAATAATAGGCTTATGAAACCGCAATTCAAGCAACCCGCCTCCGAATTGAAGCTAATTCTAAACCGAAACTAAAATGAACACGGCTGCACGGACATTCATTCACGGCCACACAGTCATTAACGGTGCATGTCCAGTCTGGCGTGTTTTCAGTTCATGCCAATGGAAGCTTAACTTTCATAGGAATTCATTGAAATCGCTTTGCTCCGCACCGCTCCATTATGAATGCCCGAGCGGCCATGCGCATTTTACTTTCGGTTTATAATTAGGGATTTGAAAAGCCCCCGCCGGTTATACCGGTTGTATCAGTGTTGTCACATGTCGATTAACCGGTGGGGAAATGTCCTCACCGTCACATCCCTAATCGAAACCCATCGCCCCAGAGTTTGTTTTAACCGAACCAAAACTGCCAAGTGTGAACACACCCTAAAAAACAAACAAAACTCTTTTAAATCTGGTAGTAATAGCTTGTTGTATCAAAAAAGGCTATTAAGACAGGAAATGACTGTCTGATTGAAGTACACCGGCTAATTCTGATTATTTTGCAGCTACCTTCGAAATATTTTTGTGTATTTTATACTTATAATCAATGATTAATAATAGTCTATAATATTGACTTTGTTTTGTGTTCTTCATTAAAGTGTTGTTTGAAATCCCTATGGAGAAAATGAATGGGGGAAAACATAGTTCTGGAGCTAAGGATGCTGAAAAAGTGGGCGGACACTGTTGTGCTGTACATGCATGAGACGGCCAGTGGGCGGTCCGTGGGTGTGCTCTCTGATGTTCAGACAAGGTATCATCAATCTCTCTCCACCTCACTAACAGCTTTAAACAGTGCAATCATGGCCCTAAGTGTGTGGCAGGCTCCAGTGATGATACTATTGATCTGTGGAAACAGTAGTTTAAAAGCTTTACAGTTATTACAGATCCAAACGAATGGATGTTTAACCTCCTCCGGGCGGGAGATTTGACTGTGTACAGTACTTTGACTTTAAGACCGGCAGCTGCGCTTGTGTTTACAGTGAGAAAGAGGTTCGCATTTAGGACCTGGACCGTTGAGATCTCTCGAGAGCGCTCTTGTGACGTGTGTCATTGTCCACTAATCACACAGATCAGAGGTCAAACAAGCAGATTTTCTCTGGCACTTAGTGGAGAAATAAACCAATTTATCTATATTCGCCCCACACTAAATCCTTTAAGACTGCTGTATGTAAATTACCTCTGCTGTGATTGGCCGGCATTTGCACACCCCTAGCATTCAAGTTTCTGAATATTGAATAGGTGAGTATGTAAATATAGGTGGATCATATATTAGTGAGCCACTGTCATAAAATGGATTTTGAATGAGCCTTTTTATTGCTGCAGTTTAGTTGCAATAAATGTCTGGATGGACTGGGAAGGAACTTTCAAACATTAGACTAAGTCTACATAGTACATTTTGTTCAATATATTACCTGAAGGAAATGAATGAATGAGCATCTGATAATCAGAATAAGTTCAGAGTGTTCTGGACACACACACTTGGACCCTTACAAAGCACATTAAGGCTTAAACAAATAAGAACGCTACCAGAGGCCTGTAACCGCACACACAACTGCGTTAAGTTTAGAAATGTCAGGTAATTTGTCTTTTAAGGATGAAAAAGCAGCCTCGGGGGAGACTGTTGTTTCCTCCTAGGAAATCAATGGAGAGGCTGTTTCATTTAGAATGCGAGAGAAAAAACAAAGCATTGTAATACAAGGTTTGGAGAGCGGGAGAAAGATAAGGAGAACCAGAGAAACGCACTTATATCAGCTAGTGAAAGACGAGCAGGCAGAGATCGATTTAGATGTTGCTTTTGTTTTGAGAGTTTTGGCCGTTGTGTTTCGATTATGACGTAATCAGCCGTATTTTTTTCACAAATTATGCATCATAAATTATTTAAACCGCTATCTATGAATTATGAAATGCATGTATAAAACCTTTAACACCTGAACGATTAGCGAGCCATACATGCAGGTGTGAATTTGATTCATGCATTTTGCAAGGTATATTTAATTAATTACAACTTTTCATAAATATTCCTCCTGCAAATAGTTACTGACTTACACCTGCGGTTAAATAGTTAAACAGGCTGCATTATTATGGCATAGCTGTATTATAACGTCCGTTATTTTAGCTATTTTTATTGTTCCAAAACCTAATGTGCTGCCTACCTAGTAGACAGCATCAGAAACTCACACATGATGTAAAAAGCTGGTCTAAAAGGTAGATACAAGGATATTGCTCTCTAAGATAACGTCTTTTAATCACTCTTAAAACTAGATCTGATCAAGTGGTCTTCACCAGATGTCGTATAGGTCATACAAGTTTGACTCATGCTTTTTTGCTTAAAGGTGAAGAGCCAACTCTATGCATGTTTTGTAAGATTTCCCTCTCTGTTAAACATATTTTATTGGATTGTCCGGTATTTGATTAGCCTGACGTCGTCATACTCAGAGTCTAGTCAGAATATGAGTCTGATACCGCTCCATTGGGCTGTGATTATGGGGCGAAAATGCCTCTGCACTCAATTGGATAGACCTACAACCAATCAGAGCAACGGAGCGACGCATAGTTGTCAACAGAACTCAACCGCACGCACGCTGGAAGAAGTAGAAGAAGAAGATGAGTGTAAACGATCTTTGCCAGTGTTGTAAAAAAGAATTTAAGGATACACGGAGTACTTACCACCAACACCATCATCATTTCTGAGAGAAATAGTAAAGTTGAATGCATATACGAACAAGTTCTCCGTTTAGGATTAGAATGAATTCAACCCAATTGCTCTTTGGTGACGTGAATGATTATGTTACTGTCCATCATCGTATAAAGCCCGCCCTGACAATTTGATTGGTCCGAACAGCTCTGGTTTCAACATAGTTGCTCCACAACAGATCAAGTCCAGACCGAACTTCCCGACCTCAAATGTGGTGGGCGGGGCTAAGTTCAGCTGGCATCCAGGCTAGTATTTGATACAAGTAGAATGCTCTTTTGTGAAGTTATTTCACTTAAGGACTTATTTAGTAAGATTATGCCTGAAAAGGTTTTGGATTTTTTTTTATCATATGTTAATTTAAAGTTTGTTTGCATGGTTTTTATTGTATTTATATGATATTTGCATTTTTGTAATTTAATTTTTGCCATGAAAATAGCCTTAAATGCTAACAAGGCATTAAGTAAAACAATCTGTATCTCTAAGTATCTCTAAGTAGTGTCGTTGTACTCGAGTAGTGTCTTTTTTTTTTTGAAGGTCTTGGTCTTGTCTCAGTCTCGACTGCAAGTCCTTAGTCTCGGACTTAGAGGACTCAGGATTTTATCTCTAGACCACAACTGCAAGGATATCACTAAATTAAATCATTAATGTGATTTGACTGCTTAAAATGCAATCAGTAACTTCTTTGTAATGTGATTTTCTTGTGTTACTGTGCTGCCGGGTTCAAAATCAATGCAGCATTGTCTCAATTTAAAAAATGGCCAAAATTAATATAGATACCCAAATTCTGAGATTTAGTTTTTTTATATAACATAGAATATAATTAAGCAATATCACAAGAGCAAGAGAGCTGTTTTTATGAATATAAATGTGATTGCAAATTATATTGATTTATAAAAACGTTCAATAAACAAGAAGTTAATATTAAATTACATTTTAAACCGTGTCTTTGCTAATTCGGCAATGTTTTGTTATTAAATGAATCAGCTGCTTTGAACAAATCGGTTGAATAAATGATTCTGTGACTGTTCAATAATGTTAATGTTTTAAGGTTAAATTAATCTGAACATTATTTATGCAGGTGTTATTGTACCAATTCAGATGCAACTTCTGTGCCATGAATTTTATTGTTAGTGATTTGATTGGTAACAGCGCTATAGTGTCTTACTGTTCTAATTGTATTTATTCATTAAATATAAGGCATTTCTCAGACAGTAAATATGGATCTTTTAGATGAATTTAAGGAGTGCTGGTCTGGTCTTGGTCTTGACTCGGTCTCGCCCTGTCTTGGTCTTTTCTTGGTCTCAACACTATCTCTAAGATAACGTCTTTGGCCAAATTCAAAGGCAACGGCACCAAAAATGGTATCCCAGGGTGCACTGTAATTTGCACCTAAGATGGCTGTCATAAGAATGTATTACTGTGATGCAAAGCTGAATTTTCAGTATCATTCCTCCAGTCTTCAGTGTCACATGATCCTTCAGAAATCATTCTAGTATGCTGATTTGCTAGTCAAGAAACATTTCTGATTTAATCAATGTTGAAAAGTTTTTGATGCTTAATATTTTGGTGAAAGCTTTTTTTCAGGATACTTGAATGAATAGTTCAAAAGAACAGCATTTATTTCAAATCTTTTGTAACTTTATAAATGTCACTTTTGATCAATTTAATGCGTCCAGGCAGAATAAGTATTCATTAAAAAAATTTAATCTTTCTGACCCTAAACTTTTAAACAGTAGTGTACTGCTGCAATACCAAAAAGTATCAATATAATATTGCTTTTCTATTTAAAAGGTGACTATATTATTCAATATTTGTTTATATGTTCTTTTTAGTGTCAAAATCTCAAGTGAAAAGCATTTTCTATGTACAATGTTCAGATTAGTCCCCTATTCGTTTCCATAATGGTTATGTCCTGTCTTACAAGACAGCTGCTTATGTAGGATGTAGGCAGCAAGCCCGCTCAATCGGTTTTGGAAAACAACCTATGAATTATGAATGTTTAATGGTCTTGCATCATCGTGGTATGCAAACAAATCGTTTACTGTGAATTATCCTGTCTGAGTCATTGTTTCTGGTGTTTCTTTCCCTGGGCTTGACGTGCGGTTGTTCTGACGCTTTTCGCCTCAATATAGACGAGTGAATCATATACCCCATATGCATGGCTACAGCAGGGAAGACTTTGAAGGGATGCTGGTTTTCAGTGCACTAAAATGCCGCTACAAAAGCAATAAGAAACTGTGCATTAGCATACGGAATTTACACCATGTTGGTCTGTTTCTCTGTCACATGGCGACTTTTTGAAACACTTTTTGTCAGCAGTGTGAGCTTATTTCAGGGGTTGGGTCACCTCATCACCATGTGCTTAACACATCCAGCCCTCTACCGCTGCTGTATCAGAGGTTCAGCTCTAAATCAGACTCGGGCGACAGAAAGGCTCCAGAAATAGTCGTTCAACCGCTTAGCTCTCGCTCTGTTATGATGGACGCTGTCTGGGTAACAGTGCTGGAAAACAAGCAGATAAATCAGTCTGGGCTCCGCCCACAGCACCCATCCGTCAAAGTGACAGGCGGCTCCAGACACCTCCTCCCCTGATTTACGTATCACGATAGGGCACGTGCTCGGGCACGGAGACATAGTCACGTCTCCAACATGGCATGCTAATGATCAACTCACTCGCAGAAAAGCTGAAAATAGCCAGCGCTGGGGGATAAATATGTTTTTATAGCGTTTTTCCAGTGACACTTTCCAGGCATAATTAGAGTCGGTGGAAACTAACTTCGACAATCAGGGAAAGCTTCATTAGCATGGCTGTTGAGTCAGCAGAAGAGGGAATTGTGGGACAGGGGTGGCATTAAGGCCACCAGCTGGAAGTTGTAGAGCTGGAGTGAAAGATTGGGCTGTGAGGGCCCGTGTACACATGACTTTCCCCAGTGTGCGTGCTAGAGCCAGGCCGCTCTGCCATCTGCCAGCCTGGGCATCTGACGCTGTAAGACCAGCCTCTTGAAAAACTCTTACCAACCTCCCACTGCCATTCGCAGCCGCTCTTTCATTCTCTGTGTGGTTGCGCGTATTACTCGTTTTTAAAGATTTATTTTATTACTTTAAAGTACAAATACGTACCTTAAGGTACTACTATGAACCTTTTTGTAGTAAAGATCTAGCGGCAACCTCCCCAGTTTCTCTTGAAGCCAATACGGAAGTGACTTAAACTGCAATTCATCGACTGGCCGCTAGAGACAGGCTCCAGAAGGGAGCAGAATCTCATTGAGCCCCATGTTAAAATGCCCAACTTTACAGCAGAAAAAAATATGTTTACAGCCTGGTACAAATTATGGTTTTGGTCTATACGGCTAATTTTGCCCTTCATGACAACTGTGAGGGGGTGAATTTTTATATCACTCATTCGTTTAAATTATATTAAGCCTTAAAGCTCTGCATAATTAAGGGCGTGGTCACTTGAGTGACAGGTGGATTGCCGCTGCTGTCACTACTAGCCGTTTGTCTGCTGTCTATTAGCTCCACCCACTCCACCTTTTAGCTCCTCTTTGCCCATTTTCAGTTATCCGGGAGTGACGTGCGGCCTATGGTAAAGATGTCATTACAAGGGTACTGCCCCAGTGACAAGCTGTTGTACTATTTTGACCATTTTTTTCTCTGTGTGCATCTTCAAGTCTTCAGAAATCACTCTCTGCCCTTCTTTCTCATGAGAAAGCATTAATAACTATGATACATAAGGTAGTGTCCAGCTTCCAAGGCTAGCATCTCCATTACTGTTGATAACACTTAGGCCGTGTGTCCACTAGTGTTGTTTTTGGCAGCCTGTTTTAATTTTAGTTTTAGTCTAGTCTTTGTGTCAAGCTGGTATTTTAGTTTTTATTAGTTTTAGTCATAGTCATACTCTTTTTAGTCAAGTTTTAGTCGACTAAAAGTCTGAGCATTTTAGTCTTATTTTAGTCAGAATTATCTATGACTATTTTCGTCTAGTTTTAGTCGACGATAACTGATGACATTTTAGTCAAGTTTTAGTCAATGAAAATTGTATTTTAGTCTCTTTTTAGTAATGCAATTCTATTTAACCCAGTCAATATAGTATTATATTAAGTACATATTATAGACAAAACCAAAATCTTCTTTTAGCCAAACCCATTTCAAACAATGTTATCTTATTATATTATTATTACCTTATAGACTCAAGAATACATCCATTCCAGACACGGAAGACGCTCTGATTTAAATTTACAACATATTTATTTTACCAACTAAACATGTTAGAAGTACACACACATACATTTCAATAAAATAAATAAAAACATTGAGATGTCTCTTAAGGTTCGTGGTGTTTTTTCCTGTGATTTTTGTGGCCACATTTCTCCCCATCTTTTTCCACAACACCCGTTTTATTTTCCACTTCAATGTAATAAAAGTTTTTTCCAAATGTCTAAATAAGAATAAATGCATATTTAATTTAATTTAATAATAGGAAAATAATATCCTAATTATTATTTAATTATTTAAATCTGTTTAAAATTAGACCCACATCATAGTTAAAATGTTTTTCTGTCTTGTATTTTATCTCAAAATAAAGGATGTAATTTTATTCCACATGGAAATGAGCGGAAATAAGTGAATACAGCCTCTTATTCGCTTATGAGGTAATCATAATGCTGCGGTTATTTTAACATATCTAATTGCTGCCGTTATAACGGCCCATTTCAAATTTTACGCGCTTTTCTTTATTCTTTTGAGCGGTGATGAAATATCTTGCTCTTGAAAATACTTGCCAGCATTTCAGTCAAGTCTAGATATTTCAAATGCATCCAAATAACAGCGAAGCACAACCGCACGGTGCTCTGCAGTGGCCAAAAAGGATATAAACCGTGAATTCTGAAGTTATATATTATTGAAAACTCAGAGATGTGGATTCAGACGGCACCACACGACCTTGGTGTTTGTCAAACAGTAAGTTAGGTCATTCGGCCGGAGATTTTTACACGGGTGGTGGGAGAAAAACACTGATATTCTGGATTAAGACGACAATAAAATCACTGACTAGCCCCTGTAAATGATAAAGACACCTTACGACCGCTGGACAAACAATTACCGTCCGAATAGTGCTTACGAACCCCGACTGCCCGCCCATCGGTCTCGTTCACTCACCGGAGCATCTTCTAAAATGCCGCGCGAGTGGGATTTGAAGAGAGTGATGTGGCCTGCGTCTGCGCAGTGAGACCTGATGCAGCCCCTGAATGAGACGCACAGAAATACTGCAAAATAATGATAAAAACGCGACTTTTCGTCTCGTCTCATTTTCGTCAACGAAAATGAAGAGACATTTTAGCATAGTTTTTATTTTGTGAACCACATTTAGTCTCGTTTTTATTCGTCATCGTCACATGACCAGCATTTACGTTGCGTCTCTCGTTTTTTCGTCACTTTATAAAGGTTCGTTGACGACGATATTTAGTCATACTTTTCGTTGACGAAAACAACACTAGTGTCCACCAAATAGTTTTTTCACGCGGCTGGCTGGCGTTTTAAATTGTTTTCAATGGGAGTGCAGTGTTTTTAGAACGGCATGAGCGTAACGAGGCGCTGAGCGAGTATTTCACGCTCAAGCGCTTGAGCGTTCAGCGTTTTTTACTGGCCGCCGAGAGTTGAAGAATCTTCAACTTTGAGTAAAGCGCAGCGCTAATCACTGTCACTTTTCTTCCAGCCATCCAATCACAGTGGAGGAGGGGCGGGACAAATACAACACAGACCAACCGCCACATTCTGCGTGTACAACATCAGATAAAAACAAGCAGCATAATAACGGAACAAAATTATTTAAAACAAGAGCCAGAGCAAATACTTTACATTGTATCTGCATTTTCATATAGAATCGATACAGAAACAAACTCTGTGTAATGAGATACTAGTAACACTTCCGCGGATATTCCGTATCATAACAAGCAAAGAGTCTCAACTGAAAAAAACGCTGCGCTGCCAAAACGCTCTCAAGCGCCCACAGCGAGATGTTTTCAGTAGAGCGCCTTGTGTTTTCAGCTGGATAAAAACACTTTAGTGGACACGTGGCCTGAAGGTTATATTTTGAACAGCTTTTTAAGGAGATTTTCGATCGACCAATATTCCTTTTTTGGAACCAATACCTTTTTCTTTTTTTTTATCACTGTCTGATAACGCTCAACTGATTTTTAATTATTGATATAAAAATGATAAAAGAATAATTTTTCTATAATATTTTTTATAATAATAACAACATAAGTATTATTATGCTTTAAAAATTAGTAGCATATTTATTTATAATATTATTTTAAAATCACTAAACAGGTTCTTGTAGTAGCAGATGGGGTCCGAAGACATGAATGATTAATTCAATAAATGTGTATTCATTCGTGCTAAATTAACTTAAGGTGCAATAAGTGATTTCTGAGAAACACAGTTGATATTTGACAAACACCCTTTCTTCATTGCTCTGCCTCCAAAATGCACGAACACGCAATGCAAGAGTGGATGTCTCTTTATCATAGCTGAAGCAAAGCAAAATAATGCTTCACAAAAAATAAAGCAAAGTTTACAATAAAAACGAGAAGAAAGAACAAAAAAATGAACATACAGTGTACAAGAATATAAACAAACGAGTTGATTGCTAGTCGCCATCAACTCCAGACAAAAAATCACACTTAAATCTGTCCTGTTACTTAACATTACGGCAACAGCATATATTGTTTTTCAGGCCTTCCTGCTTACGTCTCTCCAGCGCTGGAAAGCTTTTGTAATATTAACGGATCCTAAAGCTCTTGCCTGATTATAACCCTTCTTTTTCCAGTGTTATTCCTCTGACATTTTCTCCTTTATAATGTCTTCTCTCTTTCTACAGTCTTTCTTCAAATCTCCCTCTTTCTCACGCTCTCCTCGCCCGTCATGAGTAGACACGCCCCCTACTGCTGATTGGCTACAAGCGTACTGTGCTGCCGATCTACTTTCAACTGCATTTCTCAGAAATCGCGTACTGCACCTTTACATCCTATCAGTATAAACTGAAACGATCAGTGCATATCTGGTTTTCAGTTACCCAGACTTCGCCGAGCTCGACTCAGCTGCTGTGAGTAAATGATATTTAGTTAATCAGAGATTTAATGAGAGTAATTGGCCTCATTAGATAATACCTGTTACCTCAGCAGGAGTCACTCTACTCCGGCGGAGACGCTCAGTCGGGTCTTGTTTGATGTAGGAACAGATTGAGCTGTACTTTCAGAATGCTTCAGCCAGCTACAGTTTGATTAGATAGTTTGATTTGTTTATTTCTAAATTAATTATTGAAATATTAATGAAAACTCTGCTGCAGGCAGCTGGAGGAGAGAGCGACGATACCGGGCTGACAGACCATGTGATCATACGAGACGGTCGTTGATCACTCTGAGTGGCTGAAATATCGCCCTGCATTGATTACATACCATAATTAAATCCACCTGTCTGCACCCGGGGGTCTATTACCTGCTCCGTTCTCGCTCTCTCTCTCTCTCTCGTTGTTAATGGTTGGACGGCTGGATCGATCAGCCGTTCTGATATCAGCGACTGGTGGAGGGCGTGTAAGATCTGCTGTTCTTAATTTAGATAGTCTAGGAGCTATTCACCCCTTCCATCCTGGGCCGTACATCAACACAGCCCATCAACAGGTCCTGAAAGGTTGCATTTACATTACATGGTTCAAGTGAGCCAATTCCGATGTTTTCTTTTCATCCCATGTGGCACAGATCGGATATGTAAGCAGGAAAAAAGCACATGGATTTTTTATGTGGAAATAAATCTAATATGAATCGGATATGTGCATTTGCGTCTGCCAAGTAATCAGATAGATTTGATATTATTATTTTATCATACGTCATTGAAAAAGCACCAGTGGTGAGTGACGTCAACTCAGGTGGACACCAGCCACGCACTGTAAACCCGAATAAGTTGGTAAAACTTGGTAAAAATTGAGTTCAGTTACATCAAATTTTTTAAGTTAAAAAATTTAAAGTTTAAGCAAGCAGAACTTGCAGATTTTTATTTTGTAATCATACATTTTAATTGCTCTTAACTTGATCAAATGTTTCAGTAAGATAATTCATACATTTACAGTAAATGTAAATGATCAACTTAAATATTTTAGTAGTGGAAACTTGATCTGCTTTAACTAGCTAATTCAATAAATGTTACCTTGCTAATTGGTAACACAATGCTTTGATAGTATTAGCACAGCATTACACTTGCTGAATGAGGACATGAGATAATTTAACATACTGTATATCTGTTCTCAAACTAAGCTTATGCCCCCCCCCCCCCCCCTCCAAAAAAACCCAACGTAACAGATACTCTTGTAAACATAGCAAAACATTACTAAACACTACTAAATCTCCCACTTAACATTAATCTTGCACAAAAAACATAATATAACTCTTAATTTCAGCATTTACTGTCCCTTTTGATTGACATGGCAAAGCATGATGGGAAATAGAAATCCCAGCCCGGTTTCAGTTAAATTTAAGTTTGTCTAAATGAAAAGAAACAAGTTCATAAAACTCTAAACAATGAAACAATTCAATGACTTAAAATGTGTCAGTTTTGTGAACTCAAAAGAAAAAGAAAGTTCTAAAAACTCAAAAGTTAATTTGATTGAACTAATTTGCTTAATTTGTGTTGGCTCTACTCAAACCAATTAATTATTTTGAATGTTTTGGGTTTACAGTGCAGTGATTACAGCAGAGATCATTGCTACATTCGCCCAGGCTGCAACAAGGGCTCTCCTATGTTTTTCCTGACCTTTAATAATGGTGCGGAAAGCAAATGCTTGTATTATCATTTCATCTGTGTCCATTGCAAATTGCACTGTCTTTACTTCCTTTTTGGCCTGAGCTTTTCCAGGTCAATACGTCTACCTTGGGTTGTTTCGTCAAGTGTATAGTGTAAATTCAGATATCGGATATGGGTCACTTTTAATAGATGTAAGCTGGTCGTCAAAAAAACGGATATAGTCATCAAGTCGTCTGAAAATCGAACTAGTTTTCTTCTGCCTACATAAACAGTTTTTTTAAAAGTGCGTTCCCACTGACATATGGCCGCTTTTTAACTGCAGATTGCTGGTAGTGTGAACACACCTGAAGGCAGCTGAAATAAGACCTCATAAGTGACACAATTGTAATGTTGTATTGTGAGTTTTTAAAAATGTTACAATTTCTAAAAAAGTATTACATGTATATTAGGGGTGTAATGGTTCATATTACTCATGGTTTTAGGGTCACGGTTTTGGTACAGTTCGGTATGTGCTATGTTCAGGGACAAATAAGAACAAATAATCTAACTACAAGCAAAAGCACAAATAATTACAATAGACCAATGATACAAATGAAAAAAGAAAAAGAAAGTTGACTTGGCTCTACTCAATTCGTTATTTTCATTATTTATTCATTATTTTGAGCGTTAAGGTTTACAGTGTAGTTTTCAGGTACATACATTTTATAAAGTAATCAAATGTAAAATAACTGCATATTTCACTGTATAAATGAAAGAATAATCCTTATTTAAGTTACCAAAATTATTCAGTCAAGAGTAGTGAGTGATTTCCTTGTTGTTTGATTATCATTAAAAACAGACCGTATGAATATTAGGCTGCTGTCACTTTAAGACATAATGCAAGCAAGTTCTCTTTTGGCGTCTTCTTGCTCTTAAAAACACGCAAATAAGTGTAGTTCAAACACAGTTCAACACCAGGGTGATGACGGCATAAATTACTGGTCATATTAGAGCAGTGGTTCCCAACCACGTTCCTGGAGGACCCCCAACAGTGCACATTTTGGATGTGTCCTTTGTCTGACACACCCACATCAGTGCCGTTTCTCAATACCAAGTACGCGAACTTCTGACTTGCGTCCTTGGTAGTTCAGACTTGCAAGTTCGACTCGGGAGAACGAACTCCAGATGACGGGCGGAATCGCCATCAATCGTCAATTGTGAACGTCATCAGTTGCTGCCCAAGTACTGTTCCAATTCAAAGTTCACATCTAGCCAAGTCCAGTTCAAATCCCCGGATGTGTCCTTGATCCGCCCCTTTTATCGAGGATGCATCAGAGGAGACTTTGTGGACTTCAGACAGACCGGTATCCCAGAATGCATCTCGCACCAACCAGCAAACGTCAATAGCGGATGAGAAACCCCTCGTGATTTAAAAATACTACTGTTAATGTTTCACAAAATGTAGTTTTAAGACTTTTTCAGGCGAGAATGTATTTGTTAAAAAGCTGAAATCTGTGGTTTATTTATAAAGAGAGCGCCTTTTTGAAAATTGTATCTGGCGTTTTCGGAGTTGTGAGCTCCAGTCAATCAGCGGCGATCAGCAGGCGTGCTCTCCCGGCGAAACCAGCCTTAACACGGCCAGTCCTTCTGACGTCTGCCGCTGGCTCTGATGTCTTCAGATAATTAGTCTTCTAACAGGCGATCTTTGGTCTCATGAATCTATAATTTGTTCCCTGGCAAATCGTTTTGACTGAGGGCAAAGTGAAGTTTCATAACTTTATATTTTTAGGCTATTAAACACAAACTGACATTTAACAAAAATAGACTGGGTTGTTTTATGTCATAATTCATTTTATATAGTGATAATCACACTTGTCTGAACCACATATTAATGGGTTTTTTTATGTAAACGAAAAGAGGCAGGGTTTTTAATATTTAGTTTTGTTATAAATATACATGCAATAACATTGCCTGCACTACATTTGTGTGGCTAATATGTTTAAGATTTTTTTGTAAAAAAAAATGAAAAGAGGCAGAGTGGTGTTTTATCATATATTTCGTTTTATTGTAGCCTAAAATATACATATATATACACTGAATAACACTATCAAGAACGCTGCTGTTCCATTAGCAGAGTACCGGACTATTGGAGTTGAACTTGGCGAGCCTGAATTAACCACGGACGCAAGTCAGAAGTTCGCGTAGGCCTACTTGGTATAGAGAAACGTATATTTTAGGCTACAATAAAACGAAATATGTAATAAAACACCACTGCCTCTTTTCATTTTTTTTTTGTACAAAAAATCTTAAACATATTAGCCACACAAATGTCGTTCAGGCAGTTACATTGATTATCTTATATATTTATAACAAAACGAAGTATAAAACACAACCCTGCCTCTTTTCGTTTAGATAAAAAAGGCCTATATTAAACATTAATATGTGGTTTAGGTAAGGTGACCAGATTTCTGAAATGGAAACCGGGGACATTTCCTATTTGAGTGGTCAAAATATCACTAAAATCTCATTTGTTATTATCTTTTAATTAAAAAACGGGATTTTTAAATGTTTTTGTTTGTTTATTTGTTGTTGTTGTGGGCTCTCTATATTATTATAATATTAACATTAATAATTATTATGATTTAGTTTGATTATTAGGATTTTTATGTGGATTTAATACAATTCAACGCACCCGAGAAAAAAAAAATTAAACAGTTAATAGTTGCCATTGTAAATAACAAGCAGTTCAAAACAATATTATAACATGACTTAACAAAAACACATTACAACAATAAAACATAAATATGATAAATAAAACTATTTAACAAATATTTTAACATTTTATAATTGTATTTAATATTTTAATTTTCACAAGTTTATACTACTTTATAAGTAATACATTAAAAAAAAAATGTTTTTTACTTCAAATGTTTTATTAGGCTTGTGCTTAAAAATAACTCTTACTATCGTAAATTGGTCTTGTTTTGCATTTTAGGCTTATTTTAAGTAGAAATGATGTGTATTCTGGATGTGTTGCATGTGACAAAACAATGCCGTTCCCCGTTGAGACTGTTATAAAGCACATGCAAACAGTATTATTATATGATAATGTCGCTCTGCTCTCGGTTACGTTCTTAGTAGTAGAGGCTCGCGCACGACCAAGTTCAGCTTATCATGCGGGGGTGTTGGGGGGCATTACTGATCATTGCGTCCGTCGGTGCGAGATGCATTCTGGGATACCGGTCTGTCTGAAGTCTCCTCTCGATGCATCCTCGATAAAAGGGGCGGATCAAGGACACATCCGGGCATTTGAACTGTACTTGTCTATGGCTAGATGTGAACTTTGAATTGGAACAGTACTTGGGCAGCGACTGATGACGTTTTACAAGTCCACGAGAACACAAGTACAGACAAGTACGCATATTGAGAAACGGCCCTTGTCTTGGAGTAGCTACTAATGAGCTGATGACCTGAATCAGGTGTGTTTGATTGAGGAGACATGCAAAATGTGCACTGTTGGGGCTCCTCCAGGAACGTGGTTGGGAACCACTGTATTAGAGCATACATACGGCACTCGTTTACAAAGAGTAACTGTTTTGTCCGTGTTTTTTTTTGATTATCGCTGTTGTAACGGATTGGGAAGCCAGAATGGGTATCCAAACTCTATATTTTTTATGGCATTATTGTTTTCAACAAACCATATTATATCCCTGCCTCCAAATGCACGTCCAAATCCAATGTTCGTGCCACATCCTGTCTCCTGAGATACCTTCATCTGATTTATTTTTGAAGGCAGCATAGTTGTATCCTTCAGTGCCTTTGATATCCCACAATCCTGTGCGTTCCATTCCGTGACAGTTGAGCTAAAAAAAAATATCATTATGCCATCTGGAAGTTGCGTTTGGTGGTCGGTTTGTGTGTAAATGTACCTTTTTTTACCAACTTTTTCCACTTTTTATGTCATTTTGAGCGAGAAATTAGTATTTTAGTAATCTAATATTTTAGTTATCACCAAAGCTCGCTCTATTCTGTTGTAGATCATTAAACCATTACACTGCCTGCAAAGTCAATTCCTGATATGGCAGCGGGGCAACAAGTTAGCCGCCAATGCTTTCGGATGCAGACAATGTCTTGCTGCTCCACCTCAGGAGATCTTGTTCCTGTTTTCACAGGAAATGGTTTCCTCCTGTAAACCCATCAGACCACAGCATCTCATTTTTTCCTCAATAAATCATGGACTTTTCAGTCCGTAGGGCTTTTTGATTATTGCCGTCATGTTGTGACTTAATGGCTCTGGGTTTTATTGACTGTAAATGACAGACTAATGCACTTCTATTAATAGTCGTTAGATGTATGTGAAGTTCGGATTTTGTCCGTTCCATCTCCAGTCGCTACATTGCTCACAGTTAGGATTGGCTGTTCTGTGTGAGTGTGTGTGAGTTTTTAATTGAATTCAGCAGGTGAGATAATCACTCTGTGCAGCCAGATCGATCAAATCAACACACACACACACACACACACACACATGCAGACACACAGCCAAGTGGATCTTTGCTTCACTAAATAACAGTCTCCTTTCACACAAAGGTTAACCTTATAGTCACACACTGCCACAGGAGAACATGAGCGATGAGTATACATTTACACACGCATTCAGAGCACATGCTCTCTTATTAACAAAGAAACACATTTTTACCTCAGAGAAACAGAAAGAACGCAGTATATCATTATGGGACAGAAAAGCTTTTAGTATTTTTTAGGTTTCTTAAATGGCTCTCTGAAGGACTGGATTCTGATTGGTCAATCATGGCAAATCAATTCATATCTTTATGCCCAGCTAGCTCATTTAGGGGATTTTCACACTGGGCATGTCTGCTACGGTCTGAGCGTTGGTCTCCTTTCACACACTTGATTCCTGACTCCTGGTCAAAGACTTTAGATATACAAAGATGGTGCACTAATATTCCTTATGATGGGAGATGGGAGAAAAAGTGCAACACATAATATGACGGAATAAGTCCCTGCTTCTAAATAAAAGAGCCAATTGCTGATTGATAAAGTCATTAGCCCCTTTCACACAACAATCCCGGTAAATTGCCGGAAAATGATCAGAATGACTTTACCGATAAATACAAAAATATGCTGTTCACACAAGCAACGGCGTTGTCTTTTTACCGGTAAGTGACCGTTCACACATCAGCAGCAAAATACCGGTAAATACTGTGATGTCAGTCATCTTTAAACGCTGCGCCGTTGTCTTCATTTGTCCGCATGAGAAGAAGTGATTTAGCGCTTCTGTTCAATTTGTCAACATATTTTGAAGTCTGAGTGACAGGCATAACGGATGATCAAACAGAACGCATGTTAGCTCTTAAATACATGGGACAGGCATAAAAGTATCCAACTGCAGAGCCGCAACGCTGATGAATGGAAAAGAAGGCTGGGTCTCGAGCGCGACACGTTGAAAAAGCTGCGAGACATGTCGCAGCGGTCAAAGTTGATAATTTAGCACATTTAAATTGAAAAACTATTCAAAAGCTTTCTGTAAACAGTGCTGAGTAATCATCTCCATAAGAACTTTTGATTGGCCCAAAGCAGACGTCTTACGTCAGCGCGTTCTGACGTCATACGCGAATATATCGGTAATCTTTATTCTGCGTTCACACAGCGCACATTATCGGTAATTTACTGGTGATGTTACAACTTCCCTTACTGGTATTTTGTTAAACTGCAACATGGGATCTATTTACACAATCCATCCATCAAAGTTTAGGCTAATCCAGGTTTTTATGCAGAAAAAGGATTACGTCAACTGTGGATGGCTTCAAGGCTGTCCTCCTCTGCTCGATTGTCCTGCCAACAGCGCTGAAGTTGCGCTGCCAGTCACATGTAGCCTAATATGCAATTTATTTTAATCACAAAAACATACCTTTGCATCAAGTTAAACAGGCCCATTGGCTACCTACATAATAAGCTGTTTTAAATTTCAAATGTTCAATGCCTTATCGCGCTGACGTGACCGAGCCCGACCCAAACCCGAACATTATTTCTAAATATCTGTCCCGGCCCGTCGGTTACCGACGGCTCCCATCGGGCTCGGGTCGAGTATATATCCTCTAGTGCTTATGACTGCATATGCACATTGGTAGGTCTAGCCTGAAAAATAAGCTTTTTCAACCCTATTTGAGCGTAAGAGTTAATGTCAGTTTTAGTTGCTGATTTAAAAAAAAAAATGTATTGTGAGTTCGGCAAGCAGTTTTTGAGATTTCAGGATTCCCCCATTTAATTAGATAGGACTTGGGTCTTGGATGCCCAAAATAGCTGCCCAGAGGCTTTTCAAATATGGCCGCAGAGTGAATAAACTTTCCTTAAAAGGGACTTTGCTCCTGGTTCATATGCCTTCATCTTAGGTCATCACAAACATGCATGGCACATGATAGAAAACAGAACGCGGGCGAATATATTATGTGTTTTCCAAGGTTATCCAAAGTAAATCATCCCCACTGTCAAGACCCCCTGTGAAAAACATATGGATTTTTAATGTTGTTTTTATGTCTCAGTGTTTTCCACACATAGACTAATTCGTGGCGGTGCGCCACAGAATCAACACCGGCCGCCACATATTGGGCTTCGTTATTCATTTATTTATTTTTTAACGCTATTTAAAACACGCAGCGTATTCGTTCAGCTGTGTTTCCTTTCCCTGCTCTCCCTCCGCCTCTCTGTCACTCATGCGTCTCTCTCACTTACACTTACACACACACAAGGTGCGTTCCATTGGACCGTAAGTCAGGGTTGCCAACTCTCATTTGGCGTGAGACACACGCTTTCAGGCTCTGTCTCACGCTCTCACTCTGCCCAAGTAAATCTCAAGCCAAATTGCCAAACCTGCTTTCGATATGAAACAAAGTCTAAGCTTTTACATTTTTTAATACAAAATTCAAACAATAAATAGCATTTTGGCGCACTTAATGTGGCATAAGAGTTAAAGCCAGAGCGACATGCTCTCTTCTCCCGGCGGCGCGCGGTCACGTGGTTCACGGAGCTCTCAATAGTTCCAAACAAACCAGCGCCGTCAATACATTTAAATAGCCAACAGCTTCACTATACAGGTGTTTGCAGCAATTTTTGGTAAACAGTACAGCATAGTGTGCATTGATTATTACGTCAACCATATTTACAGTATCATTTTATGATGGAGAGTGATGGAGATGCAACATTGTTAACATTCATAATGTTTTTCTTTTTTAGCCTTCAGGTATTCCTTACTAATTGGTCACATTTATACTCATTGGTGGTCAAATGTAACCTCATCCTTAACTATTTTTCAATTAAATAAATGTTCTATATTTTAGTTTAATAATATTTATTGAATATTTTGAGGAGATCTTTTGGTACTAAATACTATTTGTGCAATAATTATGGTCCATTAATGACCACTTCAAATATTTTTCTACTAATATTTGTATTATTTATATTACAATTAGTTTAGTAATTAAGGTTAAAATATAGGATTCCAATTCAAAGAGGCAAATTAGAGTCATTTTGTGGCTAGAAAAATAATAATTTTCATTTGTAATGCCATTACCCACCAGGTGCCTGTATGGCTCTTTAATTAATATACTGTACATGTAGGCCTATAGTTCCTCAAAAAAAGTATTGCAGATCATAACTGCTTTCTTATTTTTAGGTTTTGCATTTGAATACATATTTAGACATGATCAAACACTAGATTTCTTTAAATATGACATTTTTAAACATTAATAACTTACATCCTAATATTTTTAATGATACTTATATAAGCACGCACAAGTGAATATTAATGAATGCGAGCAAATATAATTTAACCCAAGAAAAGTTTAAAATGGTGCTAAAAAAGGTGTACAGTAGGTTATATACATATGAATTGGTACTGAATCAAGATCGAAATCGATATTAGTGCTGTTCTGTACCAAAGACAGTCTCAAAAACGCGGTTTGAAATCACTGGTGTTTCTGACATCACAAACTACCTTGTAACCAATCACGTCAATGTGTGGGCGGGCTTTAGCATATCATTAACTATTCTCTATAGCAGTGGACCGATTCTCAAGAGAAGCCAGGTTATCCTGGTAATATCTATGATGTTAAAAGCGTTTCTAAGGATACTGACTGATATTGAAGGCAGACTGAGATGGCAAACGGGAACATGGTTTGTGTAACATTTGCAACACATTATTAGCTGTTTAATAATGTAGTCAAGCAAAAGGATAATCATATTAAGTAACATTATGTTGTAAAGAGCACCTTTGTGCAGCGTTTACCTCAGTAAGTTGGCTGACTGTATTTCTGAGCTCGTGCAAGTGAGTGAGGACGGGGCTAATTTGCATATTCATGAATCCGCGTATACTAAATGAAGCAAGGGTGTAGAGTGCCATTCAAGCTATTTTAAGGCGCATTCCACGACCCAACAAACCTAATTGAACATGTTTAAACGCAGAGAACAAGGGCCAACACACAGATCCGACAAAATCAGACATAGTGCCTGTTGCCATTAATCGGCGTCTGTCGGTGCAGTGTGAATTGGTCTTAAAACGCAAGTGCATGTTATTTTACTTCCTGAATAAGTTAGAACACCACAATCCCAGTGCAACCAAACTCAGAACGACTCCTACAGGTAGTCACGACAGCTTTCACATTACCATTTTTTATGCAAACCATACCCTGTTCAACTAAACTGCCAGTGTGAAAGCTCCCTGAGAGACTCTTAACCTCAAAGTTGTACTGTAGGTTTGAGTCCCACACTTGATGTGTCTTAGTTCATGGTCTCATTTTATGGCAGTCGCAGAAACAGATTTAACCAGCCCTAGTTGTGTAGCAATAAATAAATAACGATAGTAAGCATTAGACGGCAAATACACGACAACATACTGCATGTGGCCTGTCAAACGCACAATCACGAACAAAACACAGTGAGAAATAGTGCTTTGTGTCACTGATGACTATTGAAGGTCTGGCCTTTTTATGAAGCGTAATCTTTTGTGCAGAACCCCGGCGTATTGATCTGTGCCTGTAGGTGATGTTCTTCCATGTTTTATTGCTGTTTTCTCCATGAGGATGGCAACCACTGCATTTAGCTTCTTAAATATTTGATGGCAAAACAAATGTACTGAGCTCTTCAGTAAATGATTGGAATAATTTTTCCCTTTGAAATATTAATGCTGATGTCTAGCCACACATTTCATTGGAAACATCCATAAGGTTTATGAATGTTCTCAGTATTGGTAATCTGTTATATGTTGTGCCGGGTGTTCGTGGAGAATGTTGTGTAGAACACAGTTGAGTATGTACCATAAGTTTTGAATAATGGGATAGAATTCATTCATATTTGAATAATATGTATTTATTTCTAATTCTGGGATTTTTACAAAGCATTTGAGGAATTCCTAGGGTGAATTTTAATTTGTATTGCAGGCAGCTAGTGTTGTAGCCAAAACCACCTAATCCGAGACCAAGTCGGGACCAAGACCAATGTGTGTTGAGACCAAGACAGGACCAAGACCGAGGCAGGACGAGACCGAGTCTAGACCAGCACTCCTTAAATTCATAAAGATCCACATTACCATTAGAAATAACTTATTTTTAATCAATACATATAATTAGAATAAGACACTATATAGAGCTGTTACCAATCAAATGAAATTACCCAATCACATTAATGATGTTAATGAATAAATCAGAAAATGCTCTGGCAATTTATTAATATCCCAGCAGTGGTGGTCTCGACTGGTCTTGAAACAAAATCTAGAGTCCTCTAAGGGTGTTTTCACTCCTGAAAGTACGCACCAAGGTCCGAATCGAAGTTCAGGTTTTGATACATTTTATACATTCGGTTAGTTTTGGTTTGGTTTCACATTGCAATTATGCGAGCGCACTAAAGAATTTTACATTACACACTTGCGTCCACTCGTCATCATCTATGTGGGCTGCATCTGGACATTGATTGGTTTGTAAATGGACGTGCGTCTGACATCAGCGTGACATCAGCTTTGACAAGAATGAATGAATGGACGCATATCGTTGCCACTATTGAACAATGCGCATTGCTTGACTATTTTCTTTTCGTTACATTTAAAAGTGGACAGTTCAAGCTTTATATACACATATTTCTCATGTTTGTGAGACAAGTAGCCTGCTGAGTTTCGGTTTATTTGAGACACTCTCCAGTTCATGTGCAAAGCATGTGATCGCTCCCGCGATTATTGTCTGCTATAGATTATTTGTTTCTTATTTATTAAATTCAGGCAATTATCTGATGAAACGTAGATTAAAATTAAGATACAATTTATACAAAACGAAATTCACATTAAAGAAAGGCTTTCTAAGCAAAATCATACAAAATTTCTTTCAAATTCATTTCTGACCTTCTGTCTTCTGACAGGTTGCGCATCTTCTCACTTTTCATAATCAATGTAGCCTAGATTGAATTTAAACCTGTAATTTTGATTCGGACAAAACTGAAAAGTCTGAAAATCCGGACCAAACAAGGTAGGTGTGAAAGCGCCCTAAGTCTGAGACCGAGACAAGACCAAGACCTTCAAAAAATGGTCTTACGACCAGTCTCGAGTACTGCAACTCTACAGGCAGCAATAGTTGAAATGCAAATAAAGAATAGATTTACAGAAATTATACTTTTTAATGTAAATAAATCTCCAATAAGACAAAAACATTCAGCATTTTGAATGCAACTCTTGTGATATATGAAGAGCTCTTTTCCAAAACGCGATAAACGCCATTTAAAAAAAAAATGAGTTTATCATGTCATTTTGCTGTGTACTGAACCTATTCACTGCTCCATCAACATTTCATGCCAAATCGCTATATTTCCTTGTTTAAAATGTACTGCAAGATGCTGTTTCTTTCCAAAGCGCGATAAACGCCAAACCTATTTTTAGCCAAAACACGATATATCCTCTTGACGAATCAGAATTCGATGAGCGTACTACGTAATCCAACAGGGCGGCACTCTGAACAGCTGTTTGTTTACGTTCATTCATTCATTAAAATGAGTGCTTTAAACTCTGATAACACTTTTGATGGCCTTGATGAGCAAGTGAGACCTACACCTGGGGGTAGAAAACGCCGACTGGACAAAGAAAATCACAAAAAACAACAAAAAAAGAAGTTTCGTCACTCAGGTAGCGCGTTGATAACAACAGTGGGATGTCAACACAAAGCTGCTGCCAAAGTTTTCTGTCAGGCCGAGAGGCTGTCGCCGGACGATCTGAGGATACATTTCAATTATTTTTATGAAAAACCAAACAAGGTTGACCAGGATCACGCCATACTTCATCTCATGGACTTCACGCAAGTGACAAGGAAGCGTCCGAAAGTCCAGGACCATAAGCACGCTACCATTCGCATTTCGCACGCATACACACACTCGCATTCACTCACACGAGCTCGCACACACACACACACACACACACACACACACACACACACACACACTCGCATTCTTACGCACACTCGCATTCACTCACACGAGCTCGCACACACACACACACACACACACACGCATACACACACACTCGCATTCACTCACACACACACACACACACGCATACACTCACTCACTCACTCTCACACACACTCGCATTCACTCACGCTCACTCTCACACACACACTATGTGATTTAAAAAAATGTATAGCAGACAATGGTCCTACTGTTTTACAGGTTAGACACTTTACTGTATGCACTATTAAATGCATTGTTGAATATTGAATATAATAATTCGTTTTTTTTCATGCATATGTAGTGGACAAGTTGGTCCTATTTGTTATAGGCTTTACACTTTACTAAAAATGACTGTATTTTTATGTGTAGGCTATTATATGTTTTATATTTATATTGAATATGTATTACTAAATAACTTATTGAATATTGTTATCATTATCATCAATAATTTATATAAATTTATGAGTCCCTGATTATATGGTGCATGTTCTCTTGTTGTTGTTAAAAAAAAAAAGACAAACCATAAATAAATAAAAAAATTGATGGATTTATAGCGTTTTGAAAAAAAATGAATGGATTTATAGCGTTTTGAAAAAAAAAAGTATTAACTTTGAATTTATCATCAACAATATTGTTGTTTGATTTAATAATCAGTGTTCAACATGTTCAGACTGAGCCAAAAAAACATTTTAACAGGATAAATTGAATATTCACAAAATGTGTAGGTCTAGGTAAAAAAAACTATTTTCCTGAAAACTATTGAAATGGATTTATAGCGTTTTGGAAAAGAGCTCCTCATATATTGAAGACAGATACATCTAGTAAGTGCTGTGATATTGTTCTTTGTTGGTTTTTTGGTTTACATTTTGTTTTATTTTGATTCTTGAGTGTAAGTGCCATTGAGAGTAAATTCACTAAATAATACAAATATAAGTATTAAGTATTAATATTGATTTATTTATTGTAAATTTTGAAGTGCAATGGTTGGCCAATACCTAGTTTACTTTAGGCTATAATAATAATGATGATGTTGTATTATTATTATAATAATATTATTATTATTATATAGCAATATCATAATAATAAAGTAATTTTTTAAGTAGCATTGCTATTGGAATCAACTGCTTGCATTGGTTGAACATCTTTTTACTAATTAGATGAAATACTAGAATTATATACTATTTGAGATTATCTATCTATAATTTCGAATAAATCACTTTTGACGCTGTTCGTTGTTATGGGAAGTAGGAGGCAGGAACCGGCGAACATTCAACACTTTAATAAATAAAAACAAAATGAAAGTAAAGCAGGCAACCCCTCACGGACGGCTGCTGCGGACACATTGCAAAACATTAACTAAACACAAAGTAAAGTCCAGGCCTGGTCCTCTCTCGTCCTCCACTGTCGTCGCTCCTCCTTTTATGGATCTGACGCTCCTCCATGAGAGATACGAGACCGGTGCTGCGCACAGCTGGCGCTCATTATCAATCACACCACCAGCCTCGTGTTGTTCTCTCACTGACCTCAGTCTCGTACTGCTTGTCGCAATCACTGCATTTACATGGACAGCAGTAATCTAATTATTGACCTTAATCTGAATTAGACAATATTCTGATTAAGGTGTTTACATGAGTTATGAGAATATTCCGTTCATGTTCCTTTACATGATATAGAACATAGATCGATTTATGGCACACGTCATTACGCCCCACACACCCCATGCCACGCAGGCCGACATTCCCTCCAGAATTTCACATATCAACACTTGTCTTCGTTATGGTACCATATACAGTTTTGGGTGTTTCATTTTTAAATTTTACGAAAGCTTCAAGTGCAGTTAATTATTTGTCATGACGACGGCGGATACAAATTCTCCAGCAACGGGCCTCCTCTGCCACCGTGACAAACTTGGAGGTACTGGATGACAGTACAAAGTAAGGACTGGTGGGAGAGAGTTGCTTGAAGCCAAGCTATGCTCTCTTGTTTGCCGTCGAATGGTTGACCACTGCCGCGTGCGTATGTGTCCTGTCGCAAAATGCAGCGAAAACTCCTACACAACGTTAATAGTGTGATTAAGATGTGTACATGTTTATAATGCACTTCGATAATGTGACTAAAATAGGAATAGTCCACATGTCTTAATTCGATTTGTGTTCACTTCGAGTATGACTTTAGCCGGATTAAGGTAATTAGAAATTGCTGTTTACATGGTAAGTCTTAATCAGGTTAATATCGGAGAATTGTTGTCCATATAAACGTTCTCATTGAGGTACCCTGTGTTAGCATTTTTTGCAAAGTCTTGTATGTAGTTGCATTGCATTTCTGAGCATTATCCTGCTTGCGTCTTGGTTTTCTGATTCTCTGCCCGTATTCTGGATTACATTTTTGCCTGTTTTCTGTCATGCTGCGTTCACACCGAACGAGAATAGAGCGTCTGGCATGAGTGATTTCCATGTTAAGTCAATGGAAAGGTGCACGACTGGAGGTCCTGCTGCGAGAAAGACGCGTTTCGCGCGGCGCGATGGATGCGATTCCGCCTCATTTGCGCGTCCAGTTTGCGCGAATGACGCTGATTGGACGCGAATTGAGCATCTTGCGCTATACGCGCGTTATGCACGAGTGGTGCTTTTTGTGCATTCACACGTTTGAAGCGAATTTGCGTCTGATGCCCGAGTTGAAAAATCTTTACTTTGCCGTCAATTTGCGCCGCGTTAACCAATCAGGAACCTGCTTGCTGCTGTCACGTGATAAATTGACGTGATGAGAAACCCTGCATATTAAAAAATACTACTATTGTGTCACAAAATGTAGTTTTAAGACTTTTTCAGGTGAGAATGTAGTTGTTTAACGCTCAAAGCTGTGGTTTATTTATGAAGAGAGCGCCTATTTCAGGCAATCACCGGGCGCTCAGCGCTCATTAACCCCGGCGAGAGCAGCCTTTCCTCGGCTAGTCCTTCTGACGTTTGCCGCTGGCTCTGATGTCCTGTCCTGGTTCGTCTTGTGTGGATCTAACGGGCGATCTTTGCTCTCATGAATCTATAATTAGTTGTCTGCCAATTCGTTTTGACTGAGGGCAAAGAGAAGTTTCATAACTTTATTTTTTAAGGATATTTAAAATACACATGCAGTGAAGATAATGTAGGAGTTGTCTGGACCACATTTGTGTGGCTATTAGTACTTAATATATTTTTTTTATGAAAATGAAAAGAGGCAGAGTGGTGTTTTATGACATATTTCTCCTGGAGTGGCTTGAATTTCAATTTCGCTTCAAACGCTCGATTTCTATGCGCGAATGGATTCAAAATGTTCACGCGTCAAACTAGACGCGGTAGACGCGATTTTGATACTCTATTTGGTGTGAACGCAGCATCATGTTGCTTATTTGGATTGTTTACCCGTGTGTTTGACCCTTTGCTCCCTATACGGAAAACGATTCTGGATTGTCCCAATAAAGCTGCTTGGACCTTCAACCCAAGTCTCGGAGCAGAGATGCTATGTACAAGGCCTAGTGAGTTGCCTAGGTAGGCAGTAGACAGCAAGGAGGCCCGCTAGCGTAGTAACATTGCGACTGTGTTAAGCAGAAGGCCTGTATCTCTCTGCTGTCAGAGCTTTTGGCTGTGTTTCGTCTTCAGGGTCAAAGTTCCTCCTGCCTCACTGAGTAATACTGAAATCAGCTCCATATGATTTGTTCCTTCAGGACCGTTCACTCTGTCATGTGGTGTGAAATGGCTCTTGTTCAAGCTGTAAAAGGTCCGCTGATGGCTCCACGGACGTGCAGACTGTGATTGGCCAATCATTGAACCCCTTGCGTGTGACTGGCCGGTCGCTGGTGGCATGGCAGAATGTAGCGTGTCTTTTGATGAACATGGCCATCTGCTCTACGCACGCAATGCATGTGAGACGGCATACACACACACACTGGTGCGATCACATGAACAAACCTTCTCAACGGAAAGACACAGGGATAGTGGCGTGATTGATGTTTGTCTGTCTCAGCAGGGTTCTGAGGCTCGACTGGTGATCAGGGGCTAAATGCTCGGCTGAAGAGAACTGGAAGCTTTTAGGTTTAGAGATCAGACTGAGAGACAGAGACGAGAGGAAAAGTGACTGATTTAAGGTCGTTTAGAGTGAGAGAACTGTAAGGACAGACATATTCTGTCTCCATCCTGGTCTCAGGTGTGTCTATTCTGGCTGTCCTGCCTCATCAACACAAACTCTGTCTGTACACCAGTTTAAAGTCAACGTGAAATCTAAATCTGTCTATCCACTATTTGTCTGTCTCTATATCTGTCGTCTCAGTTTGTCATTTATCAAATATCCATACGCAGGTATAATTAGCATCATGTTCAGTCCATGCTAATTCAATGCAAATGTGTTTTGTTTTTGTTTGTGCCTTTTCCCCTCTCGTCTAGCTTAATGAAGCTCTCAGAAATCTGCTTCAGAGACGTGTACAGGTGTGCGCATAATGAACGCTACACTTCCAAGTATAAAACCATACCAAATTAAATCTAACATGATGAATAAATTAAGGCCGTGCGATTATAATAAAAGATGAATCTTATTTAGCTCTTATTACATATGCGCTGCTCTCGGATAACAAGTCGACTGCTCTTTCTCTCTATTTTAATGTGCTGAATGGCATGGCAAGCGCACCGGGGCAAGGTAGGAGAAAACTCAGAAGGGGCAAGGTAAAATTCTGGGTTAAAAACGACCCAAGTTGGGTTGAAAATGGGCAAACTGGGCAATTGGGTTGTTTTAACCCAGTAAATGGGTTGTTTTAACCCAGCGGTTGGGTCAAATGTTTGCTTAAAACAACCCAATTGTTGGGTTTGTCCTTTTTTAACCCAACTTGGGTTGTTTTTAACCAAGCATTTTTTTTTTTGAGTGTTGGAGAAAATTCAGAAAAGGCATGTTAGTTACAGCCATCTTCATGACCAACGATAGCGTGGGGGAAAAAGCCTAATCCTTTTCACCAATGTGTGGTATCTGTCAGGAGTTATTAACAATAAAACACACAAGACAGGTGAAGCGAACTTCATCCATTTTGTTTTGCTCTTCACTTCTATTTTCCCACACCTCACATCATTACACAACAGTATGGATGGATGGATGGATTGATAGACTCTTAAATGTAAGCAAGATGTAATAATGAATTTAGTGAGATGCTATGAGGTGGTATGTCCCTTCATGCATTCTTACTGCATACTCAAAAATACGTTTGTCAGCAAAGTGTGTAGTTTAAAGGGTTAGTTCACCCAAAAATGAAAATTAGCCCATGATTTACTCACCCTCAAGCCATCCTAGATGTATATGACATTCTTCTTACAGACGAATACAATCGGAGTTATATTAAAAAATGTCCTGGCTCTTCCAAGCATTATAATGGCAGTGAATGGCAGCCCAGAATTTGAAGCCCAAAAAAGTGTATCCATCCATTATAAACATACTCCACATGGCTCCGGGGGGTTAATAAAGGCCTTCTGAAGCTAATCGTGAGAAAAATATCCATATTTAACACGTTATAAAGTAAAATATCTTGCTTCTGATGGAAGGCGGTCTGCCAGAAGCTAGATATTTTACTTAAAGAGCACCTATTATGGCATTTAAAATGTTCCAAATATTGTTTTAGAAGTCCCTAAAAACAGTTTTGCATACATGCAATGACAAAAAAGACTTTAGTTTTCTTATAATATGCATTTATTTTTACCTGTTTTGACAGCGATTCTCAAATGATTCCTTTAGTGATTCACTTTTCAAAACCCCGCCTTTACGTGACGCTAATCTGCGGTGATTGGTCCGATGACCCAGTCAGTTGTGATTGGTATAGTCTGTGCAGATATTTTCGGAAACGGAACGTCCATCACCATAAATGGTTTTCGGTTTAACCTCTTAACTGGATTGAGGGCGCATTCGTCCTCAAGCTTTATTTGTTTAAATTAGCTCAAATGACAGATGTAAGTAATTACCATGTCAATCTATACATCATTTAAAAGATCTAAGTGTCAAGCTTCCATTTTTTACCTCTGTTTTATTCTCAAAGTCTTTTAGTGACAGTAGTTTGTTAATATATGTCAGGAGTTATGAATATGAAAACCACGTTGGTACCATTTGATTGTAATATGAGCCTCAGCTGATCTCATTCATAAAAAAACGACAAATCAACATCCCTCAGGGCTTTTAGTTCAAAAGTGTGCAGATGAGGAGAAATATTGATAGATTCTTAAATGTCTGTGTCAAATTTCTAAACAGAGGAGTATTTTTTATTCAATACTTCCTCAAAATGCGCAGATGTAGCCTAATCATGAGCGATTGAGTCTCTTATGTGTTGTTTTCAATTCATACTGGCAGCCAGAGGGCGCTCTGTGCACATGTAGTCCATATATGGTACAGACAGACGAAGAAGATACCATGTGCCATAATAGAAGTCCATAATAAAAGCTTCCTGAGATCGCAAAACATGCAAATAGAGACATTTGAAGACTAATAAACACACAATCGCGACGATGTATGGTTTGTCTTCAAGCCACTTAGTCTCCAAATGCTCATCCTTGGGCAGATGAAAAAAGTTTGCTTTTGAGTCGCACTTCAGAACACAGCGTCTCGTCGCCATGATGTTTTCTAGTTTTCACTGGCGTCTTGGAGCGCAATAAGTGGGCGTATCGTATTCAAATAACTTGACAAGTTGACGTCATCTAGTCAGAGAAAAAGCTTCGGTCTTCTAACGGTTCTTAAAAATGACTGAGTCGACTCTTACTTTTGAAAGAAAATAACTATATATATGGTGCACTGTCATATTTCAAACTTTGCAGGATGTTTTTGTTCACTTAGATCTATGTTACACACTACATGAAAGGTAAATTTCAAAATTCCATGATAGGTGCTCTTTAAAAAAGTTTTTTTTTTTTTTATACAACTATACTTCAGAAGGCCTTTATTAACCCCCCGCTTCACTTCAGAAGGCCTTTATTAACCCCCCGGAGCCGTGTGGATTACTTTGATAATGGATGGATGCAATTTTTTGGGTTTAAAATTTTGGGCTCCCATGCTCTGCCATTATAAAGCCTCCCATTCACTGCCATTATAAAGCTTGGAAGAGCCAGTACATTTTTAATATAACTCTGATTGTATTCGTCTGAAAGAAGAATGTCATATATACCTAGGATGGCTTGAGGGTGAGTAAATTATGGGATAATTTTGGTTTTTGGGTGAACTATCCCTTTAAGTGTATTCTGAATATATGTGAATTGAGATTCAGCCGGTGAGCTTGTCCGAGTTCATCGTCCGCTGTGCTAAAGGTTAGTGCTAAGAGCTCCTAATGCTGACTGATCTGTCCTTACTGAGGAATCATTACCTCTGTCAGCTCCGGCTGCTGGATCCTCTGTTTGCTTGCTGTGATTAATGCATCTGTTTGGTTCTGAAGCCTCAGGTAGAGACCAGACTGATGAATATCACTGCTATCAAATTTGTATGTGTGCTTTTCAGCCTAGCATTATGTTTATTTGCTCTGGCAGGCCCCATCCAGGTCATATGAAGATGAGTTGTCCATGGAACTTTGTTTTACTTTACATCGAGATTTTAGAGTCATGAAAGTGTATATATAGTCATGTTTTCGTAAACATTTCTTTTTCACCATTTTAATAAATTTTATCAGCTATCAATAATATTATTAGGTGATAAATCGACCTAAAATTTTTAAGATAGCAATGGTATGTCACACTGCATGGCTCTGAGAAAGGACCAAACTACGTTTCTGACCACTGTGGTAAACTGAGGTAGCCATTTTTCAGTCTTATCTTTACACTTGAATAATAAGTTACTCTTAGGCTAAAGGCTGTTAAATCTCTTAAAGCAAACTATTATGCCCCTTTTCACAAGATGTAATATAAGTGTCATGTGTCCCCAGAATAGTGTTGTCAAAAGTACAGACCGCGAAACCAAGTCAGTACTGAAATTTTAAAAACCCTCTGACTGGCCATTGTGCTCACGCGCTCATCAAATATGTCTGTGATTGGCTACAATGACCAGCGCTTCCAAAACATGTAGTAAATACACATCAATGACACTTTTCACAGAGCGCTTACACAGATACACATGGGAGCGTTTGAATGCAGGCGCTTATCAGCCTACCTGCTTGTGCTTTCAGATGCTCCTGCTCCCGCTTTCAAAACTCTTTCAAACACTTCCATGTGCTTTCAAACGCTCCCATGCATTGATCAATAGTAGCCAATCACAGACACATCCGATGAGCGCATGAGCACAGTGGCCAGTCAGAGGTGTTCATGATTCCAGCTCAACAGCGCTCAAAGCATCACATTTTTTAAATTTCAGTACTGACTTGGTATCGAGGTCTGTACTTTTGTCAACACTACCCCAGAATGTGAAGTTTCAGCTCAAAATACCTCACAGATAATGTATTATACTGTTTGAAATGCCCATTTTTGAATGGGAGGAATTTTTTTTTTTGCATGTATCTTTAAATGCAAATGAGCTATGGCTCCCCATCCCGCTTTCCAGAAGAGGGCGGAGCCTTTACGGCTCGTGCCTTGGAGATTCTGCCAAAAACGAATACATCTGTTTGGTTTTTATTGTCATTTCTATCACGGTCATGCTCATGTGGCATTGCAGTTCTTTATCATCATAAAAGTGTATTATCTGCATGCGTTTTAAAGTCATATCAGTCTAAACTTCTGATATATGGTTTTCTGAGCGCACAGTCTTCTCTTTCACGTCGTATTGTGCTTAAACTGTCAAATACACACAAGGTTATGCCCAAAACACACAAAGTTCACATAAACACAGTCTGTTATGTCTGTGAACGTAAACAGCAGGGAAAGAAATCGCATGTGCTTGTTAGATCTGTGTATTAAAGTGACATCAGCGTAATATACAGTACCTACTGCTATATATGCTGTTAATATGAATCAAACAACAAAAGGAAAGCAGAAAATCACTCACTGCTCTTGATTGAATAACTTTAGGAGCTTTAATAAGAGTAAATTTCGTACTTGAATGCTGCTGTTAAATGCTCATGTCGAGGAGATAAACATGGCGGAATGTGTAGAGCTCACTCAGGACGGGGTCTATGCTAATAGGGCAATATGTTTCTTCCTTAAAAACATGTTTCTTAAAATAATGCTGATGGTTAATACTTTTGTTTTCAACTTTGAGTATTTTAAGGGGTACAGAAGTTCAGCAACCTTAACCCCCTCGAGTTGGGCGCGACCGACTCTCTTTTTTTCTTATCAGTGCCAAAGAGACTCAAATAACTCAAATGTAAAACAAATGTAAGAGCATGTCAAAACTTCTAAAGGGCCCCAAAACAGCTCAGACTCTTAGGGGTTAAGATATATTTTGAATATATGAGAAAGTCTTAATTTCAGTGCTATTCCAGTAAAGTTAGACAGAAATTTGTAGATCACTTGGTGATGTCTGTTTGCTTGCAGGAGTAGCAATGCAATAAACCTGCACAATCAGTAAAAACAACGAGAGAGAGAGAGAGATCTGTGGCAATTTTCCATCAGGTTCTCCATCCTTAGTCGTCTTCATTGTGAAATCATGTCTTTTGTGTTGCCGATTTCTTGCTGTGACTTCCAGACATCTCCATTTGCTTTTGTTTGGTCAGACGTCTGGTTTCATTAAATCCGATTCTTAGACAAAAACAATGAGGGAACGCAAGCTTTAGGTGGGTTTACTTTCAGAAGAAGTTGTGAAATGTAATGCAAACACGTCATTTGGATTCCAAATATTTAAGGACTTTCATTTAGGGAGTTTTCCTCAAGTACTTCAAACAATGAGATGCGCATGTTTAATGCAGAATATTAGCATCCGTGTTTCTGTCTCTCGCTGTGGGAACGATATCGTGACATCTTAAAAAAATAGGTGGAACACTTGTTGCCGTGGAGACTGGTCCGTTTAGCCATTGGCCGGCACGTGTCTGAGTGAGAGATAGCATTGTGGCGCGGAGTGCGCGTGAAGCAGTTGACATCTGTCTGCCTGATAGCACTCGACATCCTGACATCAAACAGCTTGGTCTCCAGTGTCTGTTTGTGTGTTGCTTTGTGGTAAATAAAGAGGACACGACTTTTGCTTCAGGCGTGAGTTGTAAAGAAAACAAAAGGGTGCATGTCAAACATTGTGCTTTAAACAACTGAATCATATTGCTTTGCATTTAGTTGTTTTTATGTGTACATGCATGTGTTATAGTGCCTGGCTTCCTTTAAGTGCTCAACTAGTGCTGTCTGAATGTTAGTATGGGCGTTGAAATTAGGGTTGCAAAGGGGCTGAACATTTCCGGTAAATATCCAGAAACTTTCCAAAAGTTTCAGAAAATGTCTGGAAAGTTTCTAGAAACGTTGCAACCCTTGTTGAAATTCATATGCATTGCTTATGATATGCGAATTAGTTTGAATGTTTAGCGATGTTTAGCATTTTATCTATTCTCAGATAAGGCTCAGTTGACAGGATTTGGATGGTTCATGCCATTCTCTACTGTTTGAGCTACAGGAATGATGTGCGTCATAGTTTTGTGTTTGCAACTGGTAGAACTGAACGGGGAAATGATGTGAACTGCCTACCCAGACAGCTCATTTTAAAGGTGGACTGTGTACATTTTAGCGACATCTAGCAGTGAGGTTGCTAATTGCAACCGCTCACCCCTCCCTTTCAGCTACGGTGGCTGACACAGGACAAAGATGTCGTCGTCTGAGACAGCAGAGAGTGACGAGCAGTTTGTCCGTTTAGGGCTACCGTAGAAACATGGCGGCGCAAAATGGTGACTTCACTGTAAGGGGACCCGCGGTGTACGTAGATAGAAATGACTTTAATCTAAGGTAAAAAAAAAAAACATAATGGTTCATTATGTAAGGAAAACATAGTTATATATATTATATTGCATTTCTGTCAATAGATCCTCATAAATATTACACACTGCACCTTTAAGAGGCACTTTTTAAGGCATCATTGACTGTTTCAAACATTATAAGATACTCTTTTTAGCCAAATTCTATTAAATCATTGCATGTATTCTTTTCTGAAATGCATTGTGACAAAAATCACTCTAAGATAATTAATGATCACAATATGAATATGCTTATGTCAACAGTAATACAAGTAAATATAGTTCAGTTAATATGTGTTAAACTAGCATTCAAATGTTTAGTGATTGTTTTTAAATGTTTTAATTTCGCTTATGCTCATCAAGGTTGCATTTGTTTGCTCAAAATACAGTAAAAACAGTAATATATTGTGAAATATTAATTCAATTTAAAATAACGGTGTATAGTAAATGTATATAAAATGTACAACTGTGTAAATAAAATGCATAGTTGAATGATAAAATGAATAACAATTTTAATGAAGTTGAATCTTCAGTGTCACATGATCCTTCATAAGTCATTAATGTTTGCTGCTCAAGAAACATTTATGATTATTATCAACGTTGGAAACAGTTGAGCTGCTTTATATTTTTGTGGAAACCATTTGGCACCGTTTGTGTCTTTACCGAATATCAAGTGTTCATTTATTTAAAAAAAAAAAACACTTTCTGTCTCCAATCTATTTAACACTAGACTTACATTAAGCTCTGTTGGAATCAATTATGAGTTTGCTCCTGTTTTGTTGCATCTAAATCAGTCACTTATGAGATGACGATACAGTATGTCCTCAGTAGGCAGCTGTCTATAGGAAGTAGACATCAAAGCAGCTCACTACAACAGAGCGGATGTTTACCTGTCATACCCTTTCTCAGCAATTGATTGGACTGTGTTTTGGTTCTATTGTTATTTTCCAGAGATGATTTGGATGGCCTGCAGGTGAGAAGGGGAGACGAGCCAGCGTTTATGTTCAAAAAGTCTTTGAAAGCAGATAGAGAGAGGACAGATTTCAAAGAATAGTCTGGATTGATCAGTTTAAATGGAATTATCCAATCCGATTTATGGGGGAAGCGTTTCTTTAAAGGCCTCTCTCTTAACCCCAATCAGAACGTATTACAATTTCCCAAAGGTTCCATTGGGTCAATCAGTGTTGTAAAGCAGCATAACTTTTCCTCTGATGTCTAATTGCGTAATCACGATAATGATGATTATGTCCACTGCCTGCAGCCGTTACTGCTTTTATTCCAGTAGAAATATTTCAGCTTGAACTTTCCAGGGTTTTAATTGTTGTCTCTTCCTGATGTGTTCATTTGTTCAGTTCATCTCTAATCTCATCTTTATTCCTCTCGTTCGAGTGGAGTTTATGTCTGGTTCTGTCCCGCTGTGAGACTCAGGCAATCAGACCCTGACAAAGATAAGGAAATTTTGTGTTGTTCTTCTCGCTGTTGAACGCTACTCAGACCTGTTTATTTATTTGCGTGTGTTTCCATGTCGTTCTTCCAGCCTGTGGCAGCGATAGAGGCCTGATAGCTTGATGTTTTTATACACTGGGTAAGAAGTGATAAGAGGTTTCATTGGAAATGATGGAGGACACAGTTGGAACCGCTCTAATGCAGCAGGATCCAGGTGCTTCAGGACATCAAACAAACCCTCATAATCTGCGTCAGGGTCATATTTGACCCTCTAGATTAAAAGTTTGCTTCCTCATCAGGGTTGTGCTTTATTCAGAATTGTAATTGTATGCATTTTAAATTCATTTCAATGCCTGTAGAGTTGTAAATGTAATTTAAACCTATAGAAGTAAAGATGTACACCAATCAGTATCCTAATATTTTGTTGGTCCCCCTTTTGCTGCCAAAACAGCCCTGACCCGTTGAGGCATGGACTCCACTAGACCCCTGAAGGTGTGCTGTGGTATCTGGCCCCAAGATGTTAGCAGCAGATTCTTTTAGTCCTGTAAATTGCGAGGTGGGGCCTCCATGGATCGGACTTGCTCAGTGGTCCAGTTCTGATGCTCACGTGCCCACTGTTTGTGCTTTCAGCGGTGGACAGGGGTCAGCATGGGCACCCTGACCAGGAACACCCCACAAGAGCTGCAGTTTTGGAGATGCTCTGTCCCAGTCGCCTAGCTATCACAATTTGGCCCTTGTCAAACTCGCTCAAATCCTTACGCTTGCACATTTTTCCTGCTTCTAACACATCAACTTTGAGGACAAAATGTTCACTTGCTGCCTAATATATCCCACCCACTAACAGGTGCCGTGATGAAGAGATATTCAGTGTTATTCACTTCACCAATCTGTGTATATATGATGTATCAGGTCTGAAACATGAGCATGGACACACTCTGGATCCTGTCTTATCCTATGGTTTTCCTGTATGTGATTTTGAAATTATTTGACACTGGTTTTGTGTCAAGTCTTTTGAAAGTTTCCTCTTTGCTGTTAATCCACTTGTGGCCTCCGACGGGTTTGTAGACGTGTGGAGCGCAGGTGGAAGATGGACAAAGTTTCTTATATCATCTTTAAGGATTTGCTGTCTAATTATCAGAAAATGGTCAAAAGAGCGAAAGCCAGTTATTTTTTGAAAAGAAAAAAAAAAGCGTTTAAATCCCAGAGTTTTATTTAGTACATTGAATTCTGTTATTAATCCTCCTATCTCTGGCTGTCTCACTGTCTCTCTATAAACTTGTGAAAATTTTTAACATTTTAATGAGAAGATTGCCAATAGTAGATGTTCTATTCAGTTACCCGATTGAGATTAATCGGTTCCATCTACATGCTCTGCTGCCTTTCATCAGTTTCTTTTACAACCCTTGCAGAGATTGTTGAGCATGTGAAGCCTCTTAAAAAATCTAATTTGGATTCTACAAATTTGTCTGATTTTAGACCCATTTCAAAACTGCCCTTTCTTTCAGAAGTTCTGGAGAAGGTAGTTTTTACCCAATTACAGACCTTTTTAAGGGAGAAATTTGGTGCTTGAAGTTTTTCAGTCAGGTTTTAGAGCACAACATAGTACTTTTAAAAGTCTATAATGATATTTTATTAAGTGTTGAGTCCAGATCTTCAGCAATCTTAGTATTATTAGATCTTATTGCTGTGTTTGATGCTGTAGAATAGATCATAGTATCTTGGTTTGTTGTCTGGAGCACTATGTTGGACTTCGAGAAGTGTCCCTCAAGTGGTTCAAGTCCTATTTCGCAAATTTGTATCGACTTCATTTCAACTTACCTGTGGGGTTCTTTAAAGGGTCTATTTTTGGTCCTCTTTTGTTTTGCTTGTACATGCACCCTTTGGGGTCTATTTTTTTAAGAAACGTTTTGTTTCTTTTCATTGTTTTGCAGATGACACAGAATTATCTGCCACAGCAAAAGCATAAAAAGAGTGCTTTAACTCCTCTTTTAGCCTATCTAAATGATTTAAAAAGCTATGTCCTTCTTTCTTTCTTTTTTTTTACTTGACGGAAATAAAATGGAGAAATCATATAATTTGGACCAACTGATCATTTTGTTTCTCCTAATTTCAATCTTGGTCCACTGGTCTCGTATAATAAAGCAGTTGTGACGAATCTGGGTGTATTATTTGACAAAGCTTGTATATGTGATAAGCACATAAATGCTTTTTTTGTCAGATCCAGCTTTTTCCATTTGAGACTTTTGGCCAAAGTAAAGACTTCTATTTCTTTTAACGATCTTGAGAAAGTCATTTTGTCACGGCTTGATTATTGTGATTCTCTTTATATGGAAGTTAGCCAGAAGGCATTGTCACGTTTGCAGGCAGTCCAAAATGCGGTCGCTATGCTGATGACAGGTTTGCATAAGCAAGAGCATATTACACTGATTCTATCACTTCACCGATCACTTCATTGGTTGCCAGTACATTTCATAATAGGATTCAAGCTTTTATTGTTTGTTTTTGAATCATTAAATGGTTTGGCATCACCATACCTTGCTGTCTTATTAAAACGGCATACATTTGCTATGTCTCTTAGGTCCTCTGATCAACTGATCTTAACTGTTCTCAGGTCTAGATTTTCTGTTGTTCAAGCCTTTTCGGTCGCTACACCTAAACTATAGCCTGGATGCCAGCCCAACTTTGCCCCGCACACAACATTTGAGGTCGGGAAGTTCAGTCTGGACTTGAACCAGAGCTGTTCGGACCTATCAAATTGTCGGGGCGGGCTTTGTACGATGATGGACAGATGATCAACAGTAACGTATTCATCCATGTCACCAAAAAGCGCTTGGGTTGAATTAATTTACTAAACGGAGAACTTATTCGTATATGCATTCACCTTTACTATTTCTCTCAAAAATTATGATCGTGTTGGTAAGTACTCGTCCCATAATCACAGCCCAATGGAGCAGTATCAGACTCATATTCTGACTAAAATCTGAGTATGATGACGTCAGGCGACCTATGGAACATGTTACCCTTGCATTTTAGAGTATCTCCAACTATATCCATTTTTAAAACTTGATTATATAATATATATATATAGTTGTATTCAATACTCTATTCTCTCTTATTCAAAAGAATCAGTTCAAAAGAGTCACTTGTCATGATTTGGAATACACTGGTTGCACCGAATGTTTGTTTGTTTGTTTTTTGACCAACTGACGTATACACTGAAAAAAATGGTGTGTGGGATTTACATGATTTAATCATGTACATCGGTTCCACATGAATCAATTAAGTTAAACAAACATTATTTCTTTACATAATTTTAACATAATGGAATTAAGTCATTTTTAAGTAACCGAATTGAGGAATCTCACAATGATTTCAATATGGCTCCCTAACAACAGTGGTGCACAAGGTGGCTTGAGATCCTGCCTCTTTAATCAAAACACACAAGTTTATTTTTGTATATTTTTGTTGTCATTTGATTGAGCTATAATGCTGTACTCAGTAGCTTTCATTATGTTGCCAGCAACTATAATGCTAAGTGTGAAATGCTCTTTAATGACATATGCTGAGTCAGTCCACAGCCTAAGCAATCGCTCCGCTCTTCTCCACTATGTTAACCCAGTGTAATTTAAATGGTTAGAATAATTCCAACATAATTAAACATTAAACACTAATAAACAATATAAAGTCTCCCCCCTTTTCTCATTTTGCCCAAAAACACATAAAATAACACTTAATTTCAACAATTTTACTCTATCGTCAAGTCCCAAGCAAAGCATGCTGGGAACTACAGTTTCAGCAAAAATCATTTTCGGGTACTTAATTGGTTCACATTCACCCCAAATAATTTAATCTAGTAGATTGAACATTTAGAGAATTACATTCATCGAAAGCAATGAAATCATGTTTAGAAGAGAAACACAAATTTGTTGCGTAGATCACAAATAATACGATTAAGTAAATTGGACAACATGTGTTTTCCTGTTTTTTCAGTGTAGAAAGTTGTCTTTTCATTGTGTTGAATATCTTTTTTCCTCATCCCAGTCTGCAAAATTCACATCCACAATTCCGGCAAATGCTTTCTGTTATCGTGGTGCTGGGGATTCAGCAGAGATCCAGCATGTTATATATTCTCAGACGCCACTGAAAAGCAATGGAGAAGAAAACATTGCCCTAATTTACCCCAAAGTCTTTATATTAAAACAGAGCCAAATAACATGAAGCAGCATACTAGATAAACACAAATGTTAAACAAATCAACTGAGACGTTAGCTGCTCTGGCTTGTTTTGTTGTTGTGTTGTAGTCAAATTATTCTCTCTTCTGTTGCGAGACAGTTTTTGAATTGAGTTGCAGCTCAGTTAATGTTTTTCCTGACATTCCAATTCAGCTTCCTTGCATGTTGTGGCCAATTCAAATTCACACTCACGAATTGACAGGGAGCCAATTCTTTAGTTCTGAATGTTTGTCACATACTGTTGATACACAGAACGCTACTATAGCTAAAACCATTAAGCTGATGTTCATTTCTGTCTTTCACGTACCCGCTCCCCGTCTTTCACTCTTATGAGCTAGTTTGGGGGGAAGGTATTGATTTTTATTTTTATTTCAGTCTAAAATGCTCCGCTGTGCTGGTAAAGGACCTGAATGCATATATTGTTTCAGTTCTTAACTATATTTGAATTGATTGAATGCAATGAGCTGAACACGATGGCCTGATCTCAGGATTACGCTCCATTTGAAATACAAATTTGTCTAGCTATCTATCATCTATATATATAGCTTTTTTTAGTTTGTTTTTATTTAATACTTACATTTTTGGTTAAACCATGGAACTGATATGCAGAAGGTTGGTGGTTCGATCCCAGCGGTCACCACCAGTGTGTCCTTGAGCAAGGCACTTTACTCCATGTTGCTCCAGGGGGATTGTCCCTGTAATAAGGGCACTGTAAGTCGCTTTGGATAAAAGCGTCTGCCAAATGCATAAATGTAAATGTATTGCTATTTTAAATAAGTAAATTTATTTACTTATTTTATTTTGTAAATGTTTTAAAATGTTAAATTGTGTTTTAATTTGTGTTGTTAAGCACAAATGCTTCAGGAATGGTTTTAGGAGCACAACAATGAGTTTGAGGTGTTGACTTGGCCTCCAAATTCCCCAGATCTCAATCCAATCGAGCATCTGTGGGATGTGCTGAACAAACAAGTCCGATCCATGGAGGCCCCACCTCGCAACTTACAGGACTTAAAGGATCTGCTGCTAACATCTTGGTGCTAGATTCTACAGCACACCTTCTGTCACATGACTGTTTGTGTTGTCTTTCAGTTTACTTCTTGTCACATGTTCTTTTGTCTTAGTTTTCCCGGCACTTGTTCCTGTTGCTGAGTTTTTTTGTTTTTTGGTTGTTACGTTTTGACGGATTAACTTAATTTGACTCGTTTATTAGATAACACTCTATCATGTGGCTTTTCAGTGTTTCGGGAGTCTCTATGTTTGATATCTACTTTTCGTCACTGTCACTTTGAGCCGGACAATTCAAGAGTCATCTAATGAAACAAAGACCTCTATATCAAGCCATTATATGATCATGATGTCCAGTGACATCAAGGGCGGCTCTGTCAGAAAGGTTTTTGACTGCTCGGTGACATCCGCACACCTCAGCATTGGCCCCGCATGACCCCCACAGTGCTTGAGCCCCTCCACGGGCGCTGCTTCAGCAGGTTCATCCATGCAGGATCTGATCCAGGGCGACGTCTCTGCACTATAGTCTGAGATGGATGGGCCTGCTAGAGGATGATGGGAAGGGATTAGTGGATGGGACAGGGAGCCACCCACTGCCTCTAGAAATGTCCCTGTTGCAGTGCCACTCTAATTGGCATAGCGGAATAAGAGAAAGTGACTGTCGCTGAAATTTTTGAAAATGTGGGAAGACTATTCACAGGTTGGCAGATGGGCCGTAGTGTCAGTGTTCTCCAGTGTGTCAACAAGCTAAAGCAAAAACCAAACAGTAAAGTAGGGACATATCCTTTTTTATGATTATTTGGGCAATATTTCACCCAAATATTGCCATTCTGAAGTCTGTTTTCCACAAAAATATTTAGCAGCACAATTTTTTTCAACACTGATATAAAAAAAAAAATCAACATCAGCATATTCAAATGATTTCTGAAGGACCATGTGACACTGAAGACTGGAGTAATTCAACTGAATATTCAGCTTTGATCACAGAAATACATTTCATTTCAAAACATTTAATATTTTTTCAATTATTTATTTCTTTTATATATATATATTTATATATATTTGTGTGTGTGTGTGTGTGTGTGTGTGTGTGTGTGTGTGTGTGTGTGTGTGTGTGTGTGTGTGTGTGTGTGTGTGTGTGTGCGTGCGTGCGTGCGTGCGTGCGTGCGTGCGTGCGTGCGTGCGTGCGTGCGTGCGTGCGTGCGTGCGTGCGTGCGTGCGTGCGTGCGTGCGTGTGTGTGTGTGCGTGTGTACTCACAGGCTTTCACAAGTGGATTTTTTTAAAGGAATCTTTCACCCAAATATGAAAATTTGTCATCTTTCATCTTCATGGCATTTCCAAATCTGCTTGACTTTTTGAAGAATATTTAAAGAATAGCTTGCCTTTACTTTTCAGTATAATGAATGTCAATGAGAACGGGGAGCTGAAAGGGAAAGAGTTCAGTGCAGGGCAAGAATTTCCAGTCTACTGTATAATGACTTAAAATGTTGATCTGTTTATCCCATAAAGCTATATGGCTCGGAAGACAGAATATAGCACACACGTCACATATAGACTACTTCTATGATACTTTAATGGTGCTTTGGCAGCCTTTTTAAAGCTTGAAAGCTCCCGGGCCTGATGCATTGTAATATTATGGAAAAGGCAGATTTCTTCTTTTGTGTTCTGCAGAAGAAAGAAAGCCATGAGAGATTGGAAAGACACGAGGGTGAGTAAATGATGACAGAATGTTCATTTTTAGGTGGATTCTTGACTTTTTGAGTGAAGACTTGAAGGCAGCGTTATACATCACACCAACCCTGTCTGCCATCCTCATCCACAGGTAGACTAGCATGAAATGTGTGTATTGTATTGATGTGAATGCTCTCGTGTGGATACTCGTGCTTAAGGAGAAATATTTGTACAGCATGGATGGTTCTTTAAAGAATCGCATCAAACCAACAGTGCACTAAAGTCACAATATCTGCACAGACAGGGCCCTCAAATGCCCTCAGACCTTTACAGAGAGTCTAATTACCGTCACAAGTATTTTCCATTTTCTATAGTCACACGCTCCAGCTATGATGTCCTCCTATGGAGTGATGCCACAGTATGCGAGATCCTCCAATTAACAACATGCCGCCATGCTAAAAATGCCCTTCTTGCGCCGATAATGGTGACATTATGCAGAGCGAGGTCTCAAAGCCATGCAGACATAATCATAAGGCCTGTCGTGATCATAAAATGACAATGCTCTAAACAACCATATAAGCTAAGCTTTGCTAATTAAAAATGTACATGGTGGGAATTTGTCAGTGCAAAGGTTATATTGTTAAATCCTACATACACTGCCAAATAAAAGTTGCTGTTTGGATTTAAAAAGTGAAATACTTAAGAGTCTATGGGCCCTATCATACACCCGGCGCAATGTGATGCAACTGTTTTTTGCTAGTTTCAGCCCCGACGCAGTTATCATTTTCATTTTGTTTAAATAGCAAATGCACTCACGCCCATCTGTTCACACATCTGCGTGCTGGTCTGAAAACGAGGTGTGTTCAGGCGCATTGTTGGTGCGTGTTATTGAGGCAACAGAAAACGCAATATTTTGTTTTTTGCTTTTTAAAGGGCGTGTTGGTAATATGCGTCTATAGGCGGATACACAACACAAGTACACTCTGCTTATTACACACACAGGGATGCGCAGCAGCACACACACTTTTTATAAATTAAAAATAAAAGGATCCCCTCTGGAGAAGCGTTCAGTCTTTCCGCTCGCAAATTCCGCCATGTAAATAGCGAATCCGACATGGTGCAAGCGCAACTGGCTTTTAAAGGGAATGGGAGATGAGACTCTAATTGGTTTATTGCGCGGTACGCCCAAAATACACCCATTAATCATTAAGAGATTAGGTACAACCCTTTTAGACCATGCGCCTGGCGCGCCGACAGTTTTTTCCATCATTAAAGGGGGGGGTGAAATGCTGTTTCATGCATACTGAGATTTTTACACTGTTAAAGACTTGGATTCGCATGCTCAACATGGGCAAAGTTTCAAAATAAAAAGTTGGACGGGTTGATGGAGTATTTCTGTGCCAAAAATACTCCTTCCGGTTTCTCATAAGTTTCAGAAAGTTTTTTTCGAGTATGGGTATATGTGACGTCAGATGGGGCGGAATGTCCTTGTACTTGTACGGGCTCTTCTCCTGGTAGGACGCGCGTGCGACTAGAGCGAGAGCACAAATGCACGCCCATTATAGCGCTGTGCTCAGCTTTAGGGAAGCGGCTGCGCTGCAGTCATAGGACGTCACGAAATCAACAATGTCAACAAAGATGTGTGTTTTTGGTTGTCAGGGAAACCCAAGACAACCCTGAACAGCTTCCCAAAGAACCAAGCGTTAATGGGATCCCTGCATTTCAGCGATGATCGTTTTATAAACAAGGCCCAGTTCAACTCCGAATTTGTAGCTCGTCTAACGCTGAAAGATGGAGCGGTTCCAGCGATTAAGGTTGGAAGCAGGCGGTGAGTAAAACTGCTTCAAATGTCTTTGTGTTGTTAGCTATCGACTCGTTCATTAAAATGCGCTGCTATTCCATTGTTTTTCTATGTAAACAGGCACTGCTTGCTACTGCTAACATTAAATCGCATACAATAGTCCATGAATCAAATTATGTCCTCATAAACCACAAGTAAACACACAAAAATGTTGTAAAACTCGCGCATGACAAGCCGCTATAAGCAGGTAACGTTATAAGTTATAGGTTTTACAGTACATACCATTGATTGTCCTGCTGTAGTCGTCGTTGCTGCTTCTCCTGTTCAATTTCAGCATCTAGATCTGATTCTGGATCATATATGTATGAATAAATCCGATTGATCTCCATGGTTTATTTAGGATAAAGTTATTTCCACGTTTAAGGATGTTAAAGCTTTCTCAGCTCTCAACGCAATAGCTGCGCGCGCTTGTCATTCTTTAGCTCCGCCCACATGATACGCCTCCAGCCGCTCGATTTTTTCCGGAAAGACTCGATACAGCGTATCTTTCTTTTATAAATATAATAAAACTAAAGACTTTTCGGAGATATGAAGGATGCAGTACTACTTTATAGGTACTCAAGATTGACATTAGATTGACTGAAACTAGCAAAAGTGGATTTGAACCTGCGCCATGTGCTTTAGACCGTAAGCTCAGATCGTTAAAATAGGGCCCTATGACAGGATCGTTATTGCTGTGATTATTTTGTTTCTAGCACAATGGCCAGTCAGAGGTGTTTATGATTCCACTCAACAGCGCTCAAAGCGCCACATTTTTAACAATTCAGTACTGACTTGGTATCGCGGTCTGTACTTTTGACAACACTAGTAGGAAGACACATGATGGCCATATTTTAGCATGACAATGTCAAGATTCATCAGGCTCAAACTGTGAAAGAATGGTTGTGAGGAAGCATAAAGAATCATTTTGACACATGAATTGGCACCTCTAAGACCTTAAATTCATTGAAAGTTGTTGGGATGTGCTGGAGGAGACTTTACAGAGGGCTGGACTCTTGCATTGGCAATACAAGATCTTGACCAAAAATCAATGCGCCTCTTGATGGAAATAAATGTTGTGATGTTATTTCCATCAAGAGGTATATCATTGTAACATTCAAAATATGAATAAAAACTATAAAAGTATCTCAATGATATTAAAACAACACTGGTTCACAAGCGATATGCCATCTTTACAAAGTGCTTTTGGAGTCTTTTAAAAAGACAGTTGAAGTTAAACAGGCTTACAGAACAGATCACAGATGACGTGAACAGACTTGCTGCCCTCATAGGCTCTGCCACCTGCGTATTTTCAGGCTGATCTTTCAGTCTAGAGACACAGAGAGAAAGCGGACATCTGTACGGCCCCATAATCTCTCTGCTGTTGTTGTTTTGGCTAATTAAAACCCCTTTACAGAAGCAGAGCAATTAGCAGTAATGAGAGACAAACTGTGTGTGTGTGTGTGTGTGTGTGTGTGTGTGTGTGTGTGTGTGTGTGTGTGTGAGTGTCCGTGTGTGTGTGTGCGCGCGCGAGTGAGTGAGTGTATGTTAATCCGTGGTGGGCACAGTACACTCTGTTCACTAGCCTGTAGCAAAAGCCACTTCACCTGCTGCCTTCACTCACTAGAGGGTTTGTATCATCATTATTATTTATTTATTTAAAAGAATAGTTTATCCTGTCATTATTTTCTAACCCATACAATGAATCATTCTTTAAAAAGGGCGGAAAAGTATGATTGCACTATAGTCCAGGTCTTCTGAAGTCAAATGATAGCTTTGTTTGAAGAACAGACTCATCTAAATCTAAAAATGTAAGTCTTTATTAGTGTTGGAGGGGGTCAGCGAGTAGTTTAAGAGTCGGCCGTTGAACATACAAATTGCAATGTGCAATAGAGCGGTGCAGGGATGGCGTCAAACACTGTGTTTGATCATCAAAAATGTGTTTGATCATCAAAATAATCATTTAATTTTCAACTTTTTTTATAAGTTATACAAGATTCAACTCATGTTTTAAGTCAGTTTAATGCAATTCAACTTGAATTGAATCAATGATTGACTGAATTGAACTGACTGAAGTTGATTGTACTTCAAAATTTAAGACAGCAACTTTTTTTTACAGTGAAGACTTCACCAGTGGTTATAGTAAAATAAAGCCTGTAGTAAACATACCACTCTATATGCCACTCACACCACACTATATGCAATGATAAATAAAAATTTTTTTTTAAATGCTTAGTCACAAAAAAAGCAACCTTTTCTAGGTTGGCCCAATTGGGTCGTAGGGTTTATGATATTATGTACGTTTAAACTCCCCCTGTAGTCAATCATTTTATGCTATAAAACTATAAAAAAAAATCCTGTGAAAAAAAAATTATTCATGCCTTAATATAGCTTGAATGTAACTCTACACCTTTGCTTCATTTATTATACGCGGATACATGAATATGCAAATGATCCCCGTCTCCACTCACTCATACAAGTCAGAATAGTAATGCGTTTATGTATCGCGCTCTACTGCGTCGGACACATAACTGTGATTAATATGATTATCCTTCTGCTTGACTGCGTTATCGAACAGCTAATAATGTGTTGCTAATGTTTGCCATCTCAGAGTCAGACAGCTGCCTTCCAAAAACAAGTATTCTTAGACACAACTGTGGAGAAAGGCGTATCGTTCATCATAACATCGTAATATACATCATATAATTCACCCGCTTTATTGCTAAATGTACACATTTTTTGATATCAACAGAAAGATATACCAGGATAACCTGCTGTTAAAATTAATGAGATGCTAAAGCCCGTCCACACGTTGACATGATTGGTTGGAAGGTAGTTTGTGACATAAGAAATACCAGCGATTTCAAACTGCGGTTTTGAGTCTTTTTGTCACTGCAGAAAATACTCAGCAATGGTGTTGACTTATAAATTTGCACATGGTTTGTCTCAAAGCATACTAAAAACACCCCATAGACATATAAACAACATTAAAAACTTGATTTCAGCTGATATTATTATTATTATTAATCCAATTTGGATGATATTGTAGATATATCAAGAGGTATAAGAGACACCGATCAGGCATAACATTATGACTGGTGAATTGAATAACACTGATTATCTCTTCATCACAGCACCTGTTAGTGGGTGGGATATATTAGGCAGCAAGTGAACATTTTGTCCTCAAAGTGGATGTGTGTCAGAGCGAGTTTGACAAGGGCCAAATTGTGATGGCCAGATGACTGGGTCAGAGCATCTCCAAAACTGCAGCTCTTGTGGGGCCGCTGACCAGTCAGGGTGCCCATGCTGACCCCTGTCCAACGCTGAACGCGCCAACAGTGGGCATCAGAACTGGACCACGGAGCAATGAAAGAAGGTGGCCTGGTCTGATGAATCATGTTTTATTTTACATCACATGGATGGCCGGGTGCGTGTGCGTCCCTTACCTGGGGAACACATGGCACCAGGTGCACTATGGGAAGAAGGCAAGCCGGCGGAGGCAGTGATGCTTTGGGCAATGTTCTTCTGGGAAACCTTGGGTCCTGTCATCCATGTGGATGTTACTTTGACACGTACCACCTACCTAAGCATTGTTGCAGACCATGTACACCCTTTCATGTAAACTGTATTCTCTGGTGGCTGTGGCTCTTTCAGCAGATAATGCGCCCTACAAAGCAAAAAATGGTCCAGGAATGGTTTGAGGAGCACAACAGCGAGTTTGAGGTGTTGACTTGGCCTCCAAATTCCCCAGATCTCAATCCAATCGAGCATCTGTGGGATGTGCTGAACAAACAAGTCCGATCCATGGAGGCCCCACCTTGCAACTTACAGGACTTAAAGGATCTGTTGCTAACATCTTGGTGCCAGATACCACAGCACACCTTCAGGGGTCTAGTGGAGTCCATGCCTCAACGGGTCAGGGCTGTTTTGGCAGCAAAAGCGGGACCAACACAATATTAGTCATAATGTTATGCCTGGTCGTTGTATATACCTGTACATGCTCATTTCTCCTATTTTTACATTTGGATTAACCTTGCTGTCTTTTAAAGTGTTGCTATAAGTATTTTAATAACACTGTTAAATGTAATCTTTTAGCAAATCTCAAAATGAATACCAATTTGTCATACTCTAAATATTACTTTGAGTTTTAACTTTTTCTTTTTAATTTATTTAGACAAAATACAATAGAATTGTAACATTATACATTATTTTCAGCTTCAAATTTTTTTTTTTGCCTCAACAAAAAATCTTCAAACAATTAACAATTTTAAACAAAATTAGTTGGTTTTGTGTTTTTTATTGTGTTTTTGGCTGTTTTGTGTGATGAGGTGAATCTCTAAGTATATGCTTGAGGAAGTTCAGCTCTCTTTGTTCCAGTTTGTGTTGTTTTTTTTTCGAGGACAGGTAGTTTTGTGTTCCAGTTGAGGCTGCGTGTGGAGACAATGATTAATTTCCTCTCTTCCCCTCCTGCTCTAGATGATGAGAGCGGCTCGCGGTGCATCCGGGGCAGCAGAGGTGTGCACTCCAGCTTCCTATTTGCGGTTGCAAGCCCAGTTCATTTCATTTGGCACATCTAACAGTGTGCTAAATGAGGGTTACGGTTGACTAGTCATGTGTCAGTTAATCTCTGTTGGAATAAAGTCAGCACATTCACAAATTTAAAATCAACACAAAGTCAAAACTGACCCTGTTTACTTTTTCTAAACGTTTTTGTTCTTTTTGTGAATGTCCTAACGGATAAAATCAAGAATTTTTTTCCATAATGGCTCTTTTTAGGGGTACAATCTATTTGTGGTTTCATTCGTTAGATAAATTGCACAGATTGCTTTGTGTTGTTTTGGTCAATAGATGTGTGTGTTAATCTGGGTTTGAGTAAACAGGGCTGTTTGTCTATTCTTTGCTGATGTTTACAACAGTTTTATTTTGAGCTCCGTCTGCCATTGCAACGCCCCGTTTCTTTCATTTTTCTTTTCCCGTTCTCTTTCTCTAAATAAATAAATGTCCCTGGAGAAGCCCTTGTCTGGACCGCTTAAAGAGCAGTGTGATTCTGCGACTTTGACCTAAAAGCATCCCATAATTCCTGGTCCCCTGCTCATTCCTGCCATGTGCAGTGAATAATGAACGCAGGCAGACTATATTTGGAGCCTCTGTTCTCTTTTTAGCAGCATGAGCTATTTCTGGAGCCGCTCGCTCTCACGTGCCGCGTACGAGACCTGAATTATTCATGACGGGAGGGGTTCGGAAGGCAATGTGAGGTGAGGAAAATGCTGGTTTCTGCATGAGTCCAGATCTTTCCTGTGTAAATGCAGGAATTGCAGTCTTGTCCTTTTGATTTTAATTATGCATTTTCTCTCTTTCTCTTCTGACGTCTCTCCTCTCGCAGATGTCCGGGCTCTGAGCAAATCTGTTAATCTCCATCAAAACGCATAATTTGTATTAATTAGTACCATTACTGAGCAGCTGTTAAGACTATCATCAGTCCAATCGATTCATCTAAAGGTCATGTCTGCTGGTTTGGCGCTGTTTATGAAAGGCTCAATAAAAACAGTATACAGATTACTGAAACAGTGATGAAGCTGAGCTGATGTGAACCCATCTAACTTAAACATGGATGGATGGATGGATGGATGGATGGATGGATGGATGGATGGATGGATGGATGGATGGATGGATGGATGGATGGATGGATGGATGGATGGATGGATGGATGGATGGATAATGTAGATGAATACACGGATCGATGGAAGGATAGACAGATAGCTGGATAAATATATGAATGGATGGATAGATAGATGGACAAATGGATTGATAGTTAAACGGATGGATGGATGGATGGATGGATGGATGGATGGATGGATGGATGGATGGATGGATGGATGGATGGATGGATGGATGGATGGATGGATGGATGGATGGATGGATGGATGGATGGATGGATGGATACTGTAGATGAAGACACGGATCGATGGAAGGATAGACAGATAGCTGGATAAATATATGAATGGATGGATAGATAGATGGACAAATGGATTGATAGTTAAACGGATGGATGGATGGATGGATGGATGGATGGATGGATGGAAAGATACTGTAGATGAATACACAGATAGATGGAAAGATGGATTGAAAGATGTTGGATGGATAGACAGATAGATAGATTGATGGATAAATATATTAATAGATGGATATAGGTAGATGGACAGATGGATTGATATTAAACTTGGATGGGTGCATGGAAATATGCTGTAAAATGAATACACGGATAGATGGAAAGATGGAAGAATAGACAGATGGATGGATAAATATATGAATAGATGGATATAGGTAGATGGATGATAGATGGACAGATGGATTGATAGTTAAACTTATAAATTGATGGATGGATGGAAATATACTGTATGAGTACACGGATAGATGGAAGGATAGACAGATGGATGGATAAATATATATGAATAGATGGATATAGGTAGATTGATGATAGATGGACGGATGGATTGATAGTTAAACTTATAAATGGATGGATGGATGGATGGAAATATACTGTAGATGAATGCACAGATATATGGAAGGATAGACAGATAGATGGATAGATAAATATATGAATTGATGGATATAGGTAGATGGATGATAGATGGACAGATGGATTGATAGTTAAACTTACGGATGGATGGATGGATGGATGGATGGATGGATGGATGGACATATACTGTAGATGAATACATGGAAAGATGGAAGGACGGATGGATAAATATATGAATAGATGGATATAGGTAGATTGATGATAGATGGACGGATGGATTGATAGTTAAACTAATAAATGGATGGATGGATGGAAATATACTGTAGATGAATACACGGATCGATGGAAGTATAGACAGATAGATGGATAAATATATGTATTGATGGATATAGGTAGATAGATGATAGATGGACAGATGGATTGATAGTTAAACTTATAAATGGATGGATGGATGGAAATATACTGTAGATGAATACACAGATAGATGGAAAAAGATGGGCTTATAAATGGATGGAAGGATGAGGTGGGCAGTGGCTCCTTGGGCTGTATAAATACAGATTAGGCTCTATTTTGGGAATTTTAAACTTTAAATATCATTTATCTTCTTTTTTTCTTGTGAAAGGATAAATTGCATCCGTAGAAATGTAATGGCTCTATCACACTTTCAGAAAAATGAGCCACTGACTGCTCTGCCCCGTTGGGTCGTCCAAATGTAAATAAGTTGGAGTGTACTTAGTTATCAGGGCCTTTTTGTCCATTTCTGTAGGCAAAGAAATGGAAATCACTCTATTTTTGGTTGAATCAGGTGTTATACAAGGTCATTTACCCAGTAAATGAATTTCTCGGGGTTGGACAGGAGCTCTCCTGCTCGGAGACTCAAGGTTAAGTGACTTTACTCATAGACTCACCTCTAGGGAACTGAACTCATGGCACTATTTAGTCAAATCTATTTCCTGAGCTCTGCGCTGCTGAGGATTCAAATCAACCGTCTGCTACTTCCCAGCAATATAAACACACTTAGTGAAGTTTTACACTAGAGCTTTTGCTTTGATCTGAACGAGACTAAACCATGTGGTTGCGGTAAATGTGCTTTTCATGAAGTAACCACACCCAAGATTCGATCGCTTGGTTAGAAATTCCTATTTCTCGAGAATATGGAGCCAAACGTTGTCCTTATAATTTCATATAATGTAAAAGCAGAGCGTACTAGGCGCTGATTGGCACATTGTTAAATGGTAAATGGTCAATGGACTGGATTTATATAGCGCTTTCAACAGACCCATGGCCATCCAAAGTGCTTTACATATTGCCTCACATTCACCCATTCATACACCGATGGCGATGTCAGCCATGCAAAGCGCCATCCAGCTCATCGGGAGCAGCTGGGGTTCGGTGTCTTGCTCATAGACTTCAGGTGGAACCAGGGATTGAACCATCAACCTTCTGGTTTGTAGAACCCCCCCCCCCCCCCACCCCCCCAGCCCCATCCCCCATTTAAGGTGATAATGCACACATTGAGGGTATTGCTTCATTGATTTTTTCCTCATTTGTTTTGTGTACAATGTGAAATGTTGGATCAAGTGAACCCTTTTTACTTTTATAATGTGACATATTTCGAAGAGAAATTTGAATTTAATACTGTGTATTATACAAATTCTCTCTGTGTGACAGGGTTTGGCAAAGTCAACCGTAAGGAGAAACTCATTTCATAGGCAGAGCAATTTGGATAAAAGATTAGACAAACATTGTTTTTCTTAAAAAAAAGAAAAGAAAAAGCACACTGATGAATTATTCATAAATGTCCCTGCCTCAAGAATGTGCATTAAGAAAGTAAACAAGCTATAACAAGTAAACAAGCCATATTATGCCCTTTTAACTCTTGATTTTGTTCTCGGGCTCTACTAGAATAGGTTTTCATCATTGAATGTTTTAAAAACACCTCCATTGTTGCAGCTCCTCCCAGTCTGTCTGTAATGCTCAGGTTAGTTCCTGTCTCTATGAAGCCCCTCCTTTCGAAAAGCGCAATGTGCTGTGATTGGTCGGCTGGATCAGTGTTGTGATTGGTCAACCGCTTCGAGCGTGTCACGTCCATGGGGCAGTCGTGACCTAATGCTTAGAGAGTCAGACTGGTAACCCAGAGGTTGCGGGTTTGATTCTCAATACCGGCAGGAAAGGACTGAGATGCCCTTGAGCAAAGGCACCTAACCCCCAATTGCTCCCCGGTTGCCACAGCAAAATGGCCGCCCACTGTGTCCACGATTTGCAGTGTGTGTGTGTGTGTGTGTTCACTACTCACTACTCATAATGTGTGTGCACTAACTTGGATAGATTAAATGCAGAGGACAAGTTCTAAATATGGGTTACCATACTTGGCCTTCACATGTCGTTTTCACTATTCCACTTACCATAACTGCGAGTTTCAACACACTACTTAACCCCAACCCACCCTCCTTATTTTGCATATGCCTTGGGTGGGAATTATTTAAATGAGGAATGTTGTGACATGTATGTCCTTGTAAGCAAACCCAATACAATGGGGGCATTTCAGGGAGTTTAGAAAGAGAATAACTCCCTTGTGTGGGAGAGTCTTTTTCATGCTCAAACAGCAACATCACACACTAAAGAGTGTTAAAAAGCATAATAGGTCCTCTTTAAGTATTCTGTAGGAATGGGATCGGTCTAGTAGTGGATGAATCAGCATGAATCATGTGTTTGTAGCAGTTGAAAGGATACATTAAATGGGTCATGAACTGCATTGTTTTATTATTTTATAATGTTTCCTGGGGTGCACTTATAATGAATTTAGAAATGAAAGACATTTTTCCTCCCCTGGTTTTAGCCCTCTGCTCTGAATGCTCTGTTTGAAGGGGCGTGTCTGCTGTGAGACGCTCACTGCTGTGATTGGCTGCTGTGAGCCTTCAGTGTAAACGCCCACTGCTTTGATTGGCTGACATCTTTGTATATGAGATAGCTAAGTATTACGAATATTCTCAAACTTTTAGCACATTTTTACTATTACAGGTAAAGAGATAGTTCACCCTGAAATTAAAATAAAGCCATCTTTTACTCACCCTGCTGTTGTTCCAGTGCCCTATGTCTATTTTTTCGGACCTATAAATAGTTCTGCACGCGCTCCTCCATATAATGGCAGTGAATGGCGACCAGGCTAAAACATTACAAAAATGAAACAAAAGTATCACGCAATGATACGGTGAGACGTGCGCCGTATATGGAAAGTGTTGCGCGTATAAATTGAGCGTTTGAAGCGAAATAGAGGCGCTCCAGGAGAAATATGTCATAAAAGACCACTCTGCCTCTTTTCATTTTCATTAAGCAAGATTATTTTTTTTAAATAGGTGCTCTCTTTATAAATACACCACAGATTTGAGCTTTAAACAACTACATTCTCACCCAAAAAAGTCTTAAAACTACATTTTGTGACACAATAGTTGTATTTTTAAATTATGCAGGGTTTCTCATCACGTCGCTTTACCACGTGACAGTAGTAAGGAGGCTCCTGATTGGTTAACGCGGCGCAAATTGACGTTCCAATTTTTCAACTCGGGCGTCAGACGCTTCAAACGCGTGAATGCACAAAAAGCACCATTCGCGTGTAATGCGCGTATCGCGCAAGACGCTCAATTTGCGTAAAATTTGCATAAAATTTGCGTCATTCGTGCGAACTGGATGCGCGAATGAGGCGGAATTGTGTCCATCGTGCCGCAGGACCTCCAGTCGCGTGTCAACGCACCTTACAATTGACTTAACATTTAAATCACTCGCTCCTGACGCTCTATTCGCGTTTGGTGTGAACGCAGCATTATGCTTTTGATTCACGAACAAGCCTGGTGTGCTTGTGTTTCCCGCTGCCTCGCTAGCATTGCTGAAGATGAGACGTATACAGTGACGTAAGACCCGGCGGTGGCTCTCTAGCATGTGGAAAGACAAACCGGTTGGCACTAGCACTGGCTCTGAACTAGCACCCGGTTCATTCTGGTGGAAAAGGGGTAGAAGTCCCTACCAGCCATTTTTTGCATTTCTTAAAAATCGATTTCTGTAAAAGAAAATATCTCCCTTTGCATTGAACTTTGAGTGTCACAATTTTGCAGATGTTGTGAATGCTCAAACAGCAACATTACACACTTGCAAAATTTAAAAAAGTGAAATCCTAATCAATGACCCCTTTAAAGAAATCCTAAATGCATCTAAACAGTAGAAGTGACCATTTAACTGAAAATCTAGCAAATCAAACAGGCTCTTTTATTTGCTCGCATTGATTCTTCCCATCAGTATTCTGTGTTTCTACCTCCTCCTTTTCCGCCTAAACCGAGTATGTAAAGTGCAAGCGTTTACCTCCGAGTCTGTGAAGCGGCATCAAACATGCTCCTCGACCTCTTGGCTTTGATGTGTCGTTTTTATGTTCTTAATCACCGCAGACATTGTCATCAGTATTTTGTCCCTCTCTCTGCAACTTCCTGCCTCTGATCAATTAGAGAGAGAGACCTTTAATGTTGTGATGTAATTCACTTAATCAAAACTGATTAAGGTCAAAAAGTGAAGCTTAAACTGTCTGGAGACAGAATAATGAAAGGACTCGGTGTACTCTGCTTTCATCCCTTTTTGTGCGCTGTTTTCTTTTTTATACTCGTGTAATTTCATCTTCTTCTACGTCAGTGCGTTTTGAACAGATAATAACTGCACTCGCTGTCAGCCTTTCGACAGCAGCTAAATGTATGCCACGTTTAGAAATATTTAGTACATTTAGCCAGAAAATGTATTTTTGCTCAGTGTTAATAGCTTTTTTACCTGCATTTTAAGGTGTGCGCCCAGTGCAAAGGCTGTTTTAAAAGGTACGTGAGCAGCATTATTATGCCGTTTTATGAAATATCTTCTTATGGTGCATCCTTTGCAGACAAGGCAATGCCAAAATGCACTGCAACAAGGTCAGTAGGAAAGGAAATTATCCAAGATGGTGGACAAATTAATATTATATGTGTACTTATTTAAGGAATTTTTATTTTATTTTTTATTATACAATTTAATAATCAATTAGGGCTGGGCGATATGGCCAAATAATCATATCTCTGTATTTTTTGGTTGAATGGTGATACACGGTATATATCCCTGTATTTTCTATGTTTTTCTATTTGGATAAAAAAAAATTTTTTATTTATTTTAATAATAATTTTATTTCACATCCTGCCCAATGATGTCCTAAAAACAATGTTGATATTAAAAGCTATAAACAAATACAGTGAATGTAATGTAGGCTATGCAATATATTATGTGCAAAAAGGGGGTTTACAATTATTTTTAAATTCACTAAACTAAAAATGAAAATAAAACAAAAGCATATTAGTCTATATTTGATTACCCCATTATAATGGTCATTTTCATATAAATATACTTGTAGTTTTAAAATTCCACATATGGCACATTTATTGTCCAGCAACAAATATTTTAGAAATATGTATACTTTAGTCAGAATTATTGCGTTCCTATTCAATTGCCCTCCGTCTGTTTGGCACGAATGCGTGTGGCGGCGCTCGTTCGCGGAAGCATGAATTTTAGCGGAGATTCACATGCAGAAGGCTTGTCCTCTCCTGACAGCAAAATAGACATATTTGCATGACTTTCTAACATTTACAGATGGAGAATATAACTGTGAAATGTAAGTTATGCACTGCGGAAAACACCACATTTCAAGCGCATTAAACACCAAAGTATTTCTGTCTGTCAGCACAAGTATCTCTCAGAGCATCTGACAGGGCAAACTGCTTTAAACTATACATGTTAACTATATCTTACCAGTTATTTTGAAGCCCTTAATAAAAAGCATGTGTCATGTTGAGGTCAAGTTGTATCATGCATTTTCCCTGCATCAGCTCATTCTGTGTACTCCGCTATTTTTCAGATGCGTTCGTATCAATCTACTATATATCGATATAAACGTATTGCCTCATTGCATATCGTTTCTAAAAAATATATCGATATAATGTACAAACTCGATATACCGCCCAGTCCTATAATCAATAGTCAATACAACATCAATACAACATCAGTCCTTCTTCCAAAATGATTCACTATGGTAAGCCTATTATAAGTGTATTTTAGACCTGATGGGATGGTTTTTGCAGGAAATTGCGTGCAAACATCACTCGTCCGTGTGTGTCTCGCCATTAGCCTGACAAGCCATACCCACATCAAGATGTTGGGTCTGGAAACTCACCATTGACAGGGCTCAATCCGAGGGGCGGGATAAACGGTTGTCTTTCAAATTCCTTCTGCACGCAATTGGATAGCGCCATGAGCGCCACAACCAACCAGAGCAAAGAAGAAGGTGAAGCAGAGCTAACGTTAGTTGATAGACTTTCGCCGTATCCGGTAGGCAAAACTTCGAACATATCTTATTTTCTTAAGAATGACTTCAGTGCCGTTCTTTGTTCTTTTCTCAAAGAAAAGCTTAACTCCAAGTCTTCCAGAGTCGCGGCCAAAGCCGATTCGAAAGACCGCTGTTCATCAGCTTCTTTGTTTACAAGTAGCACGCAGAACCTCCGCAACTCTGCCGTGACGTGCCGTCATTATGTTAAGCCCGCCCACCGACTCTACAAACGCTGTGATTGGCCTGACCAGAGTTTGGTTTTTCCAGCTCTCAGGTCTACCGAGAGTTGCTTGACTACACTTGCTGCAAAATACATTTTCTGCCACTAGGGTGCGTCTAGATTTCTAGGCTATCTCGCCATATCTGTTAATAGAGAAGTTGTTTAGACCACTTTGACATGTTGTTGGTGTGGAGAGAAAGCTCATAATAAAACAAGAATCAACATCGGCTTGGCTTTCCAGAGATGCCGAGAACTGAGGGATTTGAAATGTTGTAAAAGTGACTGGAGATGGTGTTTTTATTACTCAACAGGTGACTCAGGTATTTTATTGAACAGATAAATTGCCATTAGAGGTGGGCAATATGACCCTTAATGGATCATATCGCCAAGATATGAGATAAGATTTTGGTCATATGGTTCATAGGTTTTTACCTTTACCTTTAAGACATAAATGACTTGCAATGACTTTTTACTTGCAATGACATGGTCATTTTGACAAATTTCTATGCGTATTTAACCGTTCAAGCCCAATTAGGCGGCAAAAAGCACTCATTTCAGTTCTTAGGCGCTCTGTGAGCAGCGGCTTCATGACGCGTATCTCAGTCTAAAAGAGAGTCTCAGTCTCTCAGAGATCGTGCTCCAAAATCTCTACCAGTTGACACATTTCTACCAGCTAATCGTGTCTACTGGTATATCACCCACCCCTTATTGCCATATGTAGCTCTCTAACAGAGTTGATTGTACAGCATTATCTGTTGTGAAGGGTAATTTCTTTATGGTTGTTGTAGCTGTGCTGGAATGTACTTTCAAGGAAGTATCGTTTCTATTAATGGGTAAAGCTCCAGTAACATCTTAAGCTAGTCAGCTTGAGATCCTTTCCATCTAAACTGGTTATATCTCTCAAGACTAGTAGTGAATGTTTTGTGAGCAGTAGGAGAACCATATCCATCCGCACAGTCATGCATAGCCGAAGCACAACCAAAACTATGTTCTTCTGCAAAATACATGCAGCTTTGTTTGTTAACGGCTAGAGGGCCAAAAATTACATAGTGTACCTTTAAAATAGATTTTTTTTCCCCTCATTTTTGATCATTTTTATTGATAAGCTTTTGTTTTGCGCAAATAAAATTACAATTCTATACATAAGAAGTCTCAAATTAACATTTTGTTAATAGAAAAAGTTGTGTATAAAGGCTCAGTTACACCAAGAACGATAACTATAAAGATAATGATAACTATTTTAGCAAATGCTCAAGCTCTTTAAAGCAGGATGGATTCTGATTGGCTGCCAATTGTTTTTAACGATATTGTTTCTCTGTGCCATTATCGTTATAGTTGTGATGTGGACTCTGCTATTCTTAAATATTTAGAAAAAATTTTAAAACTATATATTTATTGTTATAGTTATAGTCCTTGATGTGAACAGGCCTTAAGCTATAATTTACATAAAATACATAACATATAAAAAATAAAAATTTTATTAGATTTACTTATTTTTAATTAATTAAACAATACAGTTTTAATTACTTTCAATGACTATTTTAATGTATTTTTTAGAGGTAAATTAATTGGCTCTGAAATTATACATTTAGATGTGTCGTTGATTTCCATTTTTTACATTTCGCTGAGTAGCTCCACCCACAGCGAAATCTCATTGGTCCAAACCCCATCCAATAAGCTTATCTCCTGATTGCCTGTGATTTTTGTTGCATTGCATATTTTTCTTTCAGAGAGGACAGAAAAATGACCCAAACTGTCACATCATGTCTGTTCGAACACAGTTTACGTCCCCCGGGTTAGAGATTAGGATGTGTTGTTCAGGACTATTACTTGTTTTGCCAGTGTACTCCTGTTACAATCCTGATAGCATTAAAGGATCTGATATTCTTTCTGAGAGGCACTCAAATGAGTGTCACCTCTCATTAGCTGTTTGACACGATCTGTTTGTGCTTTCCTACAGGGGATGGCTTGAGCTTTCTTCTTCAATGCAGCCTACTTATTATTTGACAGCGTCGTTAACAGATGCTCTCATCTGCAATCTCTCTGTTTATCAGTCCCGTGACGTCCCTGTAAATGAGCCGAACATGCTAACTACTGGTCTAACTGCACAAAAACACCTGTCTAAACCCTTAACCAACTCGTTTGCATGTTCCTCCTCAAGCCTCTTTGGTTTATTGCCAATAAAAGACACAGATGTTCAATATATCATTATTTTTAATAATTAAATGGATTTAACAATTCATCCACCTTAAAATATAGTTCATTAGCATTAAGCTAAACAACTTTGAATTGAATTAATGTGCAATCATTCAGGTGTGTATACATTGGCAATTCTACTGCATGTTCATTCAATCAAATGTTAGGGTCTGAATTGTTAATTTTATAAAAAGTATTTTAAGTTTAATGATGGATGGTCCTTAGGGTACCCATTTGTGTTCACATTTATTTGAAATTATAAATTAATCTTGACAACCAATGCATTATTTGAAAGCTGTAAACCTCAAGCCACTTGCACTGTTTTTTTTTTTTTTTATTAATTAAGTGGTGATTCCATGTGGTTATGTCAAGTCAAGTCACCTTTATTTATATAGTGCTTTTTACAATGCCGATTGTTTCAAAGCAGTTTCACAGTGTTAAACAGGAAAATAATGCAACAGAATTTGATTCGGCTGTACAGCCACTCTAGAGAAAACAGTGATGTTATCCAGCTCATTTCAATTATCCTATAGTGAAAATGTGGGCAGATCAGTAATTTAGTTGAAAATTCATTTGAATATTTAGTTGAACATTTTGTGTCCCCAACTGAGCAAGCCAAGCCAAAGGCGGCAGTGGCAAGGAACCAAAACATCAGGTGGCATAAACTCCATCAGGTGGCATAAAACATGAATCCAATTTATTTGAAATGCTTTGGGCTTTGGGCTTTGGGCTTTGGGCTTTAAAGCCAGAAAGTTCTTATTGCTACCCTTTGCTCTCCTGCTCTTACATTTACACACATGCACAACAGGTATAACTGGAGCCAAATATCCCTCCTGCCTTCTATCAACAGTTCAGGATAAGTATGCACTCTATATTTTTTACGATAAGAAACACTCTTAAAAAACGCTGGGTTGTTTTAACCAAAATGTTGGTCAAATATGGACAAACCCAACTGTTGGGATTGATTGATTAATCCCATAGAAGGTAGAGATAGCCCTGGTGGTCCAGTCCAGGAAGATTTGTCTGTAAGGGTAAGGGTAAAATAATTTAAATGCACAGTTACCTGACAAATATTTTTTGAGTACTCCCTCCAGTGCGAGGAAGACCCATTTAGATCTGCTCTGTCGGGTAAAAATTTTTGAGATAGCCCTCCAGTTAGGCCAAGAAGATTTGTCTGCAAGGGTACTGTTTAAACGCACAGTTACATGACAATTATTTTCATTGGAAACCTGACTCTCTCGCATCTTGCAGTTGATGGAGATTTGTGGGATGCACATCCAGGGCACGAAGCTCCCGTTCCACAACATCCCAAAGATGCTCTATTGGGTTGAGATCTGGTGACTATGGGGGCCATTTTAGTACAGTGAACTCATTGTCATGTTCAAGAAACCAATTTGAAATGATTTAAGCTTTGTGACATGGTGCATTATCCTGCTGGAAGTAGCCATCAGAGGATGGGTACATGGTGGTCATAAAGGGATGGACATGGTCAGAAACAATGCTCAGATAGGCCGTGGCATTTAAACGATGCCCAATTGGCACTAATGGGCCTAAAGTGTGCCAAGAAAACATCCCCCACACCATTACACCACCACCACCAGCCTGCACAGTGGTAACAAGGCATGATGGATCCATGTTCTCATTCTGTTTACGCCAAATTCTGACTCTACCATCTGAATGTCTCAACAGAAATCAAGACTCATCAGACCAGGCAACATTTTTCCAGTCTTCCATCCATCCATCCATCATCTTCCGCTTATCCGGGCCCGGGTCGCGGGGGCAACAGTCTAAGCAGAGACGCCCAGACTTCCCTCTCCCTAGCCACTTCCTCCAGCTCTTCCGGGGGAACCCCGAGGCGTCCCAGGCCAGCCGGGAGACATAGTCCCTCCAGCGTGTCCTAGGTCTTCCCCGGGGCCTCCTCCCGGTGGGACGTGCCTGGAACACCTCCCTGGGAAGGCGTCCAGGAGGCATCCGAAATAGATGCCCGAGCCACCTCAGCTGGCTCCTCTCGATGTGGAGGAGCAGCGGCTCTACTCCGAGTTCCTCCTGAGTGACTGAGCTCCTCACCCTATCTCTAAGGGAGCGCCCAGCCACCCTACGGAGAAAGCTCATTTCGGCCGCCTGTATCCGGGATCTTGTCCTTTCGGTCATGACCCACAGCTCATGACCATAGGTGAGAGTAGGAACGTAGATTGACCGGTAAATCGAGAGCTTTGCCTTGCAGCTCAGCTCCTTCTTTACCAGGACAGACCGGTACATCGACCGCATTACTGCAGAAGCTGCACCGATCAGTCTGTCAATCTCCCGTTCCATCCTTCCCTCACTCGTGAACAAGACCCCAAGATACCTGAACTCCTCCACTTGAGGCAGGAACTCTCCACCCACCTGAAGCGGGCAAGCCACCGTTTTCCGACTGAGAACCATGGCCTCGGACTTGGAGGTGCTGATTCTCATCCCAGCCGCTTCACACTCGGCCGCAAACCGTCCCAGTGCACGCTGAAGGTCCTGGCTCGAGGAAGCCGACACGACAACATCATCCACAAAAAGCAGTGACGAAATCGCGTGGTCCCCAAACCGGACACTCTCCGGCCCTTGGCTGCGCCTAGAAATTCTGTCCATAAAATTATGAACAGAACCGGTGACAAAGGGCAGCCCTGCCGGAGTCCAACATGCACCGGGAACAAGTCTGACTTACTGCCGGCAATGCGGACCAAGCTCCTGCTCTGGTCGTACAGGGACCGAACAGCCCTAAGCAGGGGGCCGCCGACCCCATACTCCCAGAGCACCCTCCACAGGATGCCACGAGGAACACAGTCGAATGCCTTCTCCAAATCCACAAAACACATGTGGACTGGTTGGGCAAACTCCCATGAACCCCCCAGCACCCTGGAAAGGGTATAGAGCTGGTCCAGTGTTCCACGACCGGGACGAAAACCACACTGTTCCTCCTGAATCCGAGGTTCCACTATCGGTCGAATTCTCCTCTCCAGTACCCTGGCATAGACTTTCCCGGGGAGGCTGAGAAGTGTGATCCCCCTATAGTTGGAACACACTCTCCGGTCCCCCTTCTTGAAAAGAGGGACCACCACCCCGGTCTGCCAGTCCAGAGGTACTGTCCCCAACCGCCATGCGATGTTGCAGAGGCGTGTCAGCCAAGACAGCCCCACAACATCCAGAGACTTGAGGTACTCAGGGCGGATCTCATCCAACCCCGGTGCCTTGCCACCGAGGAGCTTTTTAACCACCTCGATGACTTCAGCCCGGGTGATGGACGAGTCCACCTCTGAATCCTCAGCCACTGCTTCCTCAACGGAAGACATGTCGGTGGGATTGAGGAGATCCTCGAAGTATTCCTTCCACCGCCCGACGATATCCCCAGTTGAGGTCAACAGGTGCCCATCTCCACTGTAAACAGTGTTGGTAGGGCACTGCTTCCCCCTCCTGAGGCGTCGAACGGTTTGCCAGAATCTCTTCGAGGCTGACCGATAGTCTTTCTCCATGGCCTCACCAAACTCCTCCCAGGCCCGATTTTTTGCCTCCACGACTACCCGGGCTGCAGTCCGCTTGGCCTGCCGGTACCGGTCAGCTGCCTCCGGAGTCCCACAAGCCATCCAGGCCCGATAGGACTCCTTCTTCAGCTTGACGGCATCCCTTACTTCCGGTGTCCACCACCGGGTTCGGGGATTGCCGCCTCGACAGGCACCGGAGACCTTACGGCCACAGCTCCGAGCAGCCGCAGCAACAATGGAGGTGGAGAACATGGTCCACTCGGACTCAATATCTCCAGACTCCTTCGGGATCTGGTCGAAGCTTCGCCGGAGGTGGGAGTTGAAGATCTCTCTGACAGGGGGCTCGGCCAAACGTTCCCAACAGACCCTCACAGTACGTTTGGGTCTGCCGGGTCTGTCCAGCTTCCTCCCCCGCCATCGGATCCAACTCACCACCAGGTGGTGATCAGTTGACAGCTCCGCCCCTCTCTTCACCCGAGTGTCCAAGACATACGGCCGAAGGTCTGATGACACGACCACAAAGTCGATCATCGACCTCCGGCCTAGGGTGTCCTGGTGCCACGTGCACTGATGGACACCCTTATGCTTGAACATGGTGTTCGTTATGGACAAGCTGTGGCTAGCACAGAAGTCCAATAACAGAACACCGCTCGGGTTCAGATCAGGGGGGCCGTTCCTCCCAATCACGCCCCTCCAGGTGTCACTGTCACTGCCCACGTGGGCGTTGAAGTCCCCCAGTAGAACGACGGAGTCTCCAGTCGGAGCACTTTCCAGCACCCCTCCCAGAGACTCCAAGAGGGCCGGGTACTCCGCACTGCCATTTGGGCCGTAGGCACAAACGACAGTGAGAGACCTATCCCCGACTCGAAGGCGCAGGGAAGCGACCCTCTCGTTCACCGGGGTGAACTCCAACACATGGCGGCTGAGCTGGGGGGCTATAAGCAAACCCACTCCAGCCCTCCGCCTCTCACCATGGGCAACTCCAGAGTGGTAGAGAGTCCAGCCTCTCTCGAGAAGTGTGGTTCCAGAGCCCAAGCTGTGCGTGGAGGTGAGCCCGACTATCTCTAGTCGGTACCTCTCGACCTCCCGCACAAGCTCAGGCTCCTTCCGCGCCAACGAGGTGACATTCCACGTCCCTAAAGCCAGATTCCGTGTCCAGAGATCGGGTCGTCGGGGGCCTCGACCTCGACTGCCGCCCGATTCGCTATGCACCGGCCCCTTACGCTCCCTCCTGCAGGTGGTGAGCCCACAGGAGGGCGGCCCCACGTCACTCCTTCGGGCTGAGCCCGGCCGGACCCCATGGGGGGAGGCCCGGCCACCACGGCGCTCGCATACGAGCCCCAACCCCGGGCCTGGCTCCAGGGTGGGGCCCCGGCTGCGCCATGCCGGGCGACGTCACGGTCCTTGATGTCATTGTGAGCATAAGGGTTTGTGAACAGTCTTCAACTGTCCAATTTTGGTGATCTCGTGCAAATTGTAGCCTCTTTTTCCTATTTGTAGTGGAGATGAGTGGTACCCGGTGGGGTCTTCTGCTGTTGTAGCCCATCCGCCTCAAGCTTGTGCGTGTTGTTGCTTCACAAATGCTTTGCTGCATACCTCGGTTGTAACGAGTGGTTATTTCAGTCAAAGTTGCTCTTCTATCAGCTTGAATCAGTCGGCCCATTCTCCTCTGACCTCTAGCATCAACAAGGCATTTTTGACCACAGGACTGCCGCATACTGGATGTTTTCCCCTTTTCACACCATTCTTTGTAAACCCTAGAAATGTTTGTGTGTGAAAATCCCAGTAACTGAGCAGATTGTGAAATACTCAGACTGGCCCGTCTGGCACCAACAACCATGCCGCGCTCAAAATTGCTTAAATCCCCTTTCTTTCCCATTCTGACATTCAGTTTGGAGTTCAGGAGATTGTCTTGACCAGGACCACACCCCTAAATGCATTGAAGCAACTGCCATGTGATTGGTTGATTAGATAATTGCATTCATGAGAAATTGAACAGGTGTTCCTAATAATCCTTTAGGTGAGTGTATTTTTTATTTTATTCACTGATTAATATGTTCATTCTATTTCTGTGTAAAGCACTTTGAATTGCCACTGTGCATGAAATGTGCAATACAAATAAACTTCCCTTGCCTTGGCTTGGGTTAAAAATGTAACCCAACTGCTGGGTTTGTCAATTTTTTTACACGAATTTGGGACCCAGCCTTTTTAGAGTGAAGTAAAGTGACACTTGCACAATAACATTCAATAATGGCCACGATTATCACCACTGACTAACTGATCTGACCTCAGCCTCTAATGAACAACACCTTAAGTCAATAGGAAACTGTAGGTGGATCTGAGCCGATCACTGTCAACAACTGATTACTGATTTCCTTTGTGCTGCTGAGGTGTTTTTAATGTCCTGTCATTTTCACAGTCTTATTACCAGAGCTGATTGGCTCTTTTAATGAAGTAGTTCACCCCAAATTTAAAAATCTGTCATTATTTAATCACCCGTATGTCGTTCCAAACCTTTATGACTTTTCAGCAGAATCTTTAGATGGCACTTTTCTATAATGACCACGTCTGCTAAGCTCCAAAAGGAACAAAAAACAACAACATAAAATTAGTCCATATTACGAGTACAATATTCCATGTCTTCTAAAGCAGTGGTTCTCAAACTTTTTATACCAAGTACCATCTCAGAAAATATTTGGCTCTCCAAGTACCACCATAATGACCAAAATTTAAATACAGTAGCGTAGTAGGCCTAACTATTCAGCCACAGCTCAACACAGTTCAAAAAAAGGCAGTTTATTCCAAATAGGAAAATGTATTGTTGTCAGACACTTTAACATTGTAAATACACATTTTTTTTTACATTAACACTGCACTGTGCTTACATAATGATTAAAAAGTTATATTAAAACTGTACTGTAGTTAAATGTAAAAATAAATGACTCAAATTGTGTTTTAACATTAATTTATTTAGTGAACCACTGTTCTAAAGTCATATGATGAGCTTTTTTGTGTTTGAATAAGTCAGTCTCTAGCAATATTCAGCTCTTCTAATGAAGAATGTTTTCATTAACTTCCGTAATCAGTTGTTGACAGTGATCGGCTCAGATCCACCTACAGTTTCCTATTGACTTATGGTGTTATTAATTACAGACTGAGGTCAGATCAGTTAGTAAGCGGTGACAATTGCGGCCATTATTGGATGTTGTTGTGCAAGTGTCACTTTACTTCACTCTAAAAAAGACTGGGTCTCCAATTCGTGTAAAAAAATGGACAAACCCAGCAGTTGGGTTACATTTTTTAACCCAACGGTTGGGTTTGTCTAGACTAGAAATCTTGACGCACCCTAGTGGCAGCAAATGTAATTTGCAGTCAGGGTAGTCTAGCAACTCTCCGTTGGCTTGCGAGCTGTAAAAACCAAACTCTGGTCAGGCCAATCACATTGTGTATAGAGTCGGTGGGCGGGCTAAACATAATGACGGCAGAGTTGCGGAGGTTCTGCGTGCTACTTGTAAACAAAGAAGCTGATGAACAGCGGCCTTTCGAATCGGCTTTGGCCGTGACTCTGGAAGACTTGGAGTTCAGCTTTTCTTTGAGAAAAGAACAAAGAACGGCACTGAAGTCATTCTTAAGAATTGAAGATGTGTTCTGAGTTTTTCAGACTGGATACAGCAAAAGTTTAATCTATCAACCAGCTCCGCTTCACCTTCTTTGTGGCTCTGTTTGGCTGTAGCTCTATCCTATTGCGTGCAGAGGAAATTTGAAAGACAACTGTTTATCCCGCCCCTCTGATTGAGCCCTGCCATTGGTGTGTTCCCAGACCCAACATCTTGATGTTTGTCCATATTTGACCCAAAATTTAGATTAAAAAAATCCAGCCCTTTTTTTTAAAGTGTTTCTTATTGTAAAAAATATAGAGTGCATACTTATCCTGAACCATTGATAGAAGGCAGGAGGGATATTTGGCTCCAGTTATACCTGTTGTGCATGTGTGTAAATGTAAGACCAGGAGAGCAAAGGGTAGCAATAAGAACTTTCTGGCTTTAAAGCCATAAGCATTTCAAATAAATTGGATTCATGTTCTGTTGAGAGAAGACATGCAATTAAAGACAAATCCAGACCTGCAATCAGTGCATCCTGTGTCTCGCTTATGACTCATACCATATAATGAAGGAAATAAACACAAGAGTGTGAGTGTGTACATATATTTTTTGTACTTCACTTCATTGGCTGATAGGGTTTCTTTCATTATATATTTGTGCTCTTTTTAAGTAAAAGAGAGCTCGATTCATGTCACTCTTGAGTTTCTTTGTGCTGCTGAGGTGTTTTTAATGTCCTGTCATTTTCACAGACTTATTGCCAGAGCTGATTGGCTCTTTTAATGAAGTAGTTCACCCCAAATTAAAAAAATTGGTCATTTTTTAATCACCCTTATGTCGTTCCAAACCTTTATGACTTTCAGCAGAATCTTTAGATGGCACTTTTCTATAATGACCACGTCTGCTAAGCTCCAAAAGGACCAAAAAAAAAAAAAAACATAAAATTTGTCCATATTACGAGTACAATATTCCAGGTCTTCTAAAGTCATGGGTCATAGATACACTATGGTGCCAACTGTTTTGGGACGCCTGCCTTTACATGCACATGAACTTTAATGACATCCCATTCTTAATCCGTAGGGTTTAATATGGAGTTGGCCCATCCTTTGCAGCTATAACAGTTTCAAGTCTTCTGGAAGGCTTTCCACAAGGTTTAGGAGTGTGTTTATGGGAATTTTTGACCATTCTTCTAGAAGCGCATTTGTGAGGTCAGGCACTGATGTTGGACGAGAACGGCTGGCTCGCAGTCTCCGCTCTAATTCATCCCAAAGGTGTTCTATCGGGTTGAGTTCTGGACTCTGTGTAGGCCAGTCAAGTTCCTCCACACCAAACTCGCTCATCCAGGTCTTTATGGACTGAGCTTTGTGCACTGGTGCAGTCATGTTGGAACAGGAAGGGACCATCACCAAACTGTTCCCACAATGTTGGGAGCATGAAATTGTCCAAAATGTCTTGGTACGCTGAAGCAGTCCCTTTCAATGGAACTAAGAGGCCAAGCCCAAACACTGAAAAACAACCCCCACACCATAATCCCCCCTCCACCAAACTTTACACTTGACACAATGCAGTCAGGCAACCGCCAAACCCAGACTCGTCCATCGGATTGCTAGAGGAGTGTGATTGGTCACTCCAGAGAACACGTCTCCACTGCTGTAGAGTCCTGTGGCGGCGTGCTTTACCCCACTGCATCCCACGCTTTGCATTGCACATCACGTAAGGCTTGGATGCAGCTGCTCGGCCATGGAAACCCATTCCATGAAGCTCTCCACACACTGTTCTTGAGCTAATCTGAAGGCCACACAAAGTTTGGAGGTCTCTCTACAGAAAGTTGGCGACTTCTGTGCTCTGTGCACCTCAGCATGCGCTAATAACCTATCACAGTACCACGCTTGAATTCACTGAGCTCCTGAGAGCGACCCATTCTTTCACAAATGTTTGTAGAAGCGTCTGCATGCCTAGGTGCTTGATTTTATACACCTGTGGCCATGGAAGGGATTGGACCTGAATTCAGTGATTTGGAGGCGTGTCCCAATACTTTTGACAATATTATAGTGTATATCTATGGGATGGGTCATATGGACTAGTTTCATGCTACTTTTATGGTGTGTTTGTCCTTTTCAGATTCTTCAAAAATTCTTCTTTTGTGTTCAATAACAACAAAAAAATCACAGCATATAGAATTTTATTTGTGTGTGTGTGTGTGTGTGAGAGAGAGAGAGAGAGAGAGAGAGAGAGAGGGGATGATTCCTTTAAGCCTCATGAGCAGAAATGATCGATTATGATCTGCAGCTCCTCCGTTGTTTTAAAGATCTATACCCCTGCAGTCTTCTGGAAGTGGAGCTGTGTTGTGAAGGACGCGTCCTGGCGGGAGTGAAGCGTTTCTTGACTTAGCTCTCTGTAGTAACATGAGCTGCGCTCTGAGACAGCAGAATATGATGGATAATGTTGTTGTTGTTGTTTTGACTTTTAGCATCCAAGGACAGCGAAACCATTTAGGGACTTTATATTTTTAAATTGTCTGAGTGATAGCATAATTTTATGATTTGTCATTCTCTACTGCTCGTAAACCGTAAAAGTGTTTGGTTATTTACTTTAACCTATTAAATGGGCTTTCTTGCACCTCTGTTTAGGAGTGCCCACAATATCTCTAGACATCAATTTCTCTAGATTTTGAATTTTTCTACTGAACTTTTTTTTATTATTATTTAATAGAAACAGCACGTACAGTATAATGTTAATCAAAGTCTAACCTGCCAGTCATCACAGTGGGCCAAGTTGCTGAATATTTAAATATGTTAATATTTAACAAATGTGGTCATGTGTTAATAACTTGTGAATGAGCCATTTTAACTGTTTAGATGAATAATTGCAGACTCTCTGTCTGTTTAGATGGCAGAACAACTCAGGCTGAAATGTGTTTATCATCGGCACAAAGTCCGAAAACTCATAGTTTAGAGAACTTTCCAGACACAGAGAGAAACGAAAAACACAATCTCTGCGGGAAACAATTTTTTTTTAGCTTCTGCAGCAGGTGGGCATGGAAACTGGCCATTGATAAAATGGTAGAAATTTAATTTTGTTTGTTTGGGTTGGACATTTTTTAAATGTAATAACCCTCATGTCATCTGGACTGGTCTCTGAAGGGTATTTACTCTTGTTTCAGGTAAAAATAGTACACATTTTTTTATGAAGTTTTCCAGTCTTGGTACATTAGAGTGCAGAGAGCTAGAATACAGGACTGTATTTTCTCAGTCGATACTTTTTTGTACATTTGTCACCATGCTGCACCAATAGAGTCTTTGTGCTAAAGGTGTACTGGGTATACAGACATCCTTCAGTGTAAAAAGCCTTTGTCCAGACAAGTACCATATGTGGTACTGCACCGGTAATAAACCTAAGAACCCATAGAGTTTCCTTCAAATGACTGTGCCGTTAAGTCGTCACCTTTATTTATAGCGTGTTATACAATAGCGTTTTTTTTTTTTCAAAACAGCTTTATAGTGATAACAGGAAAATAATGCATGTTGTTCAGCTGAAGTCAGTTCAGTGTTGATTCAGTTCTGTTTTAAAGATCATCAGTTATCCAATTAGTTAATTTCATCTATAAAGCAGTTCTGCAAAAAATGATGTCATCGTCCAGCTCAGTTCAATGCTCATACAACAGCATTAGCATGTCAACAGATTAAATAACTTGCTCAATAAGATGTTCTTCAAACCCATAATTTAATATCTTACATTGTTTGCATTCATGTATCATTTGGCCATTAACGGAACACTCTCCTAGAGTTAAACAGTTTCCATTCAGCCGATCTCCGGGTCTGGCGGTAGCATTTTCAGCATAGCTTAGCATAGATCATTGAATCTGATTAGACCGTTAGCATCTCGCTCAAAAATGACCAAAGACTTTCTATATTTTTCCTATTTAAAACTTGACTCTTCTGTAGTTACATACTACAGAATACTGAATGATATTACGCAGCGCCTGAAAATAGTCCCCAGCACGCTCCCTGTGCAAGCAGGTTGTCACGTTGGTTATGTTGACAGAAGTTAGCCTATGTTCAGGCGCTGCGTAATATCATTGCGCCGCTGCACCCATAGTACGGCAACACAGTTCCTTGATTATCGCAACTTTTCATTTTCCATCGGTCTTAGTACACAATGTAACTACAGTAGTCAAGTTTTAAATAGGAAAAATATTGAAAGTCTTTTTTGATGGAGATGCTAACGGTCTAATTAGATTCAATGAACTATGCTAAGCTATGCTAAAAGTGCTAAGCCAGACCCGGACATCGGCTGAATGGATTCAAAAACGGTAAAACTCAACTGTTTAACTCTAGGGGAGTTGGAAAATGAGGCTATTTTTTTTTTTTTTTTTAAGTGAAGTGTTCCTTCAAACAGACCTTGCTTGCCAGCTAAAAATACTCCACAAGTTTTTCCAAGTAATTTATAGGTTTTACTTTTTAGATTTTTTAGATAATTGATAGATTTAATTGGTTGGTTTCTCAAAATTTGTGTTTTAATTGGTAGGTTTTCATTTTTAAGATTGTTTATGTACACTGTAAGATTTACAGATGAAGTACTGCAGAAACACTGTTTCATTTCACACAGTTTTTTTCAGATAATTGGTAGATTTGAATTTGTATGTTGAATTTGTAGTAATTTGCGGTTTTGAACTTTTAGGGTTTTTTAAGATAATTGGTAGATTTTCCACATAGTTTCAATGGGTTTTTTCCCCCCAGATAATTGGTAGATATTAATGTTCGGTTTTTCAAGTAAATTAATAATTTACTTTGTAGATTTTTAGTTTTAGTTTTTTCAGGGATTTTAATTTTTTTTAGCTTTTTGTGTAATTTTGTAGGGTTTTGAGATCAGTTGTAGGTTTTCATTATTTTTAATTTCAGGTAATTTGTAGGTTTTTCAGTTTTTTTATTATTATTATTAATTTTGTAAGTTTTAATTCTTTGTTTTTTCAGATAATTTTAATGCTTATCTTTAGATATTATGCCATTTGTATACATTTGCAAATGTCATAAATAACAATTGCATTTTTGTATAGTTTCCGTGTAATTATTAAGTCTTAATTTGTAGTTTTCAGGTAGTCAGGAAGAGCTAAACTGGAACATAGAAACACTGTTAGAGTAGACTACACATTCCTTCATTAAACCGCCTACTTAGATTAAAAGAGACTACTACACTATGACATGTAAAGTAACCAATCCCAGTTTGCTTATTAATGTAATCTTGTTTCCCTGCAGCTTGCTAAGTGTCTCAAACAAAACTCTTGAGTATATGATTCAAATCCTCGATGCCATCAACCTCACAAACATCAGCAAACGTGCTCCCCTTTCCCCAACGTGCTCATTGTATCAGTTTTATGTTATGTTATTGCGTACCTGTACCTCTCTTTTTCTAACTGTGCAATCAGTGCAAACTGTTTACCTCATTAAAACACTCTCGCATAGTGATAGTGACCAAGGACAAAAGTGATTAGATTGTTTAAATGGGTTGTGTTTACATCTGTGTGTGTGTTTGTGTGGGCTGTTGATTTGTGGTTCCTGTAGCTTTTTTCCGCACATTAAGTGCTTAGAATGGCACAAACAGCATCTCATTTACATAATTAGTCTAAGATAACGGCAAGATGTGTGTCCTGCGACAGAGATTTTCCCAAGTCATTTTTAAGTTGATTGTTTTTGCAATTTAAAATGAAGCGCTGCTGTTTTCTTCCGCCACCTTTTGCATCCTTGGAAAAAAGTGGCGTCCCCACTGCCCTCCAACGTGTGCTTTACATCCCAATGCAATAATTACACACATTTGCCTGTGTGTACGCATACATGCGTGTTAAACAGCTCCTCCTAGTATGAAAGCGGCATGCTACAGGCTTTTAATAGTTTGTTCCGATTAGTTCCCGCAAGAGTCAAACACAATACTTTTTTCCCACTAGCATGTGCCTTCTCCGCAGCCACTATCTGACTGATAAGAGCGGCCGTTGTGTGCCTGTGTGTGTATCTTTCCATTTGCTCAGCTTGTGTCGTTACAGAAACGCCGGCCGCTTTCCCTTATACCCCTTTAGGCCAATTAGTGTCCGTCTTTACTGAACTAACAAATATTTACAGGGTGGCCTGTTCTGCTCACAGCTTGAAGGATTCAAAGCTGTCAATATAGAGCATTTTATGACAGGTATGAATGGTCTTTTGTGCCGTTTGGTCATTCATACTGTGTGTTTACTTTGCATGTGGTATGCTGTGTGCGGTTCTGAGCTTCCCATTTGAAGTTCCTCAGGGGGAGTTGGGAAGGCAGTACATGCCGTTTCAGAGGTTTGTGGTTTAGAGTTTTATTAATAGAATGGTTAGAGTCTGTTAACTTCAGGGTCTCCAACAGCGCTAGCTAAAGGTTGTCCTTGTTAATAAACTCATGTGCTCGTAGGCTATTAGCATAATAATATTATACAGAGTCCACATGCTGATAGACTAACTGTAGTAAATACCCTTTCATATACGTTTTTTTTTTAGCTTTTTTTAATTTAATATAATTATGATTTTAGAATGATATTTTTTTGAATTATTTTATCAAAATGTAAAACATAATTATTTTAAATATATATTATTAATTTATAATATATTTTTATAAGTTTATTTTTATTTAACTGTATACATTATACTCTACATAAAGGACTATCTGTTTTGGATAATATCTGCATGGAAGCTTGTTTCTGTCACTGAATAAAAAATAAAAAAAGGTAATTGCGACTTTTTATCTCATAATTCTGACTTTTTCTCGCAATTCTGACTGTTTTTCTCAGAATTGCGTGATATAAACTTGCCTTTTAACTCGCAATTGCAAGTTTATATCAGGCAGTTCTAAGAAAAGAAGTCAGAATTGCTTGATATAAACTCGCAATTGCAAGACAAAAAGTCAGAATTGCGAGAAAAATAGTCCGAATTTTGATATAAAAAGTAACAATTATATATTATTCCGTGGCAGAAACAAGCTTCCATATATCTGGCATACAAAATGGAACAAAGTTTTTTTGGGGGGGATAATACTACGCAAAATAATATTATTATGGCAGCACACATTCTGACTAGCGTGGTGTTTAACCCAAGTTTACCAGTACATTTGCTTCATTGTCTGTGCAGATGTTTGTGGATATCGCTGAATAATCTTGTATTAATACTGCAGTATTCATTTGTCATATTGTGAAGAATCCACATTTAACGCAGCTGAGTAAATGATTGTTGTACATTACTTGCAAAACTGCAGGTCTAAACATTTACATTTGTCCATTTAGCACATGTTCTTTTATCCGAAGAGATTTAATCCTAGCGCACACTGCAAGACACAGAAGACTCATTTTCTGGTTTTCTGTCATATTTTTGATTTGCACTTTGAACAACTAGTCACAAACGAAGTGCATCAATTCAAAGATCATCCACCTCGATTCTAGCGAGATTTAGAATTTCGATTTTGACAAAAGCTCACATACTAACTCTCATGTAGTAATAAGTTTTAGGGTGCGTTCACACTTGTAGTTCGGTTTGTTTGGTTCGTTTGGTCCGGACCAAAAAAGAAAAACAAAACATATAGTCCTTGTCCCCTTAGCGTTCACACTGGCATTTTTAACTGCGAACCTAAAGTTACCGAACCAAAGGCATAGGGATAAGGTCACAACCTGATTGGTCGGCTTTTATGGTGTATTTTTCGCGACAGAGCTTGCTTACCGAACATTCAAAACAATGCTGTGTGCTGGATTAAACGCGATATTATGCATGTACATATGGTTTTATTACCCGCTGAGAACTCACGAAGAGCTCATAAAATGTTCGAAACATTCAAAACAGCAGTAGGATTTCCTCCGTTGTGTGCAGAAACGAAGATCTGCATATATTGATGAGGCACTTTACCTCCTCGTTGCTCCACGTTTGCCCTCTACTCATTTTGGATACACCGATCTTTCCGCATCGTCAAAGCGTCGCATCTTGTGACATCGCGTCCTGTTTTTGGTTCGTTTACATGTCTTTGGTCCGTGTTGCGTTCATATATCAATCGAACCGCACCAGAGTTCGTTTGGAAGCGGGCCGAGACTCCTTTTTAGCGCTCTCGCTCTGCTTGTTTGGTGCGCACCAGGGTTCGGATGGCAGCGTTCACATTATGTTCAAATGAACCGCACTAACCGAGCAATCACACCAGGGTTCGTTTTAATCCAACCAAACATGACAAATGTGAACGCACCCTTAGTCCAAACAAAACTGCATAAATGAAGCTAGAGTCAGTTGAGGTGAACGATCTGGCAATTGATGCCCTTAGTTTGTGGTTTGCTGTGTAAATCGTAAAATCAACAACACAATCGAAAGCCAGAATTCTACTGGCATTACAGAATTACAGCAAATTCGCAAACAACCTTGCAAATGCCCCTTTCACACACGAGCCTCCCAATGCAAACATCACAAATACAGCTCTGATGGGTAATGTGAAAGCATGTTGCAACAGGTAAAAGTACACAAAAAAACAAGTAAAATGTACTTAAAGGGCACCCAAAAAGGAAAATTAGCCCATGATTTACTCACCCTCAAGTCATCCTAGGTGTATATGATATTCTTCTTTCAGACTAATAAAATTGGAGTTATGTTAAAAAAGTCCTGACTCTTTCAAGCTTTATAACGGTAGTTAATTGTTGTTTCGTTTTTGAAGTCCAAAAGTCCATTGCTTTTGTTGTTCGCCAGTAAGCCAGAAGTTAGTTAATTTAGTCTTTATAGTTCTTCACTTCACTTCAGAAGGCCTTTATTAACCCCCCAGAGCCGTGTGGAGCAGTTATATGATGGATAGATCCACTTTTATGGACTTCAAAAACGAGATAATTCACTGCCATTTATAAAGCTTGGAAGAGCCAGGACTTTTTTAATATAACTCTGATTTTATTCATCTGAAAGAAGAATGTCTTATACACCTAGGATGGCTTGAGGGTGAGTAAATTATGGGCTAATTTTCATTTTTGGGTGAACTAACTCTTTAAGGAAAAGTATTGTAACATTAAAAAAAGGCTTATGTCACTTTGGTTACAAGCATCTGCTAAATGAACAAAAGTAAGCATTTAGACCTTTTGGCTTGTAATGTTCAACAATCATTTACTTATATGTTTTAAATGGAATATACAACCATTGTAATATATATTCAGATATCTGGAGTGTGTAGGTGGGGTTGGTGTTTGCTAACTGGAGAGATGATGTGTGAAGTTATTACAATCATGAAAATCTTCAGGAGCCGTTTACCCACATCTTCTTAACCTATAATTACCCGGTTAAATTTAACCTCCACAGCAGGTCAAGTCAGGAATCAAATCAAATTATAATCCCTACCGGATAATCATGGAAGGCCACACGGAAAGACAGTCGGCATTACTGATGACTGTGTTTGTGTGCCTGTGGGGTCGTTTCAAAGGTTTTCTCCACAGCTGTTTAGCTCTGTTCTGATCGTAGGCTGTTTAAAACATGCCACGAAATTGAAACTCCTAATTAGTTTCCTTTTGTACCTGATAAAGAAGGATTTGCTGCTAATAGTTGGTGCAGCAGTCAGAAAGCCTTAGCCAAGCTAAGTAACAATACCGGTATTTTTACCTCTTTTCACAAGACCCGAGATTAGGAAGTCTCGCCAGCTAGCCGTTGCCCTCTGATCCTGGCGGATAAAATGATTTTTTTTTTATGATTCTCATCAAAGGATGTTTTGTTCTGTGAAACTAGTTTTTTTTCTTATCTCACTTCCAGATGGATTTTACTACCAAGATTTAGAAACTTGTAGACCATTTCCAATGATTCCCATGTGTTTAGTTCGTCCTTCAAAACAGAATTACCATACTGTACACTAGATTTTCTCGGACACTTCCCGCGTGGATATTGGATATCTGCATTTTTCAAGGGTTGTGGCTTTGCATTGTATAATGATCGTACATTTACAGTCAAAGGTATTTGTAGCCTAATTAGTTTCTCTCTTCATTTTGTTTGTGTAGGCCATCATTTTATAACTTGCATGGAACCAACTTAGATTTTCACATTTCTATCATTAAATATGAACTGAGGTCAGTGAAAGCCTGTGGAGCTGTTTGTTCATCTATCTTGAAGTTTGTGAATGATGCCAAAAGATACTTTTCAGTCTTTTTTTTAAATGTAAAAGCAAATGAACCAAGGAGAAAATGCAACAGCTTACTTTTGGGGGGGGGTGTTTGTCTCAGATTGATTGAACCAAGATTTAGTAGCTTGTCGACCAGTTCCAATGATGCCCATGTGTTTATTTCGTACTTCAAAACAGGAATATCTTACACTTTAGATTTTCTTGGATGTTTCCCGTGTGAATAATAAATATTGGCATTTTTCGTGGCTCTGCTTTGTTGCGCATACATTTACAGTCGAAGGTGTTTCGGAACCTGGTTCATTTCTCTATTTTATCTGGTTTGTGTAGTCACATGTGGCAGCATTCTTGGAAACACCTACGATTTTCAGATTTCTAATCAGCAGTGATTTATGTTGTAATTTATTAACAAAACATGCCTTTTTCTCGGAAAATGCCTTGTAATTATGGTTGTTATCCAGACGTAGCCTTGATTCCCTTTTAGACTGATAATAGCAAAAATGCTGATGAACTGAAGGAATGCCAGTAAAAGCCTGCAGAGCTATTATCCATCTATCATGAAATTTGTAAATGCTGCTATAAGCTAAATTGGTTACACTTTATTTTACAGTATGTGTACTTATACTTTATTTTACAGTATGTGTATTCTTACAGTGTACTTACTCAAAAAAGTAATGGTAAGGTAACTACATGGTTTAAGGTTAGGTTTAGGGGTGGGTTCAGGGTTAGTACCTCATGGAGCGTGTTCAAACAACCAATAGTTCCAGCATTGAACCCCATTCATTTCAGTGTATCTCAAGCACACTCGCTGGCCAATTGATGAAATTACTACATATTTTGAGATTTTATGGCATTAGTTGTCCTCTCAGGAATATTAATAAAAGTTGTATTTTATGAAGCGCGTTATAGTTAATGTTCATTGTTATATAATAGATGGTCAGACTCTAACTACAGTTAGATAACGTGAGCAGCACTCTAACAGCTACTATATCCAGATGCTATCGGTCATAATTTCAACAGTTTTTAGACTCTCTGAGATCTTTCCGTCGAATGCGTTTCTATGAAGTAGCCCATTCAAGGAATAACGTGTAATGCCTATGAATAATGAATATGAATAACGCCTGGATAAAAAGAGTTGAATTAAATTGGTTGCCCTGTTTTGTTTTAAACACTATTTAAAACTTCTTTCTTGGGTTAAATTATGTATATGCTAGAATCATTCATTTACATTCACCTGTTGTGCATGCTTATGTGAGTATCATAAAATAACATTCGGACGTTAACAACATTTAAATTATAAAAGAAATTACCACTAACCAGTAGAACACTTATTGGCTCATTAGCCATTTTTTCTCTCTTTTTTAATGAATTTTTATAGATCATCAAATCACTATTATAACATTAAAATATCTATTTTTGTCACTTTATTTGTACTGAAGTGTTAAAGCTACACTGTGTAACTTTTTTAGTTTATTCTTAGCTAAAAACACTTAGTTCTTTCAAAAATATATGTGCTCATTAATGTATATTTACTTCTTTCAAGTAATAAAGTATTCTCGTAAGTTTATAATATGCCATTGAAAATACATACAGTAATGGGTTCGAATGCAGGTCGCCATGTTGCCCCTCCATCTTGAAAGTACATCAGCCAAAGAGGGACACACCCGTGAATTCAAGCTTCGCCTTTCGCGTTTTAACACTCGATGGCACCGTGTTGAATGTGGACGAGGTCGAACTGGAAGCCATGTTAATCTTGGACTAAATCGGCCACCGTAGGAGTTAAAACGAAATCGGAATTGAGAGGAAGAGAAACTAATATTCACTGGATGGTCATATACCTTTTAACCGCTAGATTGGGGAAAATATCACACAGTGTAGCTTTAAATATATAGGCTTATTGTAGGGAAAAATCAAAGTCTCATGAAAAACAAAAACTTCTGACTAAACTACACAATAAATATTTATTTAAATCGTCTCTGTGCTTTGTTTGTTATTATGAGAGGATTTGTAGATAATGGAAAGATTTGTGTAAAACGTAAACTTGCACTAAAATTCACTCCGCGTTTTGAGACTATATAAAACTTTTTTTAATCGATATGGATTTTCATTCCTGGTAAATTAAACATATGACTGGTCATTATTTTCACGGTCACTCAGGTGGCCACACCCTTAATTATGCAGAACTTTAAGGCTTAATATAATTTAAACAGATGAGTTATTTAAAAAAAAATCAACCCCTCACAGTTATCTTAAAGGGCAAAATTAGCTGTATAGACCAAACCACTTTTTGTACCAGGTTGTAAACATATTTTAGGCATTTTAACATGGGGGAGAGACAGATTTGACTCCCTTTTGGAGCCTGTCTCTAGCAGCCAGTCAATGAATTGCAGTTTACCTCACTTCCAAGGAGGTTGCTGCTTGGTGCTACTGCTAAAATTCAGTCCAATTTGAAAAGCAAATGAACCAAGGATAAAATGCTACATTGTAACTTTTTTTTTTTATGGTTCTCATCAAAATGATGTTTTGTTCTGTGAAACTAGTTTCTTGTCTCACTTTCGGATGGATTCAAACCAAATTTAGATGCTTTTTGACCGTTCCCCATGATTCCCATGTGTTTATTTTGTTCTTCACAACAGAATCACACTTTCGATTTTCTTGGACGCTTCCAGTGTGGATTCTGGATATCAGCATTTTTCGAAGACTGTGGCTCTGCATTGTTGCGCATACATTTACAGCCAAAGGTGTTGCCGTAATTGATCATGTTGCCTAGGCCAGTTAGTAGTCGATTCTTCCCTCATACCTACATCCTCCCACACACAACGCTTAATCAATTCTTCACCGGGACAACAGGATTATGAGGACAAAACGTTGTGTGCTAGAGCTCCCGGTGGAGACCCGATCCTCGGCACCTAGAGCCAATTGAGATCTGTTCAAATGGCAGATAATTGATTGACTGGGGATCTGAAGACCCATTTGGCGTAGGTTGCGTCTTGTTCTGTTAAAGACTTTTGTCCTTGTGGCAGCTCCACTCAACCTTTCTGTTTATTCCAAGCAGGTCTCGTCTCTAGCTCTAGTCGTGACACATTTTTTGAGCCGTAAATGCCATATGACTAATCACTCTGAAGCTCTTGAATTATTTGGTCATTTTAATTTTCACAGTCTTTGCTTTACAAATGCTGTGTGTGCGCAGTCTTAATTTGTGTGCTAGGTCCCATAAATGCAGCGTTCTGTAGCATTGCAGTAGGCTATTTAAATATTTTAAATATGCTCATATTAATGTATTTGCATGACAACATCACCCTCGTTTACAATTTGTTAAAGGAATCGTGTGCCACTAAGCAGTAGGGTGTAAATAGTTTCTCAGACAATGATTCAATATTTATCTTTACTATTAAAAAAAAGCAATGCACCTAATCGATCTGAAATAATACAATGAATCATTCAATCTGAAATTCGGTCGCAAGTCCAATATAGATCTCTTGACACAAGTGCTTGAAAAATGCACTCTATGCATCCAATCTTATTTAACCCCCGCAGCAGAATGAGAAAGTTGTAGAAAGACTGCAGCATTTACAACTCTCATTCCCCAAGAGTCTGTAATTAAATCTCACTTCTGTGGTTCCACCCTCCAACATGTTGGTGTATTGCTGACAGAACGCAAACGCAGAACTACTGCAGCCTTCCCCGCTGCTAGAGCCAATGACACCACAGTCATTACAGCATGATTCCTGCATTTAATAACAATCATTTGGTCAAACAATTACCTAAAGCTTAGAGAAGACATTGTCTGTTATTTTAGAGAAGTAAACTGCTCTTCAAAATATTTCATCTCCATCACTTGCAACCACTTAAAAAAAAAAAAAAAAAGTACCGCACTTTTTTTTTCTCTCTTAAAGGGCACCTATTATGCCCCTTTTTACTAGATGTAATATAAGTCTCAGGTGTCCCAAGAGTGTGTCTGTGAAGTTTAAGATCAAAATTCCTGACGGATCATTTAATATACCATTTTGAAAATGCCAATTTTTGGCCAAGTTTTCTGTGCGTCTCCTTTAAATGCAAATGAGCTGTTGCTCCCGGCCCCAGAGGGCGGAGCCTTCACAGCTCATGAAGATGCGAATGAAAACTGAAACATGATATCTGTTTGTTTTGATCTCTATCGCAGACACGCTCGTGTGACATTGCAGTTCTTCATCATCAGTGAAATATTATCATCTGCATGCGTTTTAAAGCCTTATCACTCCTCTCAACTTGAGCACACACACTCGACGCATGCGCACAGAGGCTGGATGTCGGTGCGTCTGTGAGTAGGCTATTAAACTAGACTAGTTCTCTTTCATGTGTTATGGCGATTAAACTGTCAAATGCACACAAGGTTATGTCAGAAACACACAAAGTTCACATGAAAACAGTTATGCTCTGTGCACTTATGCAGCAAGTACAGACATTTAGCATAATAGGTGCCCTTTAATTTGGTTTGTGTAGGCAAATATGGCTGCACTTTTACTTGGATCCACCAAAGATTTTCAGACTTCAGATTTTTATAAACAAAACATGCCCTTTTCTCTTAAAATGCCTTTTATGGCTGTTGTTTTTCCAGACGCAGTCTGTTTTTAAATGTTGGCTCGTGAAAGTGAACGAACCAAGAAGAAAATGCAACAATGAGACATTCAAACTTCTTCAGAAGAACACAAATTTGCTACAGGTCTGAAAACTGCCTAAATTGTATAGGCATTGTATTTAACAGTGCAGTTTTGCTTTGTCGCAGTACCGTTTAAAAATAGTATCTGTCCATGTAAAATGGCAACTGAAGGACCAGGCAGATGCCTCTCTGCCAAGTGGTTGTGTTGCCAACACACAAGCAGTAAGTGGCAATTTATCTTTGGCTAGTGCTGATTTAACATCTGCCCCAGTGGAGGATTTTGCCAGTTGGTGTGTGAGAAAGTCTGAGTTAAGTACAAACACTATATATTGGATAAAGCCTTTATCACATTTATTGACGTTTACATTCATGCATTTGACAGATCCAATGTGGCACTCAAAGTAACAGAAAATCGTCTGAAATTGTCCATGACGTTTATTTATTAATTTAAAGCTATTTTTGTTCCAAATATAATAATCCAAATATAAAGTCAGAGGCAACCCTGTCCTTTATTTACTCTCAAAAGATGTGCAGTGGCGTGTCAAAGATTCGCCGCATCAGTTTCAAATGAGGACGATGAACAAATCAATTAGTGCAGTGAATCTAGTTTAGATGAATCATTTCTAAGGTCGAATGAAATCTCCAGTAGACACTGACCTCCTGCGGAGAAGGTTTCATATCCAATCCAGACTTCTCTTTCTCTTTTTACGTGCTGCTCTGCTCATTTGACAGCTCTGTAGAGCAGTTTCATGGCGTAACCTTGCCAAGCGGCGTTTTCCTTCTGTCATTGATCAGCTCTGCGGGTTGTGTTCGTCAAAGGGCCCATATTTTCACAGCTGATCTGACACTGTAACCTGTGTTTGCATTTCAGGCATAGCTGATTATTGATTAGCATCTGTCAGGTTAGCTGAGCATCGAAGGTGATTCACAATGAGCCTCTGCGGGTGTTTCTTATCATTCAGACCGAATTTTGGTGTGTGAACATTAAATATAATTCATGATACACTGTCCATCCAAAGAAAAGTTGCTGTTTGGGTTTAAAAATGGATCTTTACAGAGTACAAGATTTGACCAAAAACTTTTGCACCTCTTGATGGAAATAACATCACAACATTAATTTCCATCAAGAGGTACATACATTTTTTGTCAAGATCTTGTATTGACTATACAAGAGTCCAGCACTCTGTTAAGTCTCCTCCAGCAAAGACTTCCAATGAATTTAAGGTCTGGACTCAGTAGTGCCAATTCATTTGTGAAAATGATTATTCATGCTCCTTCACATTTGAGCCTGATGAATCTTGACATTGTCATTCTGAAACATGGCCATGATGTGTCTTATTTTATCCCTTAAAACTCATCTTTGATCACCAACATGACATATTTAAGCTTTTTTTTCCTGTGAAAAAACTATTATTCATGCCTTAAAATAGCTTGAATGTAACTCTACACCCTTGCTTCATTTAGTATACATGGAGCCATGAATATGCAAATTATCCCCACATCCACTCACTCAAACCAGCTCAGAGACCAGCTCAACTCAAGTTTCTGTAGTAAACGCTACACAATGGTATTGCTCTTTACAGCGTCGTCAACATAAGTGATTAATATGATTAGCCTTTTGCTTGAATGCGTTATCAAACGGCTAATAATGTGTTGCTAATGTTACACAAACCATGTTCCCGTTTGCCATCTCAAAGTCAGACAGCTGCCTTCTAAAAATCAGTATCCTTAGAAACAACTGTGGATAATGGCATATAGTTCATCACAACATCGTAATATACATAATTCACCCGCTTTATTGCTAAATGTACCCGATTTTCTATATCAACAGAAAGATATATCTGGATAACCTGGCTTCTCTTGAGACTCTCCTGCTTCGCAGCATAGTAATGATGATATGCTAAAGCCCGCCCATACGTTGACTGTCTTTGGTTCAGTGCAGTTTTAAGGAGAAAATATTAATCAATGGTGTTGACTTATGAATTTGCACATGGTTTGTCTAAAAGCATATTAAAAATTCCACATAGACATAAAAACAACATTAGATACTGTTAAACTTGGCAAAATGCTCCAGAAATAAATAATTTCTATCGTGTATATTTGTTTAGAGAGTATTCCATTGTTTGTGTTCGATTATTTGTATTGGTCTGCTCTGTGAAGCTGGTTTGAAGCTTTGAATTATTGTTTGCAAAAGTGTGGGTCTGTACCTTCTTTATCATCGGTTGCAAGAAGACGCTTCGCTGCCTCTATGAATGTGTTTGTCACCTTGTTGATTGTGAATATCCAGCCAGATCAGGCCAGAGCCGATGGAAGGATGTGGCAGGATGGACTCAGCGCAGGAATTCTGCCATAGAAGAACATAATTAAAGCTGGATGTGAACTGGAGTGAATTGAAGTAGAGATGAATTCAGTGTCATCCAATACAGGAAGTTCTGATTTTAATCAGATTCTCTCTGGAGAAAGAGGCATCGCCAGCCGGAGGCTCTCAGCCAGGTTTGATGCCAGTCTGTGCGGCTCTTTATTTCATAGCCAGCGCAAACGTGACAGTGCAGAAAGATAATAGATTGTGCTGTTCTCTAAAACACTAAAACAAAAGTCTTTCTTCTTCCTCTGCTTGATCAGACTCGAGATTGAGTTGGCACGGGATGTCCTGTGTCGTGTTTCCCGGTATTTTCAAGAAGTAGTACATTTAAAACGTAGTCCTTTTTTTAGCTCTCATGCTATTTTACATGTAAATTTTTTGAATTGTTGTTATTATTTTAGTTTGTCCCTACAGACTAACCTTTTCTCCATATCTAACGTTTTTGAAGCAAATTCTAGTCTATATGCAAAGTCTGATATGTTGACGTCTCTGTGTTGGATCTCAATGATGTAACTAATTGTATTTGTTCATTCAATAATTTGGTCCTTCACATTAAACGTAGAATTGCATTTTCTCAATTTCTCAATTCAGCACACGTGTAGAGGCATTCAATTCAGCGTGAAAGAAAATGCGATCATTATTCAGTAAACGTGAATGCATTAAAGAATACACCAAATGCATTCCTTCATTCAGTAATTTAGTCCTTCACATTAATAGTATAATCTCATTGCCTAATGCAGGACTAATGCCTCTCAATGCAGCACATGTACAAATGCATTAAATTCTGCATGCAAATATGTGCACAAAAGAAAAGATCTATCGCATTTCAACATACATATAAGTTCTAAATTGCAGTTTTTATTTTCTTGCACGTAGGCTATATACATGCTCAGTTGAGATCTTGGTTGCACATAGGATGCATCTGGAAAGTATTCACAGTGCTTCACTTTTTCCACATTTTGTTATGTTACAGCCTTATTCCAAAATGGATTAAACAAAATTCTACAAACAAAACCCCATCATTTCAATGTGAAAGAAGTTTGTTTGAAATCTTAGCAAATTTATTAAAAATAAAAAACGATGACCACAGCCTTTGCCATGACACTCAAAATTGAGCTCAGATTCATCCTGTTTCCACTGATCATCCTTGAGATGTTTCTACAACTTGATTGGAGTCCACCTGTTGTAAATTCAGTTGATTGGACATGATTTGGAAAGGCACACACCTGTCTATAAAAGGTCCCACAGTTAACTGTGCATGTCAGAGCACAAACCAAGCCATGAAGTCCAAGGAATTGTCTGTAGACCTCTGAGACAGGATTGTATCGAGACACAGATCTGGAGAAGGGTACAGAAAAAATTTCTGCAGAACAGTGGCGTCCATCATCCGTAAATAAGAGAAGTTTGGAACCACCAAGGCTCTTCCTAAAGCTTCCCGTCCGGCCAAACTGAGCGATCGCAGGAGAAGGGCCTTTATCAGGGAGGTGACCAAGAACGCGATGGTCACTCTGACAGATCTCCAGCGTTTCTCTATGGAGAGAGGAGAACCTTTCAGAAGAACAACCATCTCTGCAGCACGCCACCAATCAGGCCTGTATGGTAGAGTGGCCAGACGGAAGCCACTCCTCAGTAAAAGGCACATGACAACCCGCCTGGAGTTTGCTAAAAGGCATCTGAAGGATAAATGACTTAAATCATTTAAGTAATTTATCTTAAATAAATGACTTAAATTTATCTTATCTCAAGGATTAAATGACTCTCAGACCATTGAGAAACAAAATTCTCTGGTCTGATGAAACAAAGATTGAACTCTGTGGCCTGAATGGCAAGCGTCATGTCTGGAGGAAACCAGCCACCGCTCATCACCTGGCCAATACCATCCCTACAGTGAAGCATGGTGGTGGCAGCATCATGCTGTGGGGATGTTTTTCAGCGGCAGGAACTGGGAGAAAGATGAATGCAGAAATGTACAGAGACATCCTTGATGAAAACCTGCTCCAGAGCGCTCTGGACCTCAGACTGGGGCGAAAGTTCCTCTTCCAACAGGACAACGACCCTGAGCACACAGCCAAGATAACAAAGGAGTGGCTACGGGACAACTCTGTGAATGTCCTTGAGTGGCCCAGCCAGAGCCCAGACTTGAACCCGATTGAACATTTCTGGAGAGATCTGAAAATGGCTGTGAACCGACGCGCCCCATCCAGCCTGATAGATCTTGAGAGGTCCTGCAAAGAAGAATGGAAGAAACTGCCCAAAAATAGGTGTGCCAAGCTTGTAGCATCATACTCAAAAAGACTTGAGGCTGTAATTGGTGCCAAAGGTGCTTTAACAAAAGCAAAGCTTGAGCAAAGGCTGTGAATACTTACGTACAAGTGATTTTTAATTTGAATAAATTTGCAAAGATTTCAAACAAACTTCTTTCACGTTGTCATTATGGGGTGTTGTTTGGAATTTTGAGGAAAATACTGAATTTATTCCATTTAAGGCTGTAACATAACAAAATGTGGAAAAATGTAAGCGCTGTGAATACTTTCCGATGCACTGTATGTGAATTGTGATTAATTTCCCCCTTGCTTCAAAGAAAAAAGCATTTGCAAATCATTACACATTTGCATGCACGAAAGAAAAGACCTGTCACAATTCACAAGCGTGTTTTTGTTCTGAATTGCTTTTTTTTTGCACATAAATGCATGCTCTGGTTGAGATTAGCAACAGAATACTGTTGCTAGTTTTGTATTTGAGCCCTTAATTAAAAAAATTCCCTCTTGTTCGGTTTAATTAATTAAAATGAACTAAAGTAACAAATTTAAACTAAAGTTTACTTAATTAATTTGTGTTATAACTACATTAATATTTTTTGTTGACATAACTAACTGGGAAATGGATCCGTAAGGGACTGCATTAGGAGAGTACATTTAGGGATTAAAGTGTTATTTTATGTGGTTTTCAGTCAAGGGGAATATGTTGTTAGTTTATGTTAGTGTTAAATGTTGTTATGTTGAACATGTTTAGAGGAGTTTTTGTAATAATTTTATTTTCATTTTGTGGTTACCATTATGCAGAAGAGTGGTGCCTGTGTTTAAGGTGTGGGCACTCAGTGAGCTATGCTAATGTCTGGATTGACTAATGTCTTGGTCTTTTCTTATATTTTCATTATACATTATGTATGATGATGGATGAAACTGCTTATAATTGATTTTCCAATCAAATGTTTTAAGTTTGACAAGTATAAAAAAGTCATGTTATAAGTATATAAATATCATTTAAACTGTATTTGATACAATTAAGTTGTACCAGCTTAATTACATTTCATTGCATGAATTGTTTTTTTAGGAGTTGACTACACATATTTATTGGATGGAAAACCTGCCTTCAATTAAACTGAGTTTGTCCAATTTTTTTGAGTGGTGTTTAGGCTGTGGGCACTCTGTGATCTATGCTAATGTCTGGACTGACACCAGACTTTTCTTATTGGTTCATTATACATTGTATAGGTATAATGTAAAAAATGTAAAAGTTTGACAAGCATAAAAAAAATCATTTTCTAAATGCATCAATTTAATTTTAACTGTATTTAATCAAATTGAGTTGAACCAACTCAATTACATTTAATTGCATAAACTTGTTTTTGAGTTGGAGCTATAGTTGAGTTGAGTGTATAGTTACGTCCACACACAGTTCAGTTATTTAGGGAAAACCCGTGCTGTGCTGTGTGAATGGAATTTGACTGGACAACTGATAGTCAGTCAAGTCATACAGTGCGAGAAAGCTGCTCTG
>JARQWZ010002308.1:0-241072 GCA_033150135.1 Gobio occitaniae
TGAGTGAGTGAGAGAGTGTGTGAGTGAGTGATTGATTGAGTGAGTGAATGAATGAATGAGTGAGTGAATGTGAGAGAGAGTGTGTGAGTGAGTGAGTGTGTGACAGTAAGAGGAGTGGCTCTAAAAAGAGCCGTTGGTTTTCTTATAAAGGTGAAGGTAACAGGGAAGGATGGTGAGTAAAGACAGGAACTGTTAGACAAAGAACAATTAAAACATAGTTAGTTCTCTTGCAGTAAGGCTTCCTTGGTTTATCATATTACACATGCAGAACTGTAACAAAATAAAGAGGATAACTGTGATGCTGTCATTGCACAATGCATATTCAGCATGAAAACTGCCTGAATGAACAGTTGATCTGAGTTCATAGAAACTATGGAAATCTATATCGTACTTTCATACATGGCTTATTTGTCGTTTGACTTACATGTGAATGCCTCATTAATATGTTAAATCTGAATATATGTCCTTGAGCAAGGCACTTTACTCCATGTTGCTCCAGGGGTATTGTCCCTGTAATAAGTGCACTGTAAGTCGCTTTGGATAAAAGCGTCTGCCAAATGCATAAATGTAAATGTAATATATTTTCATGACCACTAAAAGATTTTGTGATTTGTTCTCTCTGTGCGCCTATAATTAGTTATGAGTATGGTTACCGAAGTTAAACCAGTGTTATTTTTTTTGAAAGGGCTGCCAGTGTTGTACCCCAAAAGTGGTTTGCACAATTACAGAACATAACGCAATCCATTTGAACTCTTAACGATCAATAAAATAAATGCAATTGCGCAAACTATAATTACAATAAATGTTACATGTACACTACCGTTCAAACGTTTGGGGTCCATACATTTTTTTTATGTGTTTGAAAGAAGTCTCTTCAGCTCACCAAGGCTGCATTATTTGATAAAACTGAAATATTGTGAAATATTATTGATATTTATAAAGGTTCTCTGTTGTCTATTTGAATATGTTAAAATTTGATCAAAGCTGAATTTTCAGCATCAGATTTGATGGAAAAAAAGTAAAAGAACAGCATTTACATTATAAAGAATTTTGTGTAACAATGTAAAGGCCTTTACTGTCACTTTTGATCAAATTAATACATCCTTGCTGAATAAAAGTATTAATTTCCTTTAAAAAAAATCCTACTGACATAAACATTTTGAACGGTTGTGTATTTCAAATAGTTTTTTTTTTTTGTGTGTGTGGAAACGCAGCAGTTTGAACACGCACTGTGAGCGAAACGTCATATCAGCGAACGCTCTCTGTGATTGATTGGTTCTGTCTTGTATAGATGAGCAGGATAAATATTAGTACTTTCCTACACAATTATTCGCTAAAATAGAATATATTTCCATTAGAAACGCATTTTACGCAACGAATTTCGTGCTAAAGAAATTAAGTTAATGGCTAAAAAAACACACATTAGGGTCGATATTTTTATGTGAGCAAGTTTCAGTGTCACTGTTTCAGTGATTATTTAAATGATTTGCCAATAAGCAAACAGTCCTCCACCAGTAACGTTAACACCATCGATTAAAAAGCCCCACAGTCCACACACACAAATATAACGTTATACAACGATTTCTTAAATGGACGTACCTGAAGAAGAATATGACAACCGGAAAGAGAAAGACGCGGGGATTATTGAAGATATATCGCTCGTCTTTGGTCTTCTTTGGTCCGTGGGCCAGTTGTTGGCATCGAGGAAATTACTGCCCCCTGCTGGTACTCTACCTCTATAAATGCGTGTCACTTTCACGCCTAGAGGAGGCAAAGCGTGACAATGACACGCATCCTCTAGAGGACCAGCGTGTGTCTTACACGCTTTGGCGTGATACTGGGTTACAGTGACTATTTCAAAGTGTTCTGCTTATCTTTACACTTCATTTTTTGAATTGTTGATGGCCAAACTCTTAAACATCTGCTATCGCTGTAAATCCAGATGTTTGTTTTAGGGGCTATGGGGTTACACAACGCCATTTTCAACTTTAAAAAATGAAAACTTTAAATGCGTTTTGGCCGTTCATTAACACGACATCTGCGTTTTGGGGGCCTGATGTTGAAACGTAATCTGATTGCATTGGATAAAATCTTGAAAATGGGTTGTTCAAAAGAAGAAGAGGATTCTGAAATAAGATTAGATCACAAAATCCAATCTTGGTTTTGATCTGGATCAAATCATCAGTTTGTGTTGTTCAAAACATTTTAGTGAGATTGGGACACCTTTGATCCAATAAATCCGGATTATAGGGATCCTAGCAGAAGGGTGGATTTCAGGAACAACATTTTTATAAAATTTTAGGGGCTCTGTAGAGCACTAGTAATCCAGATTTGGTCTAAAAGAGTGTGTATTTGGATCAGAGTGATCCAATCCAGTTTAGCTTTGAAAAACTGGCACAAAAGTAAAATGATTACCTGATCCTGGATATCAAAACATGGGATGTCATAATCCACATCATCCTGATCCAGATTAAACGTTTTCAACAACTGGCCCAGCTGCTGATATTGGTTACAAATGTTTAAACCTCAATATTTCAGGATGGTCCTGAAGCTCCTTGAACAGAAACTGATCTCTAGAGCACATTCAAGGGTCTGTGTATTTCTCAAAGCACTTGAATATCGGCTCTCCCCAGATTTAATCGAGCCCTTTAAGAGACAGAATCACAAACTCATGACGTCTGAATGATGCCATAGAGGACTTCAGCTTCCTTTCTGGTCCCTCTCCAGAGAAACTCAACCGCAATATAAAAAAAAAACACAATAATTACACGGTCCCCAATTTAAAAACAAGCCTCCATTAATAATTCTAAAACCTCACTTTAAATCCAGTAACGAAGGAACGCTGATACGCTTCATTGAAGATTATTGTATTATGTAGAGCATAATGAGAGAGAGATGGACTAAACGAGTGCATTACCTGCATCTGATATAGCATTTATTCTTCAGCTGTGCTCTATAGGCCATACAGGATTTAAGATAAATACAGCCTAAACTAGGGATGCACAGAATCCAGTTTTTTGGGGTTCGGCTGAATAACGAAATCCACTGGTTAAGATTTTGCCGAATCTGAAACCGAATACCCAATCCTACTCCCATCCACAGTCCATTATCACAGTAAACACATTAATGAGGTAAACAACGTCCACAGCAGTGTAATGAAGCTCATATTGAAAAATATGCTATGCGGTATTAAAATCCAGCAGCAGTACAAGCTCCTGACTGGTGGAGAGCAAATGAAAGGCTCTTCCCGAGGCTCTCCGCTCTAGCGAGGCGTTATCTCTGTATTCCCGGGACATCAGTGCATCTGAAGCCTTGGTTAAGGCTTTTTGTGTACTAAAGTAAACATTGTCACGTATGTTCTTAGTGCAGGCCTATTTATTTTATTCTTTTTATTTATATTTGATCTGATCTGTATGCTGCTGTTTGCACGGTAAAATAAACCTGTGAAAAAAGTGTCTTTTTAACGGATCACAGACACGTCAATTGTATTTTTATTTAATGCCAATTCAATATTATAATCTTATCAGTTAACGGTTAATAATCGGCATCCCTACAGCAGTGTATTTTTTATTTAATGTAATTTTAATTAAAAATAGGCAACATTATGCCAGGATGACTGTCCTTTCTTTGCTGCTGTCTGTAGATTCCCTCATGCACAACGTCGTATTCTTTCAGATTTTTCATACACAAATTTTAACAGCGGCTGTTGTTTAGGGTTCTTGCCACCACGAGACAAATCGGCATTGTAAATTGAACATGTAGCTCGACTTGAATCGCCTTCTTTTGACCCAAAGAAAAGTTTTCAAAGTTCCATTTTCACTTTCTCACAGCCGACAGCTAGGAAACACGTTCCCATAATCAACGACGGCGTCATTACGTTCAACCAGCGGAGGCGCGTAGTGCAAGCCTAGGGTTCGGTTCAGTGGAAAAAAATTCTAAGGTTCGGCAGAAACTGAACCCCATCAAAAAGCCCAATATTCGTCTGAATCCGAATTCTGGATTCGGTGCATCCCTAGCCTAAATATAAAGTTATCAAACTTAATTATCCCCTTAACCAAAATCGATTTGCTCTGGAACATGTTATAGATTAATAAGACCAAAGATTGCTTGATATACCCCAAATTAATGATATATTGTGTTTTACTACTATATAGCCTATACATGCAGTAAGAGCTAGCGACAAATTCCCTCAGGACTGGCCGAGATGAAGCTGTTCTCGGAGGGTTCATCGAGCGCTGAACGGCCGCCGACTGTCTGGAGATCACATCTGCGAAAGCGTCTGAAAAAATAGTGAAATAGGCGCTGATATGAGTCACATAGTTGAGGTCTAAATAACGATATTCCTGCCTAATAAACTGTTAAAACTACATTTCGTGACACAACAACAATAGTTTTTTCTTGACCACCATGACAGTCGCTGCACACGCGGAGTGATACAGACGATACTGGATGGATATCACACGGCTGGAAAAGTCTCTCAGCCAGAGAACCAGTTCGAGAACCAGAAAAAAACAGTTGTAGGCTATATAAAATCTTCTTATAGTATATATATAATCTTCTTTCAGCTATAGATAGATAGATAGATAGATAGATAGATCTCACAACATTAAACATAAATCCAAATCTTCAAACTATATTCACAAAACCCTTGACTCTTCTGGCAAAATCAAACAAAGATTCAAAAACTGACCACTGAGATAAACCTGTCTTGCAAAGTGCACAGTGCCTGAAAACATAACATTTCTGTTCTGGACTTCTGGGGCCCGTTTCAGAAAGGAGGTTAAGTGAAAACTCTGAGTATGTTAACCCTGAAATAAGGGAAACTCTGGATTTTCTGTTTCAGAATGGGAGGTATGTTAAACCCGAGAAAGCAAGTTAAGTCAAGCCCATTTCTGAAAGAGAGGTAACTCATACCAACCCGTTCTCACTCCCAAGGCGTCAAAGTCCGAAGCATGGTCAAGTGCTTTCCGCGTCACAATAAAGACGCTACAGGCACCCCTAGGCGTCACTATATCAACACACTGAGTGCTCCATTCATTTCAATGAGAAACCTTTGGCGTCATACACAGACGCGTTGGGCATGGGAAAGTTATCGTCATGATGATCATATATTGGGTTATGATTTTGCCATTATGACACTTTGGACTGTGATTCTCAATTTAATCAGCCAGCATCATTTTATTTACGCTATCTAGACACGTTTTAACATGTAACCCAACCCCATTCCATCCCTAAACCTACCCATTTGTGTGGTATATAAAACACAGATAACAGGCAGATACGACTGCATGCACAATTTATTAAAAAAGTACAAATATTGCGAGGCCAAGCGATTGATTTGTGTGAAGGAAATCCCCAAAAGCGATCAGCATCTCCATCCGCAGAAGATCATGAACACATTCAATTTCAAATATTGCCGCTCGTTATGTCAGTTTTCATAGTGAAATTGCATTGGCTCTCGTATGTCTCGTGACCAATTACGTCATTACGTCAGCTTTGATTGTAAAATGTCATTGGTTCTCGTGTGTCTTGAATGAGATATGAATGAATGAAGCGTTCACGGAGCGGCGGGATCACCATCTTACCGATTAAAACATTAAAGGGTTAGTTCACCCAAAAATGAAAATTCTGTCATTAATTACTCACCCTCATGTCGTTCGACACCCATAAGACACAACACAAATGAAGATATTTTTGTTGAAAGCTGATGGCTGATAAAGGCTTCAGATAGGCCTCCATTGGCATTCAGTACATTTACACTCACAAGACCCATAAAAGGCACTTAAAACGTTGTTACAAAGTCCATCTCACCACAGTGGCTCTACAATAATTTTACAAAGCGGCGACAATAGTTTTTGTGCGCAAAAAAAAATCAAAATAACGACTTTATTCAACCTCTTCTTGTCTTCCGTGTGTGCCTCCACGATGCTTGCGCCAGAATATGACGTAGCGCCGGTGTTCATGGTTTACCTTTTTCAACGCACTGCTTTCTGCACAGAGAGGCGCTTGCTACAAAAGAAATGGAGCCCAGTCTTCATGGAGTTTTAGATGTGGCCGTAAAAATCGTGAACTTTGTGAAAGCCAGAGCCACCAACTCCCGGTTATTCACGGCTCTCTGCGAAGAGGTAGGCGCTGAATACCATACCCTGCTGATGCACACTGACGTGAGGTGGCTGTCCAGAGGGCGGGTGCTGACGCGTCTGTTCAGCCTGAGGGAGGAGCTACGTGACTTTCTTGCGGACAAGAGACCGGACCTTGCAGAGTTTTTGGACGATGACAAATGGCTCGCTCAACTCTGCTACCTTTCAGACATATTCAGTGAAATGAACAAGCTTAACAGAGCAATGCAAGGTGCAAACATAAACACTGTGGTGCAGCATGAATGAGTAGAAGCTTTCAAAAGAAAACTACACATGTGGAAAACCCGTGTCTCCTCCGGAAACAGTGACATGTTCGAGCACATCCATGCATTTATTGCAGACAGACACTTGAATTTTAAAATCATTCAACGTCAAATAACAGTGCATTTATCAAAGGTCCTGGAAAATTTGATAGTTATTTCCCAGCTCTAACTGAGCAGCAGGCAGCTGATTTTCTGTGGATCAGAAACCCCTTCACTGAGAACATTGAAGCAAAGCTTCTGGCTACTCTGCCATCAAGACTTCTGGAAGAGCTTATAGAAATTTCCTCTGATGCCAGCCTGAGAGCCCGTTTCAGTGAGGTCCCATTGGAATCATTCTGGTCTGAAATTGCAAAAGAACACCCAGTCTGTCACACAGCTGCAATGAAGGTGCTGATTCCCTTCAGCACCACCTACCTTTGTGAAGCTGGGTTCCCTTTCAGTCGGTCACGTTCGACGTACGTCGGAACTGACCGACGAATTGGGATCTGTTTTCAGAGACCGACCTACTTCGAGTAATTAAAACGAGCCAATGAACATTGGCATGCGATCACGCATTCCACGCACCGCCCCGCGTTGCGGGTATAAATAAGGAAGTGGAAGTGCTGCATACCGCTTTCAACTTCGGAGCCGAGCATTCAGCATTTCCTGGTGTTCCTACAAAGAGTTTTTTCTGAACGAGCGAGAAGAAAAGGTCTTACATGTTCCGGTTCCAGTGTCAGTGTGACGGTGCCTTGCAGCGGTGGTCGCGAGCTCCGGAGAAGACAAACAGCTGTTTCCACAGCTCGCTGGGCGTTTTTTCCTTGAGTGCTCACAGCGGGCTTGCACCTTTGAACCGCTGTGAGCCGCGGCCATTTCCCCTGTGTGCCTCCGCACTGACGGAGCGGTTTCTTTCTCTTCTCTCACTAAAAGAGCAACACGGTTTGACCCTGCGTCTTTTTCAAGATGTCATTCAAACAGTGTATTTCTGGATGCCGTCGGTTTCTGTCACCAGTTGACGGACACGATCGCTGTCTCTCGTGTTTGGGCGTTTAGCACGCAGGGGCGGCTTTCGTGGATGACTCATGTACGCACTGCACGAACATGACCATCGCAGTGCTACTGTCTAGGCTCCAATACCTCAAAAGGGGTGGAGTCCCATTGCGTATCCCCTGATCTAGTGGTCCTCCCGCTGCAAAGCAGAGGGCTGCTACTTTGGCTGATGCCTTTGGTGGAGATCTGAGGGTGACGGTCAGGGCACCCCCTCCGAGTCAACAGGCTCCTCGGGCCCCTCCCCCCTCCGCTGCGCCGGCGCAGTTCCCGGAAGATCGCGGTGGTCCTTCCCATGGGGGGCCACCCGTTTCTTTCGGGGCTCCTGCTGAGGACATGCTATCGATAGCTGCATCGGGGGACGAGCTAATGGACTCTGGAGATGAGGATTCGGCTGCGTTGCCCCCCTCGGGTGTGGCAGCGCTGCCCGAGTCTGATCCAGAGCTCACGGCTATGCTTTCCCGGGCCGCCGCGAGTGTCGGGCTTGAGTGGAACCCTCCACTGTGTCCCGAACCCTCGCGGCTGGACGATTGGTATCTCGGGACGGCCCGTGCTGTTTCTCAGCGCCCCACCCCAGTACTTTTCTTTCCGGAAGTGCATCAGGAGCTCACAAAGTCGTGGACAGCGCCCTACAGCGCTCGCTCACGATCAGCGAGTTCCTCCATCCTCACTACCCTCGATGGAGACGCAGCTAAGGGCTACGTGGAGGTACCTCCAGTGGAACGGTCGGTTGCGATGCAACTGTGTCCTAAGACCGGCTCCGACTGGCGGGGCCATCCGCGTCTCCCCTCCCGGGCATGCAGGTTCTCGTCCAGTCTAACGGGCAAGGCCTACACAGCCTGTGGAGAAGCCGCGTCTTCTCTGCATGCCATGGCGCTCCTGCAGGTCTACCAGGCCAAAGCGCTCAAGGAATTGCACGAGGGTAGTTCCGACCCAGGGGTTATGCAGGAACTGCGTACCACAATGGACCTCGCCCTCCGGGCGATGAAAGTTGCCGCACGCACCCTGGGTCGGGCGATGTCCACTCTGGTGGTCCAGGAACGCCACCTATGGCTGAACCTGGCGGATATGCGTGAGACCGACAAGGTGCGGTTCCTCAACGCCCCTGTCTGCCAGGCCGGCCTCTTCGGTGACGCCATCGAGAGCTTCGCCCAGCAGTTCTCGGTGGCACAGAAGCAGACGGAGGCCATCAAGAATATCCTGCCCCGGCGACCTGCTGCTGCCTCCACCCAGTCGCCGGCTGCACCTCCGCCTGCTCATCGCAGAAGGCGTCCCCCTGCGGCCGCCTCCGCCCCTGCTAAACCCAAGCAGCAGCCTTCACCATCGGGGAAGCAGGGTGCCGGTCGTAAGGGTGCCGCCCAACCCGTGTCGGGGCCTGCTAAGTCGGCAGGCAAGGGCAAGCGGCCCTGACTCGGAGAGCCCAGGGAGAAGAGGAGCTGCTCCAGGGGAGGTGGTGTCCGCAAGGAGGACCGGGGGGGAATGTCCAGACTGGTACCAACAACATCCTGCCCACATTCTCAATAAAAGAGCAGTTTCCTCCTTCCCTGAGCCCCGAGAGGGACAGGTTGGCAGTGCGCGACGCCCCCGGGCCTTGCCACTCCTTTCCTTCCCTCTCACCCCTTGCCAGGCTATGTGATTCAATTCGCACGCCGGCCTCCCAAGTACAGGGGCATCCTCTTCACCTCCGTGCAGAGCAGCGATGCCCATGTCTTGCGGTCCGAGATCGATGTCCTTCTGGCGAAGGGCGCGGTCGAGCCGGTTCCTCCTGCCGATATGAGGTCGGGGTTCTACAGCCCCTACTTCATTGTACCCAAGAAAGGGGGTGGGTTAAGGCCAATCTTGGACCTGCACATTCTGAATCGGGCCCTGCACAAGCTTCCGTTCAAAATGTCCCCAAGATTGGTTCGCAGCGATCGACCTGAAGGACGCGTACTTTCATGTCTCTATCCTTCCTCGACACAGACCGTTCCTGTGCTTTGCGTTCGAGGGGAGGGCATATCAGTACAAAGTCTTGCCCTTCGGGCTGTCCCTGTCGCCTCGCGTCTTCACGAAGGTCGTTGAGGCAGCCATTGTTCCGCTCAGAGAATGCGGCATTCGCTTACTCAACTATCTCGACGACTGGCTCATACTCGCCCAGTCTCGGAAGCAGTTGTGCGAACACAGGGACATGGTGCTCAGTCACCTCAGCCTGTTGGGACTTCGGGTCAACCGAGAGAAGAGCAAACTCTGCCCCATGCAGAGGATCTCTTATCTCGGTATGAAGCTGGATTCGGTCAGCCGGACAGCGAGCCTCACTCCAGAGCGCGTCCGGTCAGTGTTGAACTGCTTGAATACGTTCAAAGGCAGGACAGCGGTCCCACTGAAATTATTTCAGAGGCTCCTAAGGCATATGGCATCTGCAGCCGCGGTAACGCCGCTCGGGTGCGCTGAACCAGACAGCCGACGAGCTCTCTCGCCAGTCAACACCTCCGGGCGAATGGCGACTCCACCCCCGGAGCGCCCAGCTGATATGGGACCACTTCGGAGTTGCACAGGTACACCTGTTCGCTTCTCCGGACTCGACCCATTGCCAGTGGTCCTACTCCCTGACCGGAGGTACCTTATGCACTGGCGCACAGCTGGCCCCGGGACCTACGCAAGTATGCGTTCCCCCCAGTGAGCCTTCTCGCACAGACTCTGTGCAAGGTCAGGGAGGACGAGGAGCAGGTCTTGTTAGTTGCGCCCTACTGGCCCAACCGGACCTGGTTCCCAGAACTCACACTCCTCGCGACAGCCCCTCCCTGGCCGATCCCCCTGAGGAAGGACCTGCTTTCTCAGGGGCGGGGCACTCTATGGCACCCGCGTCCAGACCTCTGAACCTCCATGTCTGGTCCCTGGATGGGACGCGGAGGTTCTAGGTGGCCTACCACAAGCAGTTGTAGACACCATCGCTTCAGCTAGAGCCCCCTCTACGAGGCGCCTCTACTCTCTGAAGTGGAACCTGTTCGTTGAGTGGTGCTCTTCCCGCCCACTGGATAGTGGATGCCATTGTCTTGGCCTACCAGTCCCAAGACGTACCTTGCCCGTTCGGGTTGCGAGCACACTCAACAAGGAGTGTTGCTTCTTCCTGGGCGTTGGCTCAAGGCGCCTCGCTGACAGATATATGTAGAGCTGCGGGCTGGGCGACACCTAATACGTTCGCTAGATTTTATAGCCTCTGTGTAGAGCCGGTATCTTCCCACATTCTCGCCCCCAGTGGCCAGCAGCGCTAAGTGCCCGTTCTAAGTGTCGGCTTGCATACGCCTCACCCGCCCTCTGGGCCGGATACGTGCGTCTATTCTGCTCCAGTCGTGTTCCCTGGATATCGGCTAACCCTGTGAGTTCCTCCGTCACCCCTTCGGTGTCAGACGTGGCGGCCGTCTGACGCCAGGCCTGCACCCGTATGCTTGTGGAACGTGTGTGTAGGCTGGGTTCCATATGTTGCGGTCCCCTCACGGCTACCCCATATGTGTTTTCTCCACGGTACCAGCTACCCTACTCGGCTAGCCCCGTGTCTTTCCCTTTCCCTTTCCCCAGCTTCCTCTGTCGTCTCTGGGTGTGTTCTTCCCCCCCTGGAACCAGGTTGGGTCCACTCCAGAGACTGCCATTTGTTGCACTACCCTGTTAGGTTAGTCCTTATGTGTATTCCACCTCTCCTTCCATTGAAGGACGTGGTTCCGCAGCGTACCATCTCCCGAGACGGGCACGCTTTCCCAGCGTTATCCATAGTCACGCTGAGTGGGTCTTGCAGGAACAGCAGTGACTGTCCCTCCCTGCCCGGAGCCCTGACTCCCACTCTAACATAGGAGTGGTCCAGCGAGCTCAGGCAGGACGCTGGAAGGGCCAGCCTCCTGGCGTGTTGGTAGGGATCCCAATTCGTCGGTCAGTTAAAGTCGGTCGAACGTGACCGACTGAAAGGGAACGTCTCGGTTACGTATGTAACCCTCGTTCCCTGAAGGAGGGAACGGAGACGTACGTCCCGTCGCCAGGTGCTGTGCTTCAGCTGAAGGCCGAGTCACTTATCTCGGCTCCTCAGTTGAAAACGGTATGCAGCACTTCCACTTTCTTATTTATACCCGCAACGCGGGGCGGTGCGTGGAATGCGTGATCGCATGCCAATGTTCATTGGCTCGTTTTAATTACTCGAAGTAGGTTGGTCTCCGACGTACGTCTCCGTTCCCTCCTTCAGGGAACGAGGGTTACATACGTAACCGAGACGTTTTCGACCATGACAGCCCTTAAAACCAAATACAGAGCCAGACTGACCCTTGAGGATGATATGCGTCTTGCATTGTCAAAGATCCCTCCACGCATTGACCAAATTATTACTCACTGCCAGCAGTAATCCTCACACTGATTGATAAAGCCTCACAAATAACATGCAAGTATTGGGGTCCCAGACAGCAATCATTTTGTAATAGCCTATATTCATTCTTTTTTTCCTAGTGTGAATACTTTTTTGTTGTTTTTGTTATTGCATTTCAAATAGTGCCAATTTATAGGCTACTCCAAGGCTTACGTTTTTAAATTACAAATGGCCTACTGATGTTTTTGTTATTGTATTTTCAATATTATAGGCTATTATTTGTGCATAAACATATCTGGTTATAGTAATAAACACACCGTTTGCTTGAAAACAATTTTTGTCATCCTTGCTGCAAGCATACAAGAGCGATTATATCATTAAATGTGAAGGGGGGCCCTAAATTATTTTCTTGGAAAAAAGGGGGGTCTCAGACAAAAAAAGGTTGGGAACCACTGTGCTAAGATATGCTAAAAGTGCTACCGCCAGATACAAAGATCGGCTGAATGGATTCAAAAACGGTAAAACTCAACTATTTAACTCTAGGGGACTTGTAAAATGAGCCTATTTTCAAAAAAAGTGGAGTGTTCCTTTAACATACCCGGGTATGTCACATTAGCCTGGTTTTACCAGACTCTCGTACATTTCATTTGTACATAGAGTCTTGCCACTCTCCATTGACAAGCATTTACTTCCTTGAAGGCGGGTTCTCTGTTGAAGTTAAAACTATTGGATCTGCCAAGAGTCACTCCGGATCTGCCATAACCAATCGCTAACGTTTGGTCGTGACGTATGTCACGCGCCGTTCGCCTTTGACTCTCACCACCTCAGTGTCACATTTACATTTACATTTACATTTAGTCATTTAGCAGACGCTTTTATCCAAAGCGACTTACAAATGAGAGCAATAGAAGCAACTAGAACAGTCAAGGGCAACAGTATGCAAGTGCTGTAACAAGTCTCAGTTAATCTAGTACAGAACACACAGGACAGAAATTTTTTTAATTTAAATTTTTTTTTTTTTATATATGAATATATTAGACAGACAGAAAATGAATAGAATGATAAGTGCTATTCTTGATTGGTCAGGTGCTGCTGGAAGAGATGTGTCTTTAGATGTTTTTTGAAAATGGCTACAGACTCGGCCGCACGAATAGAGATAGGCAGGTCATTCCACCAAGTGGGGGCGGTCCAGGAAAAGGTCCGTGAGAGCGATTTCATGCCTCTCTGGTATTTTATTTTTCTATAAAAAAAAGCATAGCAGACAATTCTTAGAAAGAACGTCTCGTTGAGGAGGTAACGGAGAGGTAACGTTAGTGACTAACGAATGGGGGTTTTGCTTAGAAGCCAATTATCTTCGAGAATTCAAAAACGCCAAATGGCAGTGCCAATGCCATGGGCATGTGGAATTGCATACGTAACTCCGCCCCACCGCGTGGGTATATAAGTACGTGGGCAATATCGCATTATGTTTACCTGCTGAGGAGCCAAGACTGAACTCTCGGCCGTTCCAGCGGTACAGCGGATGTGGCAGAGGGACATTACGTCTCCGTTCCCTCCTCAGGGAACGAGAGTTACATACGTAACCGAGACGTTCCCTTTCGTTCAGTCACTACGACGTAACGTTAGTGACTAACGAATGGGGGTCCCAATATAATCACGCCACTCGGCTGTCTTCCAGTGCCCTGCGTAAGTGTGAGCGCCCTGTCGTAAGGCTAGTACGGACGAAGGACTCCCACTTATCACAGGAATACCAAGGTACACTGGGAGCAGGAGGGGAACCATGCACACGGGGCACCTGGCCGGACACGAGGGTCTGGGCTCATAGAGGGCAGACTTACTGGTGTCAGCGAGTGGAGTGAGCCGTGACCCCAAGGGGGCATGGACGGCCTGCTGCTGGTAAGCCAAAACAATGGTGTCCACTATCCAGTGAGACAGCCTTTGCTTTGAGAGAGCCCTTCCATTCAGCTCTCCACCATAGCAGACAAGAGCTGGTCTGAGGTCCTGAACACTGCGTCCTGTCTACGTAAGCGCGGAGGGCTCGTACTGACAGAGCAGTGCTAAGGCTGGGTCTGCCTCCTTCAGGGGCAGCGCTTGCGGGTTCACCACCTGGTACCTGACCGGGTGGTGGGAACCTTGGGCACATATCCAGGCCGGGGTCTCAGGATCACGTGAGAGTAGGCCGCCCCGAACTCCAGGCACGCTTTGTCAACCGAAAATAAAGCGTTGACAATACATTTTGGTCCAAAAATAACAAAAACTAAGACTTTATTAAGCATTGTCTTCTCTTCCGGTTGTGTTTGAATCCGCGTTCACAACGCCACAGTGACGCTGCTGACATAAGACGCTGTGACGTGTTATCTGGTTATCTTTGGCGATTAGCGCATCCGGGACACGCGCCGTCACACCAACACATGCCAAAATCCACACATGCCAGAATGACGAAACTTAGTGTATTTACTAGTTGCCATATCAACATTATTTAGAGAAAAAATAGCGCCAAAATTAAAAGATCTCTGGAAGATATTACTGAACATTTATTTAACCATAGCAAAAGTAAATTTCTTACTTCAGTTTATTTTTCATCTCTGTTTTTTGTGTTTATTTAAAATAAGACAAATCTGATATTATTTTAATCTTATATCTGTTATTTAACAGTTGAGATCGTTCTTTAATGATGATCTTACAGCAGAAGCTGTTGTTTGGTCTTGTTATAATGTGCCCCACCTATGGGGCATGTTGTCACATTTCACTTCCATTCTTTCGGGGTAAATCAAGAAAAAAGTATACACTGTATTAATGAAACAAAACCACATAATTGTACTAGACATGTGTGCAATTAATGTGGGAAACAATAAATACTCTGAACCCTAAGTGGATTTACACAAACTGAGAAAGTCAAAAAGCGTTAGGTTGTGCCCCGCTCTCCCCTAGCCTACACGTTTTCATTATTTGGGTCTGAGTTCCCAAGAGTTCCCACTACATCTACACTTCATGAAGTCGGATGTCAGTCAGACCCTCTAGAGACTGAAACTGTTCAATTACAGCATTTATAGCTTTTATACATGTAACATGAACAAAACAATGGCACTGACACATTTTTGCACATGCTTTCCGTTCAAACAGCTCAAACATGCTCTTTAGTCTGTAACTGAAACTGTGGGAGGATGTTTTTGTGGTTTAGTTGTGGTTTGAGTGGGGCTGGTAATGTTTCAGTTTTGATCCTCAGTTAACACAGGAAATAACTGTTTGCAGTATGTTTTTACTTTCACACTGATGTGTTTGCTCATGTCTGTAACTCACTTATTCTCACAATCAATTGCTCTTCTGCACACATCTCTCACCTCGTTACTTCTACATGATAATTGGCTTATGAGTAGAGTTTGTTACCGCACTGGTAGAAGCACTGATGGATGTGAAGATCCGGTGTTTCATCTCTAACAGAATAAATGTGTCATAATTCAGTCAGAATGAGCTTTATATCTTTGAGAAAGTGCCGTAACTGAGATGATGAGAATCTGTGACTGAACACAAGATCTGAGTGAAGATTTGAGGGATTCTACACATGATTCATTTCTATTTCTACACATATTCCACTATTATTGCTCAGTTTCTCATGTTTTGAGCATCTTTGACAAGACATTTACTAAGAGTCAATAGTTTGTCACTCAATAATAACTTATATAAAGGTTAAAATTCTCATTCATGGCCTTTATACTGCACACACACTCATCTGATAATATTGTCAGTTAGTGTCTTTTTTAAATAAATATGTTATTTTAAATATTGATGTCAAGTTATGGTCATCAGCTCTTTCATCCTCTCTTTCATCCTCCTCTTGAAAACATGATGAGACTGATCCTGTAATATAATCTGATCTAGAGTCAGTCTCTATCTCATGATGATCCTCATTCAGCTTCAGATCAGACTCTCTGATTTCTCTTCACTGTCTCTGATCCTGTAATATAATCTGATCCAGAGTCAGTCTCTATCACATGATGATCCTCATTCAGCTTCAGATCAGACTCTGATTTCTCTTCAGTGTCTCTGATCCTGTAATATAATCTGATCCAGAGTCAGTCTCTATCTCATGATGATCCTCATTCAGCTTCAGATCAGACTCTCTGATTTCTCTTCACTGTCTCTGATCCTGTAATATAATCTGATCCAGAGTCAGTCTCTATCTCATGATGATCCTCATTCAGCTTCAGATCAGACTCTCTGATTTCTCTTCACTGTCTCTGATCCTGTAATATAATCTGATCTAGAGTCAGTCTCTATCTCATGATGATCCTCATTCAGCTTCAGATCAGACTCTCTGATTTCTCTTCACTGTCTCTGATCCTGTAATATAATCTGATCCAGAGTCAGTCTCTATCACATGATGATCCTCATTCAGCTTCAGATCAGACTCTGATTTCTCTTCAGTGTCTCTGATCCTGTAATATAATCTGATCCAGAGTCAGTCTCTATCTCATGATGATCCTCATTCAGCTTCAGATCAGACTCTGATTTCTCTTCAGTGTCTCTGATCCTGAAACTAAAGGCCTTTGAGTAGAATCTATTTCTGACAAGATCAAAACGACATTTACAGTTTTTCTGAGTTTCTAAGACTAAAACCCCTTTCCCTGAACCAAATCCTCAAAAGCCTAGACCAATTTGTCGAATAAATCACTCTTTCTGCAAGACCTCAATCAAATTCTTGCAGTTAGACTCGTTTTGCAAAACTCTAAACACATTCTCACTAGGGCTGCACGATATATCGAAATGATTGAAATATTGCAAATGTGCATATCGCATTGGTTTGCGATAAATGAACAATGTTATTGTGTAAAGTTATTTATAATCAAAGTTTTAGGTCGACACAGATAGTATATAGTATCTGACACGCGGATGTTAGTTGACAATCAACAAGCCGCGATGCTTTCATAGCAAGCTAATTTGATAAAATGAGCCAGCCTGAGGCTACAAATCTTCACAGTCACCTTAAAACGAAGCACAACGATTTGTATCAGGAATGCTCGGCAGAAAAAGGTTCAAGCTCAGGTGAATCAACCCTCGTTCACCAACCCAAGCAACAATCCATAGCATCAAGCTTTGAAAGCCTAACACCATATCCTGCAAGTTCTCGGCGTCATGGAGGCCATTACACGCTATCTGGCAAAGGATATGGTTGCGATCGCCGATCGTCGGGAAACAAGGTTTTATGCACCTGATGAATACCATAGACAAACGGTACAACATTCCCTCTCGGTCCTATTTTTCACACACTGCTATCCCCCAAATTTACGAGCATACTCGCGACCGTGTCATGTTGGAACTGAGCGTGTACAACGGACCTCTGGTCCAGAAGGACAACAGATCCATACATTAGTTTAACAGTTAACTTTATTGACAAAGGCTTTAAAATATGAAGTCTGTGCCTACAGACAGCATATCTCCCCAGATATTTCCACAGAGGGGAAAATATAGTGCTGGAACTGCGAGAGGCTTTGTCTGGTTGGAATTTGAATGAGGCGTGTTGAGTGTGTTTTACCATGGACAACGCAACCAATATGATCAAAGCTGCGGAAATAAATGGTTGGCCCCGACTACAGTGCTTCAGGCACAGACTGCACCTTGCCATTGGTAAGTGTTACATTTTTATTTCAGAATGTTTAATGAGTTATTTTAACATATAATAATTTTTAATTTCATTTTTACTGTCACACCTAGTGTGATATTCTAGCGTTCTAGTGTTGATATTATTTAAATTATTAAAGCAATATATATATATATATATATATATATATATATATATATATATATATATATATATATATATATATATATATATAAAACTGCCAGAACATGGTCTGATCACAGAGTGCCCAACACGATGGGGCACTAAGCAACAAATGATGGAAAGGATACTGGAACAGCAGAGGGCTCTGTCACAAGTTCTCTCTGAGAATCGGAGTACACGACATCTGGTTCCATCTTGGCAGGACATTGACGTCCTTGAATCTGTAAACAAGGCATTGAAGCCACTTCAAGAGTTTACAGATGCTCTGTCTGGGGAAGACTACGTAAGCTTACTGCCAGTTCTTCATTTACTGAACACACAAACCCTTGCTGCTTATGAGGAAGACACAGAGCTGACACGCTCAATTAAAACCAAAGTGGAGGCAAAATATGAGGATCCCGCAACCCAAACTCTCCTCAACATTGCCACTTTTTTAGATCCAAGGTTCAAAAAAGACCACATTTGTAAGGAAAAACTGGCAGAAATTAGTTCAGGGGTACTATCAGAAATGAAGGCAATTCAGAAGGTAAGAATATTTTAAATGGCCAGAATGACTTGAGGTCATTAGTGCCTCCATACTTAATTATTTTCCTTTTTTTTCCCAAGGAGGCACAACCTGCTGTTGTCCTCTCATCGTCAGCCGAGGCAAAGTGCCACAGCCACAAGTATGAAGAGGATGAAGAAGTCTTTAGGAAGCCTCTTACAGACCACCTCAGTCACATCTGCATCTCCCTCGGAATCCCCTGACCATTCAATAATTGAAGCAGAATTTAACATCAACATTCTGATCCCCAAAATCCACAGTGAGCAGGACCCTTTGGCATGGTGGGGAATTCATAAGGTACATTTTCCCCATTTAAGCAAGCTGGCGCAAAAGTATCTTTGTGTGCCTGCCACTAGCACACCCTCTGAAAGACTTTTCAGCACATCAGGCAATGTAGTTACATGTCAACGTGCATCTCTGAAACCAAGCAAAGTGGACATGCTGTTTTTTTTTCTCCAAAAATCTGTAACAATTTTAGCGGGAATGCTGAAATGTGACCAAGGAAGCAAGCAAAAACAAAATGAGAGCAAAGAAGTAACGTCTCGGTTACGGATGTAACCCTCGTTCCCTGACTAACGAATGGGGGTTTCGCTTAGAAGCCTATCATCTTCGAGCTTAGAGAAAACGCCCAATGGCGTGCCAATGCCATGGGGCATGCGTAATTTGCATGCGTAACTCCGCCTCACCGCGTGAGTATATAAGGAAGTACGTGGCAATATCGCATTATGTTACCTGCTTGAGGAGCCAAGACTGAACTCCTGCATTCCAGGTAGCACAGCTGATGTGGCAACGGGACGTTACGTCTCCGTTCCCTCCTCAGGGAACGAGGGTTACATCCGTAACCGAGACGTTCCCTTTGATTCAGTCACTACGACGTAACGTTAGTGACTAACGAATGGGGGTCCCAATATAATCCCGCCACTCAGCTGTCTTCCAGTGCCCTGCGTAAGTGTGAGTACCCTGTCGTAAGACTAGTACGGACGAAGGACTCCCACTTATCACAGGAATACCAAGGTACACTGGGAAGCATATCCCAGTGAGGGAATGCCAAGATGCCTACCCATGGGGAGGACTTAAGAGTACACATATGACCCGCTAAGGGCTGCATATGGGAAAACTCTAGGGTACCAGCCCAAGGTGGATTTTTAACCCTAGGGGTGGCGGGTACACGCCAAGGGAAGAGCCCCGCTCACTGCGGAGGCTTACGGTGAAATACACGTGTGGGGGTAGCCGGAGGGGAACCATGCACACGGGGCACCTGGCCGGACACGAGGGTCTGGGCTCGCTAGAGGGTAGACACACAGGTATCGGCGTAAGCAGTGCTGTAGGGACTCAGGGCTCTCGGGGAGCTCACCTGAGGAGATATTGCACGTATCCAGTCCGAGGAGTGGAGTGGCGAGCAAGCGAAGACACCTGAGCCTGGCCCATTACCGGCCCCTCGGGGGGGCGAGTTCATAGTCGGACACTGGCTCCACTCGGAGATTGTAGAATCTGGCGAATTTCTTCTGTGTCACCCAGACTGCAGCTCTGCCGATGTCTGTTAGCGAGGTGCCATGCGTTAGAGCCCAATAGGAGGCGACACTCCGAGTGGAGTGACCCCGAACCCCAAGGGGACATGGTCGACCTTGCTCCTGTTAAGCCAAAACAATGGTATCCACTATCCAGTTAGACAGCCTTTGCTTTGAGAGAGCACTTCCCTTCCGCTCTCCACCATAACAGACAAAGAGCTGGTCTGAGGTCCTGAACACTGTGTCATGTCTACGTAGGCGCGGAGGGCGCGTACCGGACAGAGCAGTGCCAAGGTTGTGTCTGCCTCCTCCAAAGGCAGTGCTTGCAGGTTCACCACCTGGTCTTAGAACGGAGTGGTGGGAACCTTGGGCACATATCCAGGCCGGGGTCTCAGGATCACGTGAGAGTTAGCCGGCCCGAACTCCAGGCACGCTTCGTCAACCGAAAATGCCTCCCTCTTGACGGAGGCCAATGCGGTCAGCAGAGCCGTCTTCATCGACAGGAACTTAATATCAATCGACCGCAAAGGCTCAAAGGGAGGCCTCTGCAGAGCACTTAGAACTACTGAGAGGTACCAAGAGGGTACGAGAGGAGAGCGAGGAGGATTCAGTCTCCTCGCCCCCCTCAGGAACCTGATGATCAGGTTGTGCTGACTTACCTTTTTGTTCTCCAAGAGATCGTGGTGGGCAGATATTGCAGCCACATAAACTTTGAGGGTGGAGGGAGACAGCCTTCGCTCCAACCCCTCTTGGAGAAACGAGAGCACGGACCCGATCGGGCATTTCCAGGGGTCTTCTTGCCATAGGGTGCCCCGTCTCTAAGTAAGGAGGTCCGGTCTCAGAGGAATAGGCCAGGGAGGGGCTGTCGCAAGGAGTATGAGTTCGGGGAACCAGGTCCGGCCTTGCCAGTACGGGGCGACGAAAAGGACCTGCTCCTTGTCCTCCCTGATCTTGCACAAGAGCTGTGCGAGTAGGCTCACTGGGGGGAATGCATATTTGCGTAGGCCCCGCGGCCAGCTGTGCGCTAGAGCATCCGTGCCGAGCATGCCCTCGGTCCGGGAATAGAACAGGCTGCAGTGGGAAGAGTCGTGGGAGGCAAACAGATCTACCTGCGCGTCCCCGAACTGTTCCCAAATCAGCTGGACCAACTGGGGATGAAGTCTCCATTCTCCCGGGAGAGGCTGAAACCGCGAGAGCTCGTCGGCTGCGTGGTTCAGGACTCCCGGAATATGGACAGCACGAAGGGACCTCAGGCGCTTCTGACTCCATAGAACGAGATGGTGGGCGAGTTGAGACATACGGCGGGAGCGTAGACCAGGGCGTAGACCAATTCTAAGTGACTCCATAAAGTGTGCTACATTTAGAGTTTATCAGCTGATTTTACGATTAGTTGCGATTTAATTTAGATCGTTGATTTTCTTTGTATCTTCCTAGTTTTCATATTCGTTCATCGAGAGACCCAATATCGCAGAGAGACAGACGCGCGCTCACGGGCACAAAATGGTTACTTCTGTAATTAGTCAGAGGATGCAGAGTGAATATTTTACCTTTAAGTGGTTGCACATGCTCACTCAACAAAAAGTGTAATTTTAGTAATATTCACGGACTACAACTTGCCAATCCAGCGATAGTCAGGAATCGGAATATCGCTCACGCTGCGCCCCATGCTTCAGTCGTGGCGTCATCGGTGTGATCTATCATAACCCTAGATTTTGCGGTAATAAAGGAGTATACATCGATCCATACTAGAATAATGACTTCAGAATCATACAAGATAAATCAAGATTAACATTTATTTTGGCCAGACAGGAACAGTAAATAAGTAAACAAGAATCCATGGTACTCAACTGATCAGCGTTAAAACATAAAACACAATTGCAAAGCAATATGAAAATAATTTAAAAGAGTCATCATGTCTGGTACAATACATGCAGTTTGCACCACATCGGGAGGTTCTGACTAGAGAATATTCCCCCTGAGAGTTAGATTATCCAGCCTTAAATACTTCAACTAGAACAAAAGAGTTGTAAATATTTGCAACACCCCCACCTGGTTTTGGGGGAGTGGATCAGATATCTTTGAAGAAATTCCTCAAAAGGAGGACTGAATTCTCATTAGTTTTCAATCTTTCTAATACTACTAGTGACTGCAGTGAAACTGAGACCATTATACCATTCACACCGAGACCTTTAAAAGGACATCAAACATGAAAGGGATAAAACAATAGATTTACAAGATACATCATCACTGGTATATCTGCATTTGGTGACTTGAAAACAGGGCAAGGAGATGGCAAAATGGGGAGGGGGGAGAAATGTTTTTTCAGGGTGTTTTCACACAGTTTCTGTGAGATCTTCTCTCAAGATTAGTGACTTTTATTGTTCAATTGCTGGGGTGTGTATCTCAGCTTTTGTCTTAGCACCAAAACCGATCCTTACAGGGGTCAAAAAGGGACTGCAGGCAGTTGTCCATGTAGAAAGCTGTGTGGACAGAGTCGTAGATGTCTTTATAGGTATCACTGTGCTCCCTTACGTGGCTCTGAAGGGCAAAGATAGCACAGCAGGGACTACATGTTGTCCCAAAGGGTAGGACTCTCCACTCATATACATCTGGAGGCCTCTCAGTTTCACAGTCTCTCCATAAGAACCGCAGCAGGGGGCAGTCTTCAGGGAGCAGGCGGATCTGGTGAAACATAGCTTTTATATCTCCGCTCACTGCTACAGGATACTGGCGGAAATGCAGGAGGACACCCAGCAGTGTAGGCCCAAGGGGGGGTCCTGGCAGGAGGTAGTGGTTAAGAACGGTGCCCTGGAACTCAAAGGAGCAGTTAAAGACTACCCGAGCTTTGTTGTTATGGTGTACAATGTGGTGTGGTACATACCAAGATTCAGCAGAGCTATGAATCTCATCGGGAGTCAGCTTTACCACATAACCAGAATCAATCAACCTCTTGATCTCCTGGTTGTATTTGAATGCCAGGTCAGGATTCTTAGCTAGCTTACGCTCAGTGGACCTCAGAAGGCATTTGACTACTTTAGAGGAGACATGCATCTGTGGGAAGTCCTTCTTCCTGAACCAGGGGGTGGCGTATCTCTCTACACCATCCACAGTTACTCTGATGGTCTTGGCCTCTAACATGGCTATGGCTTCTCTGTCCTCCTTTGAGCGGGTGACCTCCTTCCCAGGTCTATAGAGGGGAGCATCTAGTTGCCACAGACGCTGTACATCCTGTTGAAGGGCAATGGCAGGAGAAAGGCAGGATATATTCAGGCAGTGCACCTCCCCCTGCTGTGTAGGCATACTGCAGCTCGGACCCTGGATGGCCCATCCGAGCTTGGTGCAGACGGCGACAGGTCCTTGGGCTGAGCCTCGCAGGATAGAACGAACAGGAGTTATGAGGTGAGCATTGTCAGAGCCGATTAACAAAAGTGGCTGTAGCTGATTGAATCCTTCAAGCTGCACTCGCTGTAGGTGATGATACTTCTCCTTTAAGAGCTCCACTGGGCATGACTGTTCAGCTAGGCTGAGCTGTTGGGCGGTAAAGGCACGTGTTACCTTGTAACGTATTTCCGGTTTGGCCTTTGGGGACACCTGGAAAGAGACATATCCTCCTTTAATATGGATCACATCTTGATGAATAGTACGCAGAGACAGAGTTTCCTCCTCCTGAATTAAGCCTAACGACTTGACAGCAGCAGGGAGTATAATGGTTTTCTCTGAGCCATCATCCAGGAGAGCATATGTGTCCAGAGATTTACTTTGATAGTGTAACTGGATGGGTACAACCTTAAGCATTACACAGCTAGAGTGACTGATCGGAGCCAAAAACACTCGGCTGGTGCTCACTGTTAGGATATTCGGGTCCCTCCTCTTCGCTTCAGCTAGGTCATGAAGCACTAATAAGGGCTGTTCTCCACAGGTGCTACACATCTTCTTAAGAGTGCACTGCTCGGGGGTATGTTTACGGCCACAGCGCCAACATCTGTATTTTTCCTTTATCCAAGAAGCTATAGCTTTGAGGTATAGCTTCTTAAAATCTACACAGCCACTGAGGTAATGCTCTGTCCCTTCACATTATGGGCAGTATGGCTTAAACTGCTTCTTCTTAGAGGAGGGAGAAGGTTTAGTAATATGCACCTTAGTGTCTATCTTCGGCTGTGTTTGAGCGGGATCTGAGCCATAATAGATGGATGTACTCTGTACCCTGGGCCCTGCAGAGGCTCTGATGTTGTCCCTCTCTGAGCACGGTCTGTCTGAGGTCTGTGGTTGAATGGCTTGCCGTGATAACTGTAAAACTTGGGACTTGCGCTCGAGCCACCCTGAGAAGTCGTACATATTATAGGTGCAACTGCTCCCAGTGCGTATTATACCACGTGTGATGCAGTGCTCTGTGAAACTGTCTCTGTAGCTAGGCGGAAGCTTAGTGAGTAACCTATCTATGTGTGAACCACACTGGAGCTCACTAGCTGCTACATCGTCCATAGTACTGAGGAGGCCCACTAGGCTGGACACCGCCAGGGAGAAATCTTCAAAGGCTTGAGGATCACCTGCCGTAATAGGAGAGCAATTAAGTATAGCACTCAATTCACTCTGTACTAATTGCCTGGGTTGCCCATATCTCTGCTCCAAAGCTCTCATTGCACTAGTGTAGGGAGTGCGGTCGTAAATATAGCGTCTGGCAACTTGTAACGCACATGGATGCTCTAACTGATCTATCAGAATGTGATATTTATACTCCTCTGTAAGATGAGCATGTGGCCCAAGGAGGCTGTCCAGCCCTTTCTTAAGTAACACAAAGTCACACTCTCTGCCTGATTTGAATGTCACCAGTCTAGGCTTCGGGATGCCATATGAGGATTCTAAGATCATCTCCATCAGGTTTGGCTGGGTGGCTTCGGCTGCAGGAGGTACTGCGTCTTGTGCAGCATATGCAGTAGGTAGTGAAGGGTAGGCAGAGACTGATGGATAAGCAGCAGAGTAGTAGCGGGCTGAATCAGGAGGTGGAGCGGCATACAGCTGGCTATAAGTCTGCGGCGCTGATATCCCCGGTGGTAGCTGATACAGTGACGCTGAGACTGCATGAAAGTCGTGGGATCGTGCAGAGAGCACCTGGGTGGAGCTGCCTGGAGGCTGCGGGTGTTGGTACCTCTGACTGTATAGGGGCTCAGCCTGACTTGGTTCAAGCCTCACGAACTGTACTGATTGTGCTACTTGATTGACAGGTTGTAGAGCCGGCTGAATCCCTGGATGGGCCACAGGGATTCTCAGTTGGGGAACAGGCTGTGGCACAGGCCAAGGGGCCGACTGACCTGCGGGCTGAAATGCAGTATTCACCCTGGGCTGCAGTACTGGCGGTTGGTGAAGCACAGGTTGAGGTACTAACACTGCGCCTGGCTGCTGTGCAGGTTGAGCTACAGGGTTAGGGGACAGCGGCACTGTCTGAGCATTTGAAGTAGGTTGAATAATAGGGGTTAAAGGTAGTGAAGCTGAATTTGGTGCTGAATGGAGAATGGGATTTCCTTTTAGCAGTAGTGGAGATGCAATAGGTTCTACTGGCCTTAACAGGTTTACAGGTGTTCTAATGTCCTGCCCCTCCTGCTGGTGCCAGGATGTGTAGCTGATCAGTAGTATGGATGCTGCTCATGGCCACACTGCTATGCTGTGGTGTTTGAAGTAGAGCAGGGAGCGAAGCAGCTCTATCTTGCTGTTGAGCATCACTCTGGGTAGGGAGAGGACTGCATGAATTGCATGCTCACTCCAGTTGTTCCACACGCTTGGTTAATGCACCACTGGTCTCCTTCATAGTGATTTGCATCTCATTCATCGTTTTCAGTACACTGCCCCAAGCTGCCTCCATTCTCTTCTATTTTTTCATCTCCTTCTTCTTCTCAGATTCCTCTGAACTGCTACTGCTTGAAGACTCTGTCTCCTCTGGATCAGGTAGGTCATGCTCATACTCCGCCAGATGTCCCGGAAGCTTTCTGCTCCTTCTTGGACGGGAACTATGCTTTGGACTCTTCTCCTGAGGAACTTCATCTTGTGGAGTTGCCATCTTATTGACTCAGCCAATAAACATCCGGCTCGAAGGACCACATGTAAGAGACTGTGCGTCAGCGGCTGATTTTGGATTGTTCGTCAACTGAGTCTTCCTCGGTCAGAAGGAATAGGCAAATCCAATGGTGCAGTTTGAGAATTTATTGAGGAGGAGTCAGGTACATGGAGATGATGAAGGTTTATAGGTATTAATATGACAAATAGGTGTGTTTGTGTGTGTGTGTGTGTGTGGTTATCTGAAACTAAATACAATAAAATGTATATTAGTAAACATGTAGGCTATGGTTACATACAGATGCATAAAGAAATAACCCGCAGTACAACCAAAACAATCTAACACTATAAATGAACTTGCACAAATGCCATAAATCTCTGAATGGTGAAAAGTGCCAAAACAGGCAAACTATACATTAAATATAATATTTGCAGTTATTTGCAAGGCAATAACTAAAGTATATACAGTAGATGGCTACTTTAGGAGCACTTGTGGAGCACCGTAGCGGCCTCAGCAGTATAGCAGTAGGGAATAACACAGGTATAACAACTTCGCCACCTGGGCGCGTCATTCATGCAAAGCGTACTTACATCTTAAGGACGCACACAGCACTTCTACACACAAGACTAGCGCAGGATTAACAGAGGATGGCAATTCTCTGCACAACGTGAACACTGCTCTCATTGCCCTGGACCAAACGAAGTGAAAGCGCCTCGCACAACCACGAGCGAGCAGAACTACATATGAAAACGCATTATGGGTAGCGTAGTCTATGTCAGGGCACGGACTTTTAATACACATATTCAATAAAGTATCAGGGTTATAATACTTCACTAAAACCATTAAAACAATCTTCATTACTTGAAATTAAATACATTTTAACTGAAATTAAAATAAATAAATAAACAAAATTATTTGAAGCTTTAGCTTAACCTGGGGCCCGTTTCAGAAAGGAGGTTAAGTGAAAACTCTGAGTAGGTTAACCCTGAAATAAGGGAAACTCTGGGTTTTCTATTTCAGAATGGGAGGTATGTCAAACCCGAGAAAGCAGGGTAAGTCAAGCCCGTTTCTGAAAGAGAGGTAACTTATACTCAGAGTCAGTTACCAGGGTAACTTACTCTGTGAACCTAACCTGGTCAGGAGCAGGTTTTCTTTGGTAAACCCAGAGTTTCTTTCGTTCTCCTCCCTCTTTTTAAAGCACCAGCAGTGTTTAAATACTTAATTCATTCATTCAAACTGCACAAATTATTTTCTTACTGAGTATTTTGGTCGTATTTCAAGTATAAATATCCAAAAATTATGAATTTAATCTAAATCTAAAGTAAGCAAAGTTTACTTAAAACAAATTAAATGATCTGCCTGACAAAAATACAAAGTAAGAAAAGCATTCTTTGCAGGAACATTCATTGCTCATATTTTCATCACGAGGACACTGTCAAAGTGACAAAAATGGCATGTCCTTTTATACAGGATCCTGACCTTCACTTAATAATCCTCTAGAAGTATCCTAATAATTTGAATTTCCTTTAGGATTTACAGTGGTTGGATGCATAGATGACACTCATATTCCCATCATCACACTTTCTGAAAACGGATTACTGTATGGATTGGAAGGATGCTGCCAGATGGTAGTACGAGATATATGCCATAACCACCACCACAGCTGTTAAATACATTTATTTAAAAAAATGTATGGTCATCTTTATTTCCTACAAAAACTTTATTCTTTTTCCTGATGGATGTTAATATTCTTCCTCCATCTCCTCTTCATCTATCAGTGGTGCTGGTGTTTGGCTGGCCTGAGTAGAAGTAAACTGTTTGATGTCATTACCCTTATTAATAAATGTAACAGGTGGGATCAGAGAATATTTCATTATGTGAAAGAGCATAGACCCTTTTCACATTTCTGGGTTTCCAAAGCTGAAGTCGTCATAGTTGGGTTAACTCTTATAGCGGTGAATGAGAGAATACATTAAATATATATTTTTGTGTCTCCATTTGCTCAAATAGCAAAAGAAAAACTCCACAATAGTGATTTCACAACTTTCAAAAAGATGGAAAAATTTGAGTGAGATTGATAACGGAAGTGAAAAGAGAGAAAGATGTTAATTTTAACTATCACTCCCATAGACGCTGTATTAGAAACACTCTCACAGCAGCGGGAACTTGATTTTTGTAATTTGATGCAAAAGTAATATAATACAAAGTATTAGTGTTATAAATGTACATACATTAAATAAAAAATAAAAAACGTTGCAGGATTTACAATATTGATGACCATTAAAGCACGTCATCACAGTGAAAAGGGTCTATGTGGGAAAAGCTGCTGCACATTGGACACTGAATGATATTTATTTAATATGTCAAATGTTTGTAAAGTCATTAAACCTACACCCATGAACATTTTATGCTTAAAGCTTTTCCTGATTGAATTATGTCTTTTTTTTTTTTTTTTAGCTGCTGCCACATTCTTTGTTTGCCTTTTGGATTCCATGAAAATTAAACTTAATTAAAATAATTAAGAATTAAACTTGTGTATTGACCCGGAAGTATGCGTCACGGTGTGACTTTTCCTGGGGCGGAACCATAGTGGCAGAGATTGGTTCCGCCCGGATCAAACACCACTACTTCCGGGTTCCCGTTTCAGCGCCAAAATCAGAGATAATCGGCGGCAGGTGCTCCAATGAACAGCGCGATCTCCGGATTGGATGAAGGGGAAGTAGGAGGAGTATAAAGAGGGCTTCCAGAATTCAGTTGGGGTTCAGTCGTTGCAGCGGTCACACACAGCCGCAGCTGTTAGTTCCGGGTTGGGCTCAAGCTGAGCGTGGTGGTAACCGCTTCCAGCCGTTGCGGCGAGAGGATCTGGGCATCTGGGCAAACACAAAGGATAACACGAGGTGGATATTGTGGACTGAGCGATCAAAGATCCGGAGAACTACAAAGAGAAGAAAAGAGACGAGGCTGAGTATAATACAGACCGAGTTTTGCATTGTGATTCAAGTGTCAAGTGTGTGTCCGATTCTGAGAAGTTACATGCAGGACAGTTGCCGGAAGTGCTGATGAACAAATCCCTTCGGGAGAGAGAGCACAGCGGTCAGGACGCGAGCCAGACACTGAAGGAGAGAATAAGACGAGCACACGGGTTGATCAATGTGTGAGTACCCTGAGAAACGTATACAGTAACAAATTCATCGGAAGTGTATCATCTGTGAGCCTTGTGACGTTGAAACTAGGAACACGAGTGGCCCCACCGCGGAGAGTGAGCGTGGGAGAGACAGCGGACAGTGAAAGCCGCCGGGGTGGTGTAGCAGCGACGTCCCTCTCGTTGGTTCTTCGCTATACCAGCGCTTCAGCGCTTCTCCCCCCCCCCGAGATAAACGACGTGGGAAAAGTGGTCTCTGGACCTTAAGTACACCTGGTTAGTGTGTGGAGTGCCGTGGGTGAGTCAGTATCTTGACTTTGAGAGTGTACACTTGGAATCTGCTGTGTTGTGTGCGTGTCGTCCCAAAGACCACTTTCCAGGCTGACCCACTCTCTGGGGAAGGTACGATCCCGAAGCTGGCGGAGTAACTAGCCCTAACATTCACGCTGTGAACATCACCCTACTCTCTGTCTCTACGGTGGTAGCACGACCGGAGCCAAGTAAGAACTCTCTCGAATAGCTATTGATACGTGCCTGTGTCGGAGGAAATTGTGTGTGCGTGTGCAGTGCCCGAGTGGAGGAGAGGGGAACGCTCACACACGCTCGGAGCAAAGTCATACTTACCTGCACTTACCTGTGTGAAGCCACCTAGAGAAGCGCCCGATCCAGCACCACCGCCGTGGTCAAGCCCCCCTTGAGCCACCGCTATCACAGAGCCTGAGACGAAGAGAGAGAGAAACTGATGAACCGTGTCTACGGAGTCTGAGTGATATCCATTGAGCGAAGTTATACTTACCTGTATGCCAAACAAAAGTCCCAGTATTGACCCAGATCCAGCGGATGCCCTGGAGGTACCTACTTCTATGACGCCGGCCCCTTGATCCATTCCTAAAGGAAGCCATCGGACCACGCCCGAGGAGAGACATACCCCTGTCGCCCCCATTCCCAGCACTTACCCTTTATATCCCTTTGTCTAGGAGAAGGAGTGAGCCGTGGCGTAAATCCCCCGAAAGGTCCGACCTGGGAAAGAGAAAGAAGGAGTTGAGTGAGCAAATAGCAGGACATTGAAGCCAGACATTGAGTAAAGGGACGAGACGACTTATCTGAGGTTCTCCTGCAAAAAGAGCCGGCGAGCTCTGAGGCGGTGTCCTCACCCTCCAGTCCTCTTGGATTTTAGCCCCTTCACTTCCCCTTCCCCCATTTTAAGTAAATTAATAAAGATTTGTAATTTTAAACCTTACTCCAGTGTCCTCGTTGTGTCCGGTCGTCTGGGGTATCCCTGGGAACCTCCCCGAGGTGGAAACTAAGGGAGGAGCGGGACTCACGCGGTCCGCTCCGACCTGTGACATATGCAAATGTCGTCTTGGGTGCTGTTGCCATGGTGAATCGTAATTTCGGAGCTCCATTGATCGTGGCTTTTCATAGTTGGAGTGCATGTGCTTAACTCAGAGTCAGTCTACTCAGAGTTGATTAAACTACCTCAATTCAGCTGTTCTGAAACCCAAAACTCAGAGTTTCCCATCTCAGAGTAAGTCAACTCAGAGTTCAGGTTTAAACTCAGAGTTGGTTGAACCTCCTTTCTGAAACGGGCCCCTGATATGGCCTACTAACTAAAACAGAATTACAAAGTTATAAAAACTATATAGATGTTTTTAAAAAACAAACAAAAAAAGTGAATTTAGCTCTTTCGTGTATTTTTATTGTCAAAAACAAAATGATGTCAAAATGTCAGTTCAAGTGACAGTCGGTTATGTAAGACTTAAAAGCTTAATGTATTACAATTGAACTAAACTCATTAGATTTTTCACAAAATTAACACTGGTGTGGGAGATGCTCATCTTTTGGTAAACATTTGCTGTCATTCCCCAAAGATACACTTTTGTTATGAGTAAACATGTGAAACTCACTGAGAGGTAAAATATTCACTCTGCAATCCTCTGACTAATATCAGAACTGGGTATGTTGTGTTTGTGAGCTAGCGAAACCGGACGCTTAGTCTCTGTGCGACTCCGTGTCCCATGGTGGAATGAATATTTGAAAATAAGAGATACTAAGAAAAATCAACGATCTAAATTAAATCATAACTAATCCTTTGATCAGGGGCCCGTTTCAGTAAGGAGGTTCAACCAACTCTGAGTTTAAACCTGAACTCTGAGTTGACTTACTCTGAGATGGGAAACTCTGAGTTTTGGGTTTCAGAACAGCTGAATTAAGGTAGTTTAATCAACTCTGAGTAGACTGACTCTGAGTTAAGCACATGCACTCCAACTATGAAAAGCCACGATCAATGGAGCTCCGAAATTACGATTAACCATGGCAACAGCACCCAACAAAAAGATGTTTGCATACTTCCAGGTCAATATGTAAGTTTAATTCTTAATTATTTTAATTAAGTTTAATTTTCATGGTATCCAAAAGGCAAAAAAAGAATGTGGCAGCAGCTAAAAATTAAAAATAAAAACATAATTCAATCAGGTAAAGCTTTAAGCATAACATGTTCATGGGTATTGGTTTAATGACTTTACAAACATTTGACATATTAATTAAATATCATTCATTGTCCAATGTGCAGCAGCTTTTCCCACATATACCCTTTTCACAGTGATGACGTGTTTTAATGGTCATCAATATCGTAAATCCTGCAACTTTTTTTTTTTTTTTAAATGTATGTACATTTATAACACTAATACTTTGTATTATATTACTTTTGCATCATATTACAAAAAACAAGTTTCCGCTGCTGTGAGAGTGTTTCTAATACAGCGTCTATGGCAGTGATGGTGAAAATTAACATCTTTCTCTCTTTCCACTTCCGTTTTCAAACTCACTCTATTTTTTCCCTCTTTTTGAAAGTTGTTAAATCACTATTGTGGAGTCTTTCTTTTGCTATTTGAGCAAATGGGGACACAAAAAATATTTATTTAATTTATTCTTTCATCCACCGCTATTAAAGTAAACCCTATGACGACTTCCGCTCTGAGAAACCCAGAAATGTGAAAAGGGTCTATGCTCTTTTCACATAATGAAATGTTCTCTAATCCCACTTGTTACATTTATTAATAAGGGTAATGACATTAAACATTTTACTTCTACTCAGGCCAGCCAAACACCAGCACCACTGACAGATGAAGAGGAGATGGAGGAAGAAAATTAACATCCATCAGGAAGTATTTGTAGGAAAAAAAGATGACCATAAAAATGGTAAATATCTCAACTCAACTCAATTTATTTTTATAGCACTTTCAAAGCCATTAAAATGGACCAAAGTGCTGTCCATAATTGGTAAAAACAGTAAAAAACACATATAAACATATAAACACATATAAAAATAAAATGCAAGTCGTACCAACATCAAATAACAGCACAACAAAACACCAAGAAGAACATAAAATTTCTCATAGTTTTCAGACCTAATCAAATGCCATAAGCTTGATAGAAAAGGTGAGTCTTCAAGTCTGTTTTAAAGATATCTATACTTGGAGAGGATTTAATATATAAGGGCAACACATTCCACAGAGCAGGAGCAGCGACAGAGAAGGCACGATCACCACTTCGCCTCAAGCGAGACCGTGGAACAGTTAGCAGCATGCTCTGAGAGGAGTGCAGTTGGCGTTGGGGTTGGTAAGGGATCAACATGTCCTTTATGTACTGGGGAGCCTTGTCATGTAATGCTTTATAGACAAACATTAATACCTTGTACTGTATTCTGTATTTCACCTGTAACCAGTGAAGTGATATTAATGTAGGTGTTATGGGATCCCATTTTTTGTTTTTTGTTAAGATTCTCGCTGCAGCGTTTTGAACGTACTGCAGACGAGCAACGAGAAATTCATTCATGCCCAAATAAAGAGCATTACAATAATCCAGCCGTGACGAAACAAAGGCATGTAGAACAACCTCTAAGTCCTTATTTAAAAGGATGGATTTCAATTTCGACAGTTTCCTTAACTGAAAAAACGATGTTTTCACAACACTTTTAACTTGGCGGTCAAAGCTAAATTCAGAATCGAAAATGACTCCTAGGTTCTTCACATGACTATGAAAGTTTTTTGGCAATAACCCGTAATTCCCAACTAGCCCATTCCCAAGCTGTTTGTTCCCAAACATTATAAACTCAGTCTTATCGTCATTTAGTTGCAAAAAGTTTTGCGCTAACCATCCCTTTACATCAGTCAGACACTTATAAAAATTATCAAAAGAGGTATGACTATCACACTCCAAAGGAAAATACATTTGTAGGTCATCTGCGTAAAGGTGATAATTGACATTGTATTGCCTAAAGATTGACCCCAGGGGTAACATGTACAATGAAAACAGTGTCGGAGCAAGAATGGATCCCTGGGGAACACCCCAATAGATGGTCGCGGAAGCAGAAACATAGTTCTCAATTTTAACGGCGCATGTCCTGTCATGCAGGTAGGAGGAAAACCAGTCGAGGGCTACACCATTGATCCCTACATAATCTCTGAGGCGTTTTATTAATATCACATGATCTAAAGTATCAAAGGCTGCACTTAAATCTAACATCATTAAGGCAACATTTTTCCCGGAATCAATGCTTAACAAAATATCGTTTGTAACCTTTAATAACGCTGATTCTGTACTATGTTTAGACCTAAATCCTGACTGAAAAATATCCATCATATTACCAATCAAGAAATCAACAAGTTGATTATGGACAACTTTCTCTAATATCTTATTTATAAAAGGCAGTTTAGAAATAGGCCTAAAATTTTTTAAATCCTTGGAATCCGAATTCACTTTTTTTAGAACTGGTTCAATAATAGCATGCTTAAACCCTGATGGTACAACACCATAAAATAAACTACTGTTAATAATTGATAGAATACTTTGGCCAATAGTATCTACAACTTCTTTAAACAATCGTGACGGGAGAACATCATAAGGTGTGGTGGTCGTTTTTAAGTGCGAAACTATGTTTTCCAACTCAGTTAATGTAATAAGTTCGAATTTACTTAGACAGTTAGAAGGATTCATTATGTCGACTACAACATTTCCGATGGGCACAATATTCGAGCGGATATTATCAACCTTATCAATAAAAAACTTTAAAAAGCGCTCACATAGCTCCTTGGATGGGGTAGGGAACATATTAATAGATGGACTCAGCACCTTATCTATGGTTGAAAACAACACCCTTGGGTTATTTGAATTATGTGATATAATTCACGAAAAATATGAAGATCTAGCGTCTTTGACAGCATTTTGATAGTTCAATAGAGACTCTCTAAGCATATCGTAAGATACTTGCAATTTATCTTTTAGCCACTTACGCTCAGCAAGCCGACAAACACGCCTCAAATTCCGAGTTACATCATTTAACCAAGGTTGTTTTTTAACTTTTTGACATCTCATTTTAAACGGTGCAATATTGTCCAAGATCTCTGAGCAAACATGATTAAAAGAGTTTACCAATTCATCAGGTCCTTTAGCAGGTGGCATTATAGGCTCAGCATCAAGATATAAGTCAATACATGAGGCAGTTAAGAACGCTGTTGAAAACGCACTAGGTGTAGAGGTAGTGATAACCCAGGACAAAAATGATGGAGGCTGATAGCAGACTTCGTGTGTTGCAGAGGGCAAAGTAAACCTAATCGGCATATGATCCGAGATAGCTAAGTCATCGACACAAATGTTATCTAACATTGCTCCCAAAGAAAACACCAAGTCAAGTGTATGCCCGTGATCATGTGTGGGTCCAGAGACACATTGAGATAAGTTGAAAGAATCAACCAAATTCAAAAATTCCTTGGTCATGGGTTTCCCCGGACAACAGACATGAATGTTAAAATCACCCATAATCAAAATCCTGTCAGCAGATGGAACAACCACAGTTAAAAAGTCATAAAATTCATAGAGAAAATTCTTATTATAGCCAGGAGGCCGGTATATCAAGGCACAGACCAACGGCGAGGGCAAGTCAATCTTCATTAATTGAACTTCGAAACTCTTAAAACATTCAACAGGCAGTGACTTGCACCTAATAATATTATTGAAAATAACAGCCACGCCTCCACCCCGACGATCATTCCTTGAAGTACATAAATAATTACATCCCCTTGGTGAAAGCTCAGCAATAGGACTCAAATCGGCATCATGTAACCAAGTTTCAGTAATAAAAAGAAAGTCCAGCCCATATGTTACATAAAAGTCATTCAAGATAAAAGTTTTGTTTACAACTGAGCGTGCGTTTATCAAAGCCATGCGCACTGTGGTCTCTCCAATAGACCGACTAGAAGAAGAAGAAGAAACCGCACTTAGCTTCGTTGACCCAGCGCATCTCACAGAAAGCAGATTTGAATGCACCACACCTCTGTGTCTTGTTCCCCTCCATGTAGTCCATGGCCATGGTGGTAATGTGGTGGGAAGAATATGTATTAGACAGGAAGGCCGCAAGTCCGCCGCCGCTCTGACTCTGCTGTTTAAGATCCTCAGTTTCTTAAGTTTCACCAAAACTCCAGCCCGTACACCTCGTCTCCTGCGGCGCCTTTTTTTCCGGCACACGCAGCCAGTTGCATGACATGCTATCATCGGCGACTTGAACGTGCTTGGCTGTTCGGCGAACAATTTCATATTCAAATCCCCACCATAAATATCCAAAGCCGCAGAACGAAGGCTTAACAATGTGATGCGGTCATAGATCAACTGTGAGCAATCCAAACAGTTTATAAGACATAACAATAAAACAAACAAACAGAAACCCGCAGAGCGACGACAAGCCAACACACAGACCGGCGCCATCATGCTCCCCAAATAAATGAATTTAACAGCTGTGGTGGTGGTTATGGCATATATCTTGTACTACCATCTGGCAGCATCCTTCCATTCCATACAGTAATCCGTTTTCAGAAAGTGTGATGATGGGAATATGAGTGTCATCAAAACACTCAAAACACGTCCAAACACTGGAAATCCTAAAGGAAATTCTAATTATCAGGTTACTTCTAGAGGTTTATCAAGTGAACGTCAGGATCCTTCCTGTATAAAAGGACATGCCATTTTTGTCAGTTTGACAGTGTCCCCATGATGAAAATATAAGCAATGAATGAATGTACCTCCACTGCAAAGAATGCTTTTCTCACTATGTATTTTTGTCAAGTGGCAGATAATTTAATTTGTTTTAAGTAAACTTCGCTTACTTTATATTTAGATTAAATTTATAATTTGTTGATATTTGTACTTGAAATACGACCAAAATACTCAGTAAAAAAAGCATTTGTGCAGTTTGAATGAATGAATAAACTATTTAAACACAGCTGGCATTTTAAAAAAAGTGGAGGAGACTGAAAGAAACTCTGGGTTTACCAAAGAAAACCTGCTCCTGACCAGATTAGGTTCACAGAGTAAGTTACCATAGAAACTGACTCTGAGTAGAAGTTACCTCTCTTTTAGAAACGGGCTTGATTTACCCTGCTTTTTCGGGTTTGACACACCTCCCATTCTGAAACAGAAAACCCAGAGTTTCGCTTATTTCAGGGTTAACATACTCAGAGTTTTCACTTAACCTCCTTTCTGAAACGGGCCCCTGCTGTGAAATTATCGACGTGACAAAATTAACGAAATCACATTGGAGTCAGATTAAATTATTAAATTATTCATTCTGATTCAGAGTAATCAGAAAATTGGATCTTTACATTTTAATAAATTAAAGTGATTTTTCCAAAAGCGCCAGAGAAGACGCAGAAATCCTTCAACCAGCTGCTGATTCCACCGTTGAGCCAGTGGGTGGAGTTTACATCAATGATCTGTACTTATTGACTCATGTGTGTACGATCTGAAAGCTTTGATTGATTTTGAGAACAGGTGAAATAGTTTTGAGGCAATTGTTTGATTTTGCCAGAAGAGTCAAGGGTTTCGTGAATGTAGTTTGAAGATGTGGATTTGTTAGGATCAGTTTTGCTGCTAAGACAAAAGCTGAGATCCAAACCCCAGCAATAGAGCAATAAAACTAACTAATCTGGAGAGAAGATCTCACAGAAAGACTGTGGGACATCACCCTAATCAAATTCGCGCTGTCGACTACTCTGGGTTTGGAGGCATCTGGGATGGACCATCACACAGTGGAAACGTGTACTGTGGTCAGATGAATCAGTATTTGAGGTATTTTTATGGAGGAATGGACGCCGGACCAAAGAAGAAAAGGATCATCCAGACTGTTACCAGCAACAAGTCCAAAAGCCAGGGTCTGTCATGGTATGGGGTTGTGTCAGTGCCCTTGGCAAAGGTAACTTGCACTTCTGTGAAGGCACCATTAATGCTGAAAAGTACATAGAGATTTTGGAGCATATTATGCTGCCTTCAAGAAGACATCTTTTCCAGGGACGTCCATGCATATTTCAACAAGACAATGCAAAACCACATTCTGCACACATTACAAAGTCCTGGCTGCGGAGGAAGAGGGTACGGGTACTTGACTGGCCTGCCTGCAGTCCCGACCTGTCTCCAATAGAGAATGTGTGGTGCATTTTGAAGCGCAAAATGCGACAACGAAGACCCCGTACTGTTGCCCACCTTAAGACTTGTTTGCAGGAAGAATGGGACAAAATTACACCTGAAACACTTCATCACTTGGTTTCTTCAGTCCCTAAACGTCTTTTAAGTGTTGTGAAAAGGAATGGCAACATTACAAAGTGGTAAATGCTTTACTGTCCCAACTTTTTTTTTAAATGTGTTGCAGGTCTGAATGACAGGAAAGTCAGAAAATGCATATTTACAAATGACATGAAGTTGACCAGACGAAACATGAAATATTTTGTGTTCATATTGTCTGCAACTAAATACAAGTCAAAGTAAACTTAGAAATCACTTCTTTTTTTATTTATTTGCGTTTTCCATACTGTCCCAACTTTTTCTGATTTGGGGTTGTATATACTATTGTTTTAATATATCTATTGCGTTCATATATCAATCGAACCGCACCAGAGTTTGTTTGGAGTTTGTTTGGAAGCGGACCGAGACCCATCTCTTTAGGGTGCGTTCACACCTGTCATGTTTGGTTGGATTAAAGCGACCCCTGGTGTGATTGCTGGGTTAGTGCGGTTCATTTGAACACATGTGAAGGCTGCCATCCCAACCCTGGAGCGCACCAAACAAGCGGACCGAGACGCTAAAGAGACGGGTCTCGTCCGCTTCCAAACCAACTCTGGTGCTGTTCCACTGATATATGAACGCCACACAGACCAAAGACATGTAAACCAACCAAAAACAGGACGTTATGTCACAAGATGTGACGCTACAGGTCAGCAGATTTGACGACGCGGAGAGATCGGTGTATCCAAAATGAGTAGAGGGCAAACGTGGAGCAGTGAGGAGGTAAAGAGCCTCATCAATATATGCAGATCTGCGTTTCTGTAGCCTGACGTCGTCATACTCAATTCTAGTCAGAATTTGAGTCTGATCTGCTCCGTTGGGCTGTGATTATGGGGCGTGTTTCAACCGAACCAGGAAAGACCTCAATTGGATAGACCTACAACCAATCAGAGCAACGGAGCGACGCATAACGTTAGTTGTCAAATGTCAACAGAACTCAACTGCACTGTGTTGCCAAGTCCACGGGTTGAAGCGATCCCAATTATGTGATATACAAACCCAGGAATGCGAATTTTAGCAGGCAGCCCAGCCAAAATAACACATATTTTACCCCCCAAATGCCTTTTTTTCCCGGAGAAAAAACGTGGATGATTACGTTACAGTTTATCATCTGTCCATCATCGTCTAGAGCCCGCCCAGACAATTTCATTGGTCCGAACAGTTTCTGTTCGGGCATAATTACTTCTCTATGGATCAATTCCAGACTGAACTGCCCGAGTAAAAATGTTGTGGGCGGGGCTAAATTCGGCTGGCATCCAGGCTAGCATTTCTGCACACCGGAGGAAATCCTGCTGCGGTTCTGAATGTGTTGAGCATTTGATGAGCTCTTTGTGAGTTCTCAGCTGGTCAAAATAAAACCACACGCATGAGATGATGGCGTTTAATCAGCACAGCATTGTTTTGAGTGTTCGGTGAGCAGCTCCGTCTCATAAAAGCCGACCAATCAGGTTGTGAGCGTATCCCTACGCCTTTGGGTCGGTAACTTTAGGTTCGCTGTTAAAAATGCCAGTGTGAACGCTAAGCGGACCAGGACTACATGTTTTGTTTTAGTTTTTTGGTCTGGACCAAACGAACCAAACGAACCGAACTACAAGTGTGAACGCACCCTTAGCGGTCTTGGTCCGCTTGTTTGGTACGCACCAGGGTTCGCTTTAATCCAACCAAACATGACAAGTGTGAACGCTCAAAGTTTCTGATGTTGTTGTGGTTTTTCAGTGGTTTGATGATCTTGTCTTACGGTGGATCAGGTTCAGTGTCTGGACTCCGTGTTGATTTCTCCAGAAGAGCTGAAGAGTGAGAGAAGAAGATTCACACAAACACCAGCAGGGATGTGTGTTATGTTCAGAGAGTGCGTTGCTATATGTAGGGTTGGCTGAGGCGAAACTGACGTTTCGGCGCTTTCACTGCATGAAAAGTGGGATTTTCGACCCCATAAACGCCTGTATACTCCCGGAAATCTCCCTAATTTTCGGCAGTTTTCGACAATTTAGAGGCAGCGAACGTCGCGTTCGTCTGTGCCACAAATTGTTGTAAACGAACCATGACGTAGGTGGAGAGCCCCCCGCTGAGAGACCGCGCGGAAGGTGGAGAGCCCCCCGGCTGAGAGACAGCGCGGAGGTGCGACGCCTCTAATTAGCATATGAATAGCAGCGAAACCAGAGAGTCAACGGCCAGACTTGAATTTACTCATTCAGTATTGGCTGAGGCCACTACTTTTAAACAAGAAAAAACCCTCGTGATTGGTTGGCAGATCACTGCAAACCAATCATTATTGGCCCCCCTGGCTCATTATAAATGTAAACCCCAATAATAATAATAAATATAAAATTTATGTTGTAATAATTTATGTTTTATATTAATGTTAGTGCTATGAAGTACACTATTCATACCATCAAGGAATATATGGGACAATTATACGGACCATGCCGTTTATTCAAAGAAAGAGCTTCATTTATAAACACACAGCTGTTCATTCAAAGAAAGAGCTTTATTGTCAAATACAACTAGTACAGTGCAGCAGTATCTTATGTTGTCCTCCAAAAACGTCAAAAAGAAGCGCCCAACACATTAGGGGAACACAGGCGTATATGGTGAGTCGCCCTGTACTTCGGTGTGGCCTCCATCCATCCATCCATCCATCTTCTTCCGCTTTATCCAGGGCCGGGTCGCGGGGGCAGCAGTCTAAGCAGAGATGCCCAGACTTCCCTCTCCCTAGACACTTCCTCCAGCTCTTCCGGGGGGACACCGAGGCGTTCCCAGGCCAGCCGGAAGACATAGTCCCTCCAGCGTGTCCTAGGTCTTCCCCGGGGCCTCCTCCCGATTGGACATGCCCGAAACACCTTCCCGGGAAGGCGCTCAGGAGGCATCCGGAACAGATGCCCGAGCCACCTCAGCTGACCCCTCTCGATGTGGAGGAGCAGCGGCTCTACTCCGAGTTCCTCCCGAGTGACTGAGCTCCTCACCCTATCTCTAAGGGAGCGCCCAGCCACCCTGCGGAGAAAACTCATTTCGGCCGCCTGTATCCGGGATCTTGTCCTTTCGGTCATGACCCAAAGCTCATGACCATAGGTGAGAGTAGGAACATAGATTGACCGGTAAATCGAGAGCTTCGCCTTACGGCTTAGCTCTTTCTTCACCACAACAGACCGGTACATCGACCGCATTACTGCAGAAGCTGCACCGATCCGTTTGTCAATCTCCCGTTCCATCCTCCCCTCACTCGTGAACAAGACCCCTAGATACTTGAACTCCTCCACTTGAGGCAGGAACTCTCCACCAACCTGAAGAGGGCAAACCACCCTTTTCCGACTGAGGACCATGGCCTCGGATTTGGAGGTGCTGATCCTCATCCCAGCCGCTTCACACTCGGCTGCAAACCGTCCCAGTGCACGCTGAAGGTCCTGGTTAGAAGGGGCCAACACGACAACGTCATCCGCAAAGAGCAGAGACGAAACCGCGTGGTCCCCAAACCTGACACCCTCCGGCCCCTGGCTGCGCCTAGAAATTCTGTCCATAAAAATTATGAACAGAACCGGCAACAAAGGGCAGCCCTGCCGGAGTCCAACATGCACCGGGAACAAGTCTGACTTACTGCCGGCAATGCAGACCAAACTCCTGCTTTGGTCGTACAGGGACCGGACAGCCCTTAGCAAAGGACCCCGGACCCCATACTCCCCGAGCACCCTCCACAGGATGCCTCGAGGGACACAGTCGAATGCCTTCTCCAAATCCACAAAACACATGTGGACTGGTTGGGCAAACTCCCATGAACCCTCCAGCACCCTGTAGAGGGAATAGAGCTGGTCCAGTGTACCACGGCCCGGACGAAAACCAGACTGTTCCTCCTGAATCCGAAGTTCTACTATCGGCCGTATTCTCCTATCCAGTACCCTGGCATAGACTTTCCCGGGGAGGCTGAGAAGTGTGATCCCCCTGTAGTTGGAACACACCCTCCGGTCCCCCTTCTTAAAAAAAGGGACCACCACCCCGGTCTGCCATCCCAGAGGCACTGTCCCCAACCGCCACGCGATGCTGCAGAGGCGTGTCAGCCAAGACAGCCCCACAACATCCAGAGACTTGAGGTACTCAGGGCGGATCTCATCCACCCCCGGTGCCTTGCCACCTTCGGTGACTTCAGCCCGGGTGATGGACGAGTCCTCCTCTGAGCCCTCAGCCTCTGCTTCCTCAATGGAAGGCGTGATGGCGGGATTGAGGAGATCCTCAAAGTATTCCTTCCACCGTCCGACGATATCCCCAGTTGAGGTCAACGGCCGCCCATCGCCACTGTAAACAGTGTTGGTAGGGCACTGCTTCCCCCTCCTGAGGCGCCGGACGGTTTGCCAGAATCTCTTCAAGGCCAGCCGATAGTCCTTTTCCATGGCCTCACCGAACTCCTCACAGGATAAAGCCTCCCCTAGAATTAAGGGGAGGGGGGGTCATGGGGGGACAACTGCCAAGCAAGGCCCATGTCAATTTACGGCAGTTTTCGGTGTTGCCTGCAAATTGCCGTGCACAGTCGTAAACCTGAAGTTTCACGGCAATCTACAGTGCCACATTCTGATGAAAATCCCACTTTTCATGCAGTGTTTGTCGAGATCCCGAAGAGCATATGTTTCGAAACACTGCTCTGAACTCTGATTCGATACACCCATGTCACGTGACTACAGCTAAATGAAGCTTCAAGTGTTTCATCAGGTGGCTCCTGTCGAAACTGTGTTTGATTGAAAGGGACGGGAACAAACCACGCAGTCACACATCTGTATGAACATAATTCCCCACAAGTTAATGCATCTTCACCTCGTGGGTTTTGTGAGAGGAGAGAGATTTTATGATAGCAGGGATTTCCCCTCATTTGTATGTACTCTAAAAAATATTTGTGCATGAGTTGGGGAAAAAAAATGCTTTTGCATTCTCTCAGAAGAGTTTCGCCTAGACCAAGAAACCTTTTGACTGGTTCATCTCTTATAATTGATAAGAAGTAAAAAGTCTTATAAAAGTCTTAACAATTAGCCTAGCTAATCAAGAGCAAAATAAAATAATATGTTTTTGTGTATTATATGATACAAATATTGTATTTTTTGAACAGTTTTACTACATTTTCTTCCTGGAATCCACCTTGAAATCCTACCCCCTGTTGGGAACAGGATGATCCTGTTTTTTTGATCAAAGTTATCCAAATCCTACTGACAAATTTTGAACAACACAAACTGAAGGTTTGATCCAGATTAAAACTAGGATTGGATTCAGTGATCTAATCTGATTTCAGATCCCTTCTTTCCCTTTTGAACAACCCATTTTCAAGATTTGATCCAATCAGATAACCAAAATCCGATCAGCTGACCTTTGAACAACTGGCCCTTAGTTGTCAGACCGATTTTTTTACATGGATCATTGTCAGGGTTATTTCAGATCAACACATGCAAGTGACCACTAGGTGTCGCCTAGATAGTGCTTCACGAAGCTTCGGTCTGCCCATCACTAGCTATATGGCTACTTACATACCCTGAAAGTTACCTCCGTTTTTGGAAACTGATAGTTGAGGTTATCTCTTACTTACCCTTAAACATACCCAGGCATGTCACATAACATGCTTTCTGGAATAGCCCCAGATGTGTGTCATCTAACAGCGTATGTGTGTCCAGGGCTGCAGTCAGATACACAAACCCCACACACGAACAGAGGCTGCGCCCACTCACCCGTATTAGTGCATTGCCGCCACCTACTGCTGAACACACACACTACACACACACATGCTACGGCCCCTTGGTCTAGTTTTTCCATTTGTTGCTCCTGTTTTTTTTTTTTTTTGTGAGGGTCAAAGCAACTACCTTAACCAAAAGAAAATACAACACCTTCCCTATCTCCTTAACTAAACACAAAAGCATTAAATACACAAGTAGTTGGTATAACAGTGGCACACACGCCACTAACAAAAGAGAAAATGAAAGCAAAATGAGAGGGAGAAAATAAAAAGAAAGAGAACACCAATAGCTCACAATAGGGCACAATTTCAACAACGTTAGACCGGATTAGAAACACTCAGAGCCGTTGAAAACATGGCTCTGGGCCGAACGACCAAGAAACAGGATATAAGAGGAGAGAAAGCGGAAGAAACGAAGAGAGAGAAACACACACACACACACACACACACACACACACACACACACACACACACACACACACACACACACACACACACACACACACACACACACATATCCAAGAATACAGTCACAGACATAACACACACTATTTGTTTTATTATGATTTGATTAATAACCCTAATTTGACAGATTTCCTAATTCTTGTAGACTTCCCTTTATGTGTTATGTTATATATAGGTTTATAAAAAACAGTATTTTATTATTCTTTATCATCAAATGAAACATAAGTGATGATATAAAACTGCTCTGTGGCTGCTATGATGCCTTTTCAATTCACACAAACATACATATTTAAAAAAGTGCTATAAATAAAAACACTATTAGAGTACATTCACTCTTTCTGTTCAACCGCCAAACAAAGAGGTAACATTTACCAAATATAAGGACATTATACAGCGGATATCATAAACTGTTCCATGTAGAATGGATTTTAATTAGGCCTCTAATTGACACTGGTTTTAATTAAAAGAGAGAGAGAGAGAGAGAGAGAGAGAGAGAGAGATAAAAACATCCACTAGTCTTCAATTCACCCTGAAATCAAGTGATATTATAGTTATTAAACACTGTTTATATGCCAGTTCTGGAGAACATTAATTTGAGACTTCAAAATATCAATTGCGTTAAACAGAATTAAGGCATGAAATAAACTATAGGTCAGTGAATGTCTTTGTTTCTGTATTGTAATCCATAGAAGATTGATGGCAATTGCCATCTGTGTCCACTAAATATCAGAACTAGATTTCAGGTGAAATCAAGCGGCACCTCCATGGACTGGCCACTAGAGACAGACTCCAGAAGGAGCAGAATCTCATTGAGCTCCTGTTAAAATGCTCAACTTTACAGCAGAAGAACACATGTTTACAGTCTGGGAAAAACTGTGCTTTTGGTCGACACAGGTGGAGACTGGATTTGCAGACATATTGAGATTAAAACACAATACTGTGCTTCTGGATCCGACAGGAACGCTGCAACACACACTGATGAGTAAAACGGGTTTATATGTGTTAGTATTGCATTGTTGCAGATCGTTTGATATCTATCGATTATACCTTAGCACGCGGTCACAGGCTGGAGAAGCTGTTATTGGTTCATTCGGGATCAGACTCTGACTTGTAACGCCAGTGCTCGCAAAGTGTGTGTGTGTGTACGGTTCGCGGTTATATTCACATCGGGCCGGCCAATACAAAAATAACATTCCAATCAATCGCGGGTGGATGAGAGATGCATCATTGTGTTTGTTTGATGAGCCCTGTGAGCGATTCCCCAGACAATCCCCACATGCACTGAGAGGAGCTGAAGCTCATTAAATATGCAAATATTATCCAATCCTTGCCGTGGGCGTTTACTTCCAAGTCTTCAGTGGCACACCCATCAAAACCCAGCATTTCTTCAAAGAGCCCTGAAAACCAGATCAGAAAATAGCCTTTACTTATTCATTATGATGTTTCTGAATGTAAAAACCACTTGAACGTCATAAGTTGACCTCAGACAAGAGTATAACAAAATAAAAAAAGCCAGTTCATGACCCCTTTAAGAACCTTATAGAGCAGTGGTTCCCAACCTTTTTTGTCTGAGACCCCCCTTTTTTCCAAGAAAATATTTTAGGGCCCCCCTTCACATTTAATGATATAAGCGCTCTTGTAAGCTTGCAGCAAGGATGACAAAAATTGTTTTCAAGCAAACGGTGTGTTTATAACTATAACCAGATATGTTTATGCACAAATAATAGCATATAATATTGAAAATACAATAACAAAAACATCAGTAGGCCATTTGTAATTTAAAAACGTAAGCCTTGGAGTACCCTATAAATTGGCACTATTTGAAATGCAATAACAAAAATAACAAAAAAGTATTCACACTAGGAAAAAAAGAATGAATTTAGGTTATTACAAAATGATTGCTGTCTGGGACCCCAATACTTGCATGTTATTTGTGAGGCTTTATCAATCAGTGTGAGGATTACTGCTGGCAGTGAGTAATAATTTGGTCAATGCGTGGAGGGATCTTTGACAATGCAAGACGCATATCATCCTCAAGGGTCAGTCTGGCTCTGTATTTGGTTTTAAGGGCTGTCATGGTCGAAAACACAGAAAACACATATGGGGTAGCCGTGAGGGGACCGCAACATATGGAACCCAGCCTACACACACGTTCCACAAGCATACGGGTGCAGGCCTGGCGTCAGACGGCCGCCACGTCTGACACCGAAGGGGTGATGGAGGAACTCACAGGGTTAGCCGATATCCGGGGAACACGACTGGAGCAGAATAGACGCACGTATCCGGCCCAAAGGGCGGGAGAGGCGTATGCAAGCCGACACTTAGAACGGGCACTTAGCGCTGCTGGCCACTGGGGGCGAGAATGCGGGAAGATACCGGCTCTACACAGAGGCTATAAAATCTAGCGAACGTGTTAGGTGTCGCCCAGCCCGCAGCTCTACATATATCTGTCAACGAGGCGCCTTGAGCCGACGCCCAGGAAGAAGCAACACTCCTTGTTGAGTGTGCTCGCAACCCGAACGGGCAAGGTACGTCTTGGGACTGGTAACCCACCACCTGGTCCCGAAAGGGAGTGGTAGGAACCTTGGGCACGTATCCAGGCCGGGGTCTCAGGACAACGTGAGAGTTGGCCAGCCCAAATTCTAGGCATGATTCGTCGACCGAGAGTGCATGCAGGTCCCCTACCCTCTTGATTGAAGCCAATGCAATCAGGAGAACTGTCTTCATGGACAGGATTTTTAGCTCAACAGACTGCAAAGGCTCAAATGGGGGGCCCTGAAGTGCTCTGAGCACCAGGGCTAAGTCCCAAGAGGGTATCGAGGTAGAACGAGGAGGATTTTGTCTCCTCGCACCTCTGAGGAACCTGACGATTAAGTCGTGCTTACCTAAGGATTTTTCGTCTACTGCATCGTGATACGCCGCTATTGCTGCAACATATACTGTGCAAAAGGCTCAAGTGATGTGAATCGGTACGGAGCATGTACAAATGTGCATTTTCATGTGCATGAAGAGTCTGAGACCATCTGTGTAGAGGTAAACGGAGTGCATCGGTACGCTACACCCCTTCTACGAGTCCCAAACATGCCTAAGCTGCAAGTTTCAAAGGAAGTTGTGATGAAGAACCTGCGGAACACAGAGAAGAGGTTAGTACAAGACCCACTGCGTGCATCTACCTACCAAGAGGAGATCAAGAAACTGGAGATTGCGGGGTACGTCACCAAGATTGACTCCTGCGAGGCGGACTCATCAGAGGAGTCGTGGTTGCTGCCCCACCACATGGTCAGACACAATGGGAAGGAACGGATTGTTTTCAACAGCAGCTTCCAGCTTGGCAGACAAAGTCTGAATGATTACCTACTTCCTGGTCCAGCCTTAGGTCCCTCACTCCTAGGAGTCCTCCTGCACTTCAGAGAGCATCAAGTTGCAGTAAGTGGAGACATTAAAGGGATGTTTCACCAGGTCCGCCTGCTGGATAGAGACAAGCCCTTGTTGAGGTTCCTTTGGAGAGATCTAAAGACGGACGTACAACCATCAGTTTACCAGTGGGAGGTCCTGCCATTCGGGACGACGTGCAGTCCCTGCTGCGCGATCTTTGCGCTTCAGAAACACGTCAATGAGACGAGTCAACCAGAGGAAAATGTCCACCACAGTGTAGAACAGTGTTTCTATGTCAATAATTGCCTGCAGAGTCTACCCACCGTAGTAGAAGCCAGGAACCTTGTGACAAGACTTAGAACCCTTCTAGCTGCAGGTGGCTTCGATATTCGTCAGTGGGCCAGTAACCAGCCAGAGGTGATTCGCAACCTTCCTAAGGAGGCCAAGTCTGACAGCAGCGAAAGATGGGTTTCTCAGACGCATGGTGAAGCTCAAGAGATGACTCTAGGACTCAGTTGGCACTTCATGCAGGACACACTCCATTACAGGCATCACCCGGTTGCCCCAAGCAAGACGACCATGTGAAATATCTATAAGATATTAGCGAGCCAGTATGATCCCCTAGGTCATATCCTGCCCTTCACCACAAGGGCCAAAGTTTTGGTCCAGAGACTGTGGACCAAAGACCGCGACTGGGATGACCAAAACTTACCGGTCGACCTCCTGCAAGCTTGGACTACATGGGAAGAAGAGCTCCCTCAGCTCCCGATGGTCAGTCTTTCCCGGAGTTACTTCCCACTGGCCGTGGATGTAAGTGCCATCACCCTCGAGCTTCACGTCTTTTGTGATGCATCAGAGTCTGCTTATGGGTCAGTTGCTTACCTACGAGGTGAGGATCCTCATGGCCAAGTCCAAGTAGCCTTTGTGCTGGCACGCTCAAGAGTGGCACCGAAGAAACAACAGTCAATACCACGCCTTGAGCTCTGTGCTGCCCTTACCGGAGCTCAGCTTGCCCAGAGGATCCAGAGAGAGCTCACCCTTCAGTTGAGAGACACAGTGTTGTGGTCTGACTCCACCACAGTACTTACCTGGATACAGTCAGAGTCCTGCAGATACAAGGTGTTTGTAGGGACTCGTGTATCTGAGATTCAGGAGCTGACGGATCACCGGTCATGGAGGTATGTGGACACACAGAATAACCCTGCCGACGCTATCACCAGAGGGATGACACTCTCCAACCTAGCCAAGCCAAACCAATTCAGCCAAGGTCCTGCCTTCCTTCGGCTACCACGTGAGAGTTGGCCAGCCACAACTTCTTTCGTGGAGGTCCAAGATGAGACAGAAATGAAGAGGTCTGCGTTCTGTGGCATTATGTCAGTCATTACTGCTTCGAGATCCCAGCCGCTGAAGACCACTCTACCTTTGAAGATCTCCTTGAGGCAACGAGTAGGTCACTGCATGGGGCGGCCTCCCAGTCAAGCGCCCTCAGTGCAGATGACTGTGCAGAAGCAGAACTCCGAATCCTTCAGAGAGCACAGTATGATAGCTTTCCAGACGAAGTCAAGTGCTTAAAAACAGGGAAAGCACTTCCATCCAGCAGTCGGCTCTTGTCACTTGCTCCAGAGTACGACGTCTCTAGGGGCCTTATACGAGTAGGTGGTAGGTTGCGCCGTTATACCAGTCTGGAAGAAGATGTTGTACACCCAATTGTGCTAGAACCTAAGCACCATATTACCAAACTTATCATACGACAGTATGACAACAAGTTACTCCATTCTGGATCTGAGAGGGTCTTTGCAGAGCTCCGACGCAAGTTTTGGATCCTCCAAGGCCGCGAAGCTGTGCGTCGTCATCAGAGATCCTGCCCGGAGTGCCAGAAATGGAGAGCAAAGCCTGTTATTCCCAAGATGGCAGATCTGCCCCCTTGTCGTCTCCGCCTCCTGAAGCCTCCATTTTATTCAACAGGAGTAGATTGCTTTGGCCCGTTCCAGGTTCCAGAGATGGGGAATAGTTTTTAAGTGTATGACCACCAGGTGCATTCACTTGGATGTGCTGCCCAACATGGATACCGACTCGTTCCTTATGTCACTCAGAAGGTTCATAGCTAGACGGGGAACTCCCTTCGAGCTTCTCTCTGACTGTGGGACCAACTTCCGTGGAGGGAGCGTGAGATCAAAGCAAGTTTTGAGGTCATGTGCAAAGAGCTGCAGACCAAGTTGTCTAAGCACCAGATCCGTTTCCAGTTCAACCCACCAAATGCACCTCACTTTGGTGGAGCCTGGGAGCGGGAAGTCAGATCCATTTAGGCTGCACTCTACGTTACTCTTGGAGCACAGACAGTGACCGAAGAAGTCTTGCAGACAGTTCTGATTGAGGTAGAGGGAATCCTCAACTCTAAGCCACTGGGCTATGTGTCGACAGATGTAGCCGATGTGGATCCCGTAACCCCTAACTACCTCCTCATGGGGCGGCCCGACTCTTCACTTCCTCAAGTGGTGTACCCTGAGTCTGAGATTCTCAGTCGGAGAAGATGGCGGCACAGTCAGGTGTTAGCTGACCAGTTTTGGACCCATTTCATACGGAACTACTTACCTTTCTTGCAGTCAAGGCAGAAATGGGTAAAGGATACAAGGAACCTCACTGTAGGTACAGTGGTGATGGTAATTGACCAAAGGTTACCTCGTGCGTTGTGGCCCGTGGGACGGGTCACCAAGACCATTAAGAGTGTTGATGGTAAAGTAAGGACTGCTGAGGTGCAGGTGGACAAGAGGACCTACACCAGACCAGTGGCCAAGCTCATTGAGCTGCCGGCCATCCCGGATGATACCTCGACAACAGTTCCTGTGGATAGTTGAGCCTTTCTAGAAGATAATTCACATCGTGAATTATGGGGCGGCTGTGCAAAAGGCTCAAGTGATGTGAATCGGTATGGAGCATGTACAGCGAGTGTTCGTTCAGACCACGCCCCCTTTCAGACATGTTGCGACATGTCCTGGCTTGCAGAGAACGGCCGTCAGTTTAGTTTCACTTTATAAGTTAAGCTTCAGGTTGTGTTCGTGTGCGTCAGTGACCACAAGTAAGTTATAATTATATCACATAAATAGATAAGTTAATATAAGTAATTTATGGTTGAGTTCTGCAGTCAGTGACAGCCTTTATCTCTGTTGTACTGTATGTGTAGCTTGTATGCTATTCTTATTGTAGTTTACATTTCAGGACATGTTTAGCACTGTTTATTTAAGTAACTAGGGAGAGTTATTAGCCTCAATTGTGCTTATGATAGTTAATATCTATGTTTATTCCTTTCCTTTAGAACCATACTTACACTGTAAAGCACCAAAGAGAATAGTGCCTGTGCATCTGTATTTCAAATGATATATATTAAACCCTTCAATGAATATCCCTGCCTTCCATGTCCTGACTAGACACCCCATATTGGTGACTAATTTTCATAACCAGTAGAGCCCCAGTACATATACTTTGAGGGTGGAGAGAGACAGCCTTCGATCCAACCCATCCTGCAGGAAGGAAAGCACAACGTTAATCGAACACTTTCGGGGGTCTTCCCGGCGGGAAGAGCACCACTCGGCGAACAGGTTCCACTTCACAGAGTAGAGGCGCCTCGTAGAGGGGGCTCTAGCTGAAGCGATGGTGTCTACCACTGCTTGTGGTAGGCCACCTAGAACTTCCGCGTCTCGTCCAGGGACCAGACATGGAGATTCCAGAGGTCTGGATGCGGGTGCCATAGAGTGCCCCGCCCCTGAGAAAGCAGGTCCTTCCTCAGGGGGATCGGCCAGGGAGGGGCTGTCGTGAGGAGTGTGAGTTCTGGGAACCAGGTCCGGTTGGACCAGTAGGGCGCAACTAACAAGACCTGCTCCTCGTCCTCCCTGACCTTGCACAGAGTCTGTGCGAGAAGGCTCACTGGGGGGAACGCATACTTGCGTAGGTCTGTGCAGCTGTGTGCCAGTGCATCTATGCCTAAGGTACCTCCGGTCAGGGAGTAGTACCACTGGCAATGGGTCGAGTCCGGAGAAGCGAACAGGTCTACCTGTGCAGCTCCGAAGTGGTCCCATATCAGCTGGACGCTCCGGGGGTGGAGTCGCCATTCGCCCGGAGGTGTCGACTGGCGAGAGAGCTCGTCGGCTGTCTGGTTCAGCGCACCTGGGATGTGAATGGCACGAAGTGACCTCACAAACTTCTGACTCCACAGGAAGAGATGGCGGGTGAGCCGGAGCATGCAACGGGAGTGTAGACCACCCTGACGGTTGATGTACGCAACGGCCGCAGTGCTGTCTGAACGGACCAGTAAGTGCTTGCCCCGAAGCGGTTTCTTGAATCGGGCCAGGGCAAGACGTACCGCCAGTAACTCTAGGCAATTGATATGCCAATGGAGTTGGGGCCCCGTCCACAGACCCGAAACTGCGTGCCCGTTGTACGTGGCCCCCCAGCCCGTGGATGAGGCATCCGTGAAGACCACAGCATGCCTCGACACCTGTTCTAGGGACACTCCGGCCCGGAGAAACGAGGGGTCTGACCACGGACTGAAGGTTTGGCGACAGTAAGGAGTAACTAAGACCCGGTACTGACCGCTCTGCCACGCCCATCTCGGGACTCGGTCGTGCAACCAGCGTTGAAGCGGTCTTAACATTTTGAACGGAAGCTTGTGCAGGGCCCGATTCAGAATGCGCAGGTCCAAGATTGGCATTAACCCACCCCCTTTCTTGGGTACAATGAAGTAGGGGCTCTAGAACCCCGACCTCATATCGGCAGGAGGAACCGGCTCGAACGCGCCCTTCGCCAGCAGGACATCGATCTCGGACCGCAAGACATGGGCATCGCTGCTCCGCACGGAGGTGAAGAGGATGCCCCTGTACTTGGGAGGCCGGCGTGCGAATTGAATCGCATAGCCGAGTCTGATGGTACGGATGAGCCAGCAGGACGGCCTGGGGAGACCTAGCCAGGCCCCCAGAGACCGAACTTGCGGGACCAACGGCACCACAGACGTACCCGGGGTGAGGTGGAGTATTCAGACCCAACTCGGGAGGCCCGGAGGCGGCCCGGAGTGTTGCCTGAATACTCCAGGTGGGGCATAGAGTGGGTGACAAGGCCCGGGGGCGTCCTCGGTGCCCACTCTGCTGCCTGGCGAGGGGTGAGAGGGAAGGAAAGGAGTGGCAAGCCCCGGGGGCGTTGCGCACTGCCAACCTGTCCCTCTCGGGGCTCAGGGAGGGAGGAAACTGCTCTTCCGATCCTCCTCCCCTGGAGCAGCTCCTCTTCTCCCTGGGCTCCCCGTGTCAGGGCCGCTTGCCCTTGCGCTTACCTGCCGACTTAGCAGGCCTCGACACGGGTTGGGCGGCACCCTTACGACCGGCACCAAATTTCCCCATTGGTGAAGGCTGCTGCTTGGGTTTAGCAGGGGCGGAGGCGGCCACAGGGGGACGCCCTCGGCGACGAGCAGACGGAGGTGCAGCCGGCGACTGGGTGGAGGCAGCAGCAGGTCGCCGGGGCAGGATATTCTTGATGGCCTACGTCTGCTTCTGTGCCACCAAGAACTGCTGGGTGAAGCTCTCGGTGGCGTCGCCGAAGAGGCCGGCCTGGCAGACAGAGGCGTTGAGTAACCGCACCTTGTTGGTCTCACGCATATCCGCCAGGTTCAGCCATAGGTGGCGTTCCTGGACCACCAGAGTGGACATCACCCGACCCAGGGTGTGTGCGGCAACTTTCGTCGCCCTCCGGGCGAGGTCTGTTGCGGTACGCAGTTCCTGCATAACTCCTGGGTCGGAACTACCCTCGTGCAATTCCTTGAGTGCTTTGGCCTGGTAGACCTGCAGGAGCGCCATGGCATGCAGAGAAGACGCGGCTTCTTCACAGGCTGTGTAGCCCTTGCCCGTTAGACTGGACGAGAACCTGCATGCCCGGGAGGGGAGACGCGGATGGCCCCGCCAGTCGGAGCCGGTCTTAGGACACAGTTGCATGACAACCGACCGTTCCACTGGAGGGACCTCCACGTATCCCTTAGCCGCGCCTCCATCGAGGGTAGTGAGGACGGAGGAACTCGCTGATCGTGAACGAGCACTGTAGGGCGCTGTCCACAACTTTGTGAGCTCCTGATGCACTTCCGGAAAGAAATGTACTGGGGCGGGGCGCTGAGAACCAGCACGGGCCGTCCCGAGATACCAATCGTCCAGGGCGCGAGGGTTCGGGACACAGTGGAGGGTTCCACTCGAGCCCGACACTCGCGGCGGCCCGGGAAAGCATAGCCGTGAGCTCTGGATCAGACTCAGGCAACGCTGCCACACCCGAGGGGGGCAGCGCAGCCGAATCCTCATCTCCAGAGTCCATTAGCTCGTCCCTATCGATAGCATGTCCTCAGCAGGAGCCCCCAAAAGAAACAGGTGGCCCCCCATGGGAAGGACCACCGCGATCTTCCGGGAACTGCACTGGCGCAGCGGAGGGGGGAGGGGCCCGAGGAGCCTGTTGACTCGGAGGGGGTGCCCTGACCGTCACCCTCAGATCTCCACCAAAGGCATCAGCCAAAGTAGCAGCCCTCTGCTTTGCAGCGGGAGGACCACTAGATCGGGGGATGCGCAATGGGACTCCACCCCTTTTGAGGTATTGGAGCCTAGACCGTAGCACTGCGATGGTCATGTTCGCGCAGTGCGAACATGAGTCATCCACGAAAGCCGCCTCTGCGTGCTGAACGCCCAAACACGAGAGACAGCGATCGTGTCCGTCAACTGGGGACAGAAACCGACGGCATCCAGAAACACACGGTTTGAATGACATCTTGAAAAAGACGCAGGGTCAAACCGTGTTGCTCTTTTAGTGAGAGAAGAGAAAGAAACCGCTCCGTCAGTGCCGAGGCACACAGGGGAAATGGCCGCGGCTCACAGCAGTTCAAAGGTGCAAGCCCGCTGTGAGCACTCAAGGAAAAAACGCCTAGCGAGCTGTGGAAACAGCTGTTTGTCTTCTCCGGAGCTCGCGACCACCGCTGCAAGGCACCGTCACACCGACACTGGAACCGGAACAGGTAAGACCTTTTCTTCTCGCTCGTTCAGAAAAAACTCTTCGTAGGAACACCAGGAAATGCTGAATGCTCGGCTCCGAAGTTGAAAGCGGTATGCGGCACTTCCACTTCCTTATTTATACCCGCAACGCAGACTGGGTGTTCTTTTGCAATTTCAGACCAGAATGATTCCAATGGGACCTCACTGAAACGGGCTCTCAGGCTGGCATCAGAGGATATTTCTATAAGCTCTTCCAGAAGTCTTGATGGCAGAGTAGCCAGAAGCTTTGCTTCAATGTTCTCAGTGAAGGGGTTTCTGATCCACAGAAAATCAGCTGCCTGCTGCTCAGTTAGAGCTGGGAAATAACTATCAAATTTTCCAGGACCTTTGATAAATGCACTGTTATTTGACGTTGAATGATTTTAAAATTCAAGTGTCTGTCTGCAAACGCCCTCTGGACAGCCACCTCACGTCAGTGTGCATCAGCAGGGTATGGTATTCAGCGTCTACCTCTTTGCAGAGAGCCGTGAATAACCGGGAGTTGGTGGCTCTGGCTTTCACAAAGTTCACGATTTTTACGGCCACATCTAAAACTCCATGAAGACTGGGCTCCATTTCTTTTGTAGCAAGCAGTGCATTGAAAAGCAACGGGGAGCAACATCTTTGATACGCTGAACTACCCCAGACTGCCTGCCAGTCATCGCAGCAGCTCCATCAGTACAGACCCCAATGCAGTTGCGCCAGTTAATCTCATTTGATCTCATGAAATTATCCAAAGTTTCAAAAATATCGTTTGCCGTTGTCGTGGTACGAAGCTCTGTACAAAACCAAAAATCTTCTTTTATCTCGTTTTCAAATTCATAAAGAACGTATGCCAGGAGTTGTGCCATTTTTGACACGTCGGTAGACTCGTCTATAAGAGCGAAGTCATTACCACGAAGTCGCGCAGAAAGCTGACCCCTCACGTTTTCTGACATTGTTGCGATGCAATGCTTGACCGTACTATTTGATAATGGTATCTTAGCCAGTTGTTTTGACTTATCCTCTCCAAATAATTCCTTGACAATCTCTGTTGCGCATGGCAAGATCAAAGTTTCTGCAATTGTATGTCCTTTCTTTGCTTTGGCGTTTTTTTTCAGCAACTGTATACGATATTTTTAAAAGTTTCTTGTCAGTAGTTGTGACTTCCCTCATCTAATTTTGGGAAAGCGTCAATTCTTTTGCCTTGCGCTCAAAAAATGACCTGGGCTTTTCCCGGTGCTGGGGATGAGTTGTCTGCAAATGTCTCGTTAGTTTGGACGGCCTCATGCATTCGTTAGCAAGGACTTTGGTGCAGATAATGCACTGTGGCTGGGGCAGGGACTCTTTGCTCCGAGAAAATAAAATAAAACCATAGTTCAGGTAACTATCTAGGTATTTCCTGCATTTCGTATTTCCAGTATTACTTGTACTGTGACCAGAATTGGTGCGATCTTCCTCACCTGGGTTCAGTATGCCTGGTTCATTTCTATCAGCAGCTGTAGGCGAATCAGTGGGACTCGTCGTTTCTGTGGTGGGCGTATTACAAATTTGTCAATTTTTTTTATTTTTCATGGATAAAATTGGCGAATTTAAAATGATCATTCTGCTTAATGCTCACTGCTCAACACATTTCAAATTATGATGTGACCTCCCACAGTGCTCACTGAGGCCCCCTTGTGGGCAGGGACCCCCCTGTTGGGAACCGATGTTATAGAGTACACAGAGTTCTGCAGAAATCATTAAGAAAATTGGAATGTTTTTTTAAAAAACCTATTGAAAAATTATTGGAAAAATACTGCCAGCATTAACGGCACTCTTGCACTCCATTAAATAAATACAAACCATTAAGTATAAAAATACATTTCTACATGACTTAGCTAAAGTTGAATCTGCATATATTTGCATGTTGCACCCACAGGAAATATTTAATATTTAAATATAAATGCCATAGAACTGTGCAGGAGGATCAGAGTAACTGTATTATGAGCGTACGCTCTGGTACTGGAGTGGCACGGTAAAAAACGCTTACATGCTAGTTTTAAAGATTCTACATTACGTCAATATTGCGATCACATTCACCACAATTATATTGAGTTTATAAGCTGTCAGAAGACACCAAACATGACAGAGTTATGTTAGAACAGACACACACACACACAAACACACACACACACACACACACACACACACACACACACACACACACACACACACACACACGTACACACATGTGAAGCAAGAGCGTCTGTGCTGTGAAGTAAATGATGGAGATGTGAATTAGAGGTGAAAGTGACAGAATCATCCTGAGCTCTAATAGTCATACTGATGATGATGATGATGATGATGATGATGATGATGGAGGGACTGTCTAATGTTTAATTCACATGTGTACCAGTTTAAAGTGATCATGTACAGGCAGTAAAGAGTTGCACTGACATTCATTCAGTCCTACAGAGTGAATCTATGGAGCAAAACACTATAAGCTCCGTTCAGGACATGTACAGCCGAAACCCATCTCTGATTTATTGTCATCTTGATTGGTTGATACCAGAGATGCAAAAGCCAAAACCGATAGTTTGAGTTTCTTTACGAAACAAATCTCTCCCAACTAATGCTGTAATAATAACCCTCTCATTTGGTTCATTACTATAATAGGCCAATTAGAGGTTACAATTAGCAACTGCACCCAAACTATTATATTGAACTGCTATTTTCAGATGTAATTATGACACTCATAAGGTAGTTTTCATAAACACTTGTCTTCATGGCAAATTTTTTCAAACATATATATTACCAAAAGTATTGTGCCGCCCCTCCAAATCCCTGAGTTCAGGTGTTCAATCCCTTCATGGCCACAGGTGTATAACTCCAGCTCTAGGCCTGCAGACGCTTCTACACACATTAGTGAGAGAATGGGCCGCTCTCAGGTGTGTGTGTGTGTGTGTGTGTTCGCTTCTACACACATTAGTGAGAGAATGGGCCGCTCTCAGGAGCGTGTGTGTGTGTGTGTGTTCGCTTCTACACACATTAGTGAGAGAATGGGCCGCTCTCAGGAGCTCAGAGAACTCAAGTGTGGGGCCGTGATCGGTGGACACCTGTGCAATAAGTCCAAATATTATACTAAATATTCCACACTCAACTGTTAGTGGGATTATAACAAAGTGGTGGAAGCGATTGGGAACAACAGCAACTCAGCCACGAAGTGAAACCACAGAGCGGGGTCAGCGCATGCTGAGGGTCACAGAGCGGGGTCAGCGCATGCTGAGGGTCACAGAGCGGGGTCAGCGCATGCTGAGGGTCACAGAGCGGGGTCAGCGCATGCTGAGGGTCACAGAGAGGGGTCAGCGCATGCTGAGGGTCACAGAGCGGGGTCAGCGCATGCTGTGGGTCACAGAGAGGGGTCAGCACATGCTGAGGGTCACAGAGCGGGGTCAGCGCATGCTGAGGGTCACAGAGCGGGGTCAGCGCATGCTGAGGGTCACAGAGCGGGGTCAGCGCATGCTGAGGGTCACAGTGCGCAGAAGTCGCCAACTTTCTGCAGAGTCAAGAGCTCCAGACCTGCAAACTTCTGTGGCCTTCAAATGAGCTCAAGAACAGTGTGTAGAGCTTCATGGAATGGGTTTCCATGGCCGAGCAGCTCATCCAAGCCTTACATCACCAAGTGCAATGCAAAGCGTGGGATGCAGTGGGGTAAAGCGTGCCGCCACTGGACTTTAGAGCAGAGACGTGTTCTCTGAGTGACCAATCACGCTTCTCTGTCTGACGATCACATGGATGAGTCTGGGTTTGGCGGTTGACAGGAGAACGGGACTCGCCTGACTGCATTGTGCCAAGCGCCACCAAGACAATTTGGACAATGTCATGCTCCCAACTTTGTGGGACCAGTTTGGGGACGGCCCCTTCCAGTCCCAGCATTAATGACCAGTGCACAAAGTGTCGCTCCATAAAGACATGGATGAGGAGTTTGGTGTGGAGGAACTTGAGTCCTGACCTCAACCCTATTGAACACCTTTAGGATGAGTTTGAGCGGAGACTGAGAGCCAGGCCTTCTCGTCCAACATCACACATGCGCTTCTAGAAGAATCCCCATAAACACACTCCTAAACCTTGAGGAAAGCCTTCCCAGAAGAGCTGAAGCTGTTAGAGCTGTGAAGGGTGAGTCGACTCCATACCAACGCACGGTATTTGGAAAATCTGAAGCCGTTTATTTCATATGTATCTTTCTTGTAATGCGTTTGTCTAACTGTTTTTTTTTCCATCTGTCATCATTGTGCAATAAATAGACTTCTATGAAAACAATTAAAAAAAGAACACCATTTAAGGGAGATTAAGCCGAATTATACTGCAATTACTGCAGAACTGGTTAAACATTCCTGAGGTGTATAAACTCAACACAGGAGAAAAACAACAGTAAAAGTCTGTCTGTTACGATTATCAATTATCAATCCTCATCTTTCTTTCTTTTGTGGAACATAAACATAAAATAATATAATAAAGATTTTTAGAAAGATAATCTCTGCGAGTCCATATAATGCAAGTGTATGGAAAACTCAAAGTTGATTCTTCAAAATCCACGTCAACCGAACACGACAGCTACACACACACACACACACACCTGAAAAACTGACATATAATGAACAACATCTGGAGAAATGTGGTTAATATTTTGATGTTCTGTTATTAATACTGTAATTCATCTCTTGTAAGTATATTTTTCAGTTGTTGTCTTGGTAAGAAGAGTTAATTTAAAATGCTGTCACACTATGTGCAGAAATCGCCTGTTCATTGATTTATGAAATACTGTCCAAAGAATGAAAAACATCCTCAGATTTTTACAGCAAAACTATTATGAAACACAAATGTTTAACAGAGACTAGCTGATGTATTTCATCATGGTTTGTGTTCATAACAGATATTACAAAAACATGATGATCCTATTTCTTATAATCGAGTGAACTGTAACCTGAACTGAGGAAACGAGACATATCCCTAAAGCATAATGAACAAAATACTGAAAACACAACAGAGCATAATTATGTGAAACTGCTGAGCACAATGTGTGTCTGCACGCACGAAAGATCAAATATCACTGACCGGTTATTAATGCGTTTTCTGTCTGAGAGTAGTCTCTATCTGTTGTCTGAATCAGTGCATACACACAATGGTAATGTGCATATTTTTTGATTAATACTATTATAACTTTTTTAATTTAAATTTTCTCTGACAAACCATAAGCGTATGACCCATAACATTATTTTAGTGTTTATAGAAATAATCCAATAAGTGTTTGCTATTATTGTTATAAATCATTATGATACTCAAACAATTTCTGCTTTCATATTTATTGAAGATGTGTTTGTTGTTGATATTTATTGAAGGGAATAACAGTACACTCTAAAAAATGCTGGGTTAAAAACAACCCAAGTTGGGTTGAAAATGGACTAACCAAGCAATTGGGTTATTTTAACTCAGTGAATGGGTCGTTTTAACCCAGCGGTTGGGTTAAATGTTTGCTTAAAACAACCCAATCGCTGGGTTAGTCCATTTTCAACCCAACTTGGGTTGTTTTTAACCCAACATGTTTAAGAGTGTAGTGAGATGGTGGTCCAGTGGGTTAAACCATGGAACTGATTCGCAGAAGGTTGCTGGTTCGATCCCAGTGGTTACCACCAGTGTGTCCTTGAGCAAGGCACTTTACTCCATGTTGCTCCAGGGGGATTGTCCCTGTAATAAGGACACTGTAAGTCACTTTGGATAAAAGCGTCTGCCAAATGCATAAATGTAAAATGTAAAAATAGCCTCAAGCATGAATGACATGTTTTTCTGTGAAGCTGATGACATTGACCGTGGAAAATGCTGTAAAAATAGAGTGTTATGAAAACACTGACATTATTTGTGTGTGAATGACATTATTTAATCAAAACAAACATGCAGGACTCGCTGTCCAGATGGTGTTTGCCTTCCTCATTGTATATCTCAAAACACATCCAACCAGAAAAATGAGTGAATACTTGCTGAAGATCAATTAGAGCTGCAGACGTACAGAAAAACACAGATGAACAACTACAGTGAACAGAAAAAACAAGTGCAAAAAGGAATCATATTAAAACCTAAATAAGAAAATACAGCAGAGACTAACAAGAAGCAGAAGATGATTTTAGTGTAAATGGCGACTGCATATTGAACAATCATGACATTTGGCCATGCATTCACAATAGACGATGCATTCTCTAATCTAGAGGACACTGAACATGTTTGTGCGATAGGAGAATAAAAGCATTGTGCAAACCTCAGGAGCGGTTGTGTCCTGAGCCCAAAAGAGGCGTGACTGAGATTATGTTTCGTATAAAGCAAGTCTGTACAGTTCTGCTCTAGAAGAAGCATAGACTATGATATTATGATTATAAATATCACACATCTCAATGTTAAGCAGTGGAGATTCCCTCATTCCTGCTCATCTCAAGGTAAAAAACACTTTTATCTTTTGAGTATTATTAATTTTGAGCAGTGATGTTGTACAGAATTAAGTATTAAAGTCAAACTGACAGATAAATCTGTACAAGACCAATCAAATGTAAAATTAGACTCAGATTATCTGTTTTCAACAAATTTATGGAAAAACAGAATATAAAATAATTGAATGCATGGCAGGAATATATCTGGACCATCACAAACTACACAAGACAAGAAAGGAGAAAAGGAGAAAACAAGAAAGAAGGAGAAACGTATCAGCAAAAAACACATAATACATAATCTAGTGAGGCAAACATGAAGAAGACTCTGGTTAGACGGAGCAGCATTAATAGTGGAACACCCAATTGTGAGTAGATATGATGTTTAATATGAAATATGTATTTCATCATCAGCACAGTTTCCTCTTGAGTGTGTAAACTCATGTAATATGACAGTACTCAGATCTGTGTGTTTGTATTCTCAGTTTCTCATGAAGACGGCTGTTTGAGGTGAGATTCTGATCTTTATGAAATAAATACATCAGATAAAACCATATTTTACTGTGAAGAAATGATGCACAAATCTAATGTTTTCTGTTTCTTTCAGAACGCAGGCGTTCCTTTCAAATACTCTTCAATGCTTTATATTTCTTATCATTATCTACTATGTGTATATTTATACTATTACCAAGTTATGTAATATTAACATCATATAATATAATAGTTAGGACAGGCAGTGTTACAGTAAATCAGGCACTGAAAGATGAAAATGTAAAATATGACTTGTGTTATAGTTGTACAGGAATCACTATGATGATTGTTTTACTGCTGTCATGCTGTTATGGTTTATTAGAGTCAATATTTCTGTAAATGATGATGTTCTGAAACTAATAAAGTTTGTTTGAATAATAAAAGTGAACTATGAAATATGTTTTCTAGAGTGAATCTCACACGTCTGCATGTGTTTGGACTGTGAGGATATCCCATTATATCAGATTATCCTCTTCATTAACTTTATTTTTGACAGTGATGTTTTGTGGCCTTTGTGACCTGAGTCTTGCGAAAGAAGAACAGCTGCCTTTGTATGCACAGCTCTTCTAATATTTAGACGGATCTAAATATTATTATAGGGTGTAAATAAATATTACACACACACTAAGTTAAGCCACAAGACTTTCTTGGAAAAAGCATGCTATATTATTGTACACTGTGTTGCATGGCAGACGAATAAGATGACGAATTACAAACTTGAATTAACTTGCTCTATCAGAACTGCGTCTGGTGGAAGAACATTGTAGCCGGAACTATTTCTTTCTGTTTAAAGGATGAGTTCACTTCAGAATGAACATTTCCTGATAATCTCCTCACCCCATCTCATCCAAGATGTTCATGTCTTCATTGGAAAAGAAATGAAGTTTTTTGAGGAAAACATTCCAGGGTTTTTCTGCACATAATGAACTTCAATGGGAACCAACGGTTGAAGGTCCAAATCAATGCAGTTTTAGAGGAAGGGCTTCAGAGACTCTGCAGAATCACACAATCACATGATAAAATAACAATAAATAAAATATGCCACTCACCAGATGTTTTATTAACGCCTACATCCTAAACTTACCCTTACAATAATGCAAATACAGGAATTAAATGACACAGTATTAATGTGTGCATGCCCAGTGCTCGTATCCCTTCTAGTCTTTCCTGTGCTGGAGAATTTCCAGGTTCGTTTTCGCAGGTAAATGCAATTTATTATCTGTCAAAATGATGCAAATCACTTTGAAATAGTATCACGCAATGCTGAATTTAATAATAAAAATGTATAAGGCAATATATATATATATATATATATATATATATATATATACAGGTGCTGGTCATATAATTAGAATATCATCAAAAAGTTAATTTATTTCACTAATTCCATTCAAAAAGTGAAACTTGTATATTATATTCATTCATTACACACAGACTGATATATGTTAAATGTTCATTTCTTTTATTTTTAATGATTATAACAAACAACTAAGGAAAATCCCAAATTCAGTATCTCATAAAATTAGAATATTACTTAAGACCAATACAAAGAAAGGATTTTTTGAAATCTTGGCCAACTGAAAAGTATGAACATGAAAAGTATGAGCATGTCCAGCACTCAATACTTAGTTGGGGCTCCTTTTGCCTGAATTACTGCAGCAATGCGGTGTGGCATGAGGAGATCAGTCTGAGGCACTGCTCAGGTGTTATGAGAGCCCAGGTTGCTCTGATAGCGGCCTTCAGCTTTTCTGCATTGTTGGGTCTGGCATATCGCATCTTCCTCTTCACAAAACCCCACAGATTTTCTATGGAGTTAAGGTCAGGCGAGTTTGCTGGCCAATTAAGAACAGGGATACAATGGTCCTTAAACCAGGTACTGGTTGCTTTGGCACTGTGTGCAGGTGCCCAGTCCTGTTGGAAAAGGAAATCTGCATCTCCATAAAGTTGGTCAGCAGCAGGAAGAATGAAGTGCTCTAAAACTTCCTGGTATACGGCTGCGTTGACCTTGGACCTCAGAAAACACAGTGGACCAACACCAGCAGATGACATGGCACCCCAAACCATCACTGACTGTGGAAACTTTACACTGGACCTCAAGCAACGTGGATTGTGTGCCTCTCCTCTCTTCCTCCAGACTCTGGGACCCTGATTTCCAAAGGAAATGCAAAATATACTTTCATCAAAGAACATAACTTTGGACCACTCAGCAGCAGTCCAGTCCGTTTTGTCTTTAGCCCAGGCGAGACGCTTCTGACGCTGTCTGTTGTTCAAGAGTGAGACAGCTGAAACCCATGTCTTGCATACGTCTGTTCGTAGTGGTTCTTGAAGCACTGACTCCAGCTGCAGTCCAGTATTTGTGAATCCCCCCCCACATTTTTGAATGGGTTTTGTTTCACAATCCTCTCCAGGGTGCGGTTATCCCTATTGCTTGTACACTTTTTTCTACCACATCTTTTCCTTCCCTTCGCCTCTCTATTAATGTGCTTGGACACAGAGCTCTGTGAACAGCCAGCCTCTTTCGCAATGACCTTTTGTGTCTTGCCCTCCTTGTGCAAGGTGTCAATGGTCGTCTTTTGGACAACTGTCAAGTCAGCAGTCTTCCCCATGATTGTGTAGCCTACAGAACTAGACTGAGAGACCATTTAAAGGCCTTTGCAGGTGTTTTGAGCTAATCAGCTGATTAGAGTGTGGCACCAGGTGTCTTCAATATTGAACCTTTTCACAATATTCAAATTTTCTGAGATACTGAATTTGGGATTTTCCTTAGTTTTCAGTTACAATCATCAACATTTAAATAAATAAACATTTGAAATATATCCGTCTGTGTGTAATGAATGAATATAATATACAAGTTTCACTTTTTGAATGGAATTAGTGAAATAAATCAACTAATTGATGATATTCTAATTATATGACCAGCACCTGTATATGGTCATGGTCTTGTAACGCTTTGCAGAGTCTGGATAGCTGGACCGAATGGTTGCAGCTAAGTGCAAGCAAAACTCACGTAGGCAGGCTTTCTGATGTTTCACATGGGGTTTATTATCAATGCCATTCCCATGCACACATGGGGTAACGTTAGTTTGCAACACTTCACTGACAACAGTGTTACTGAACAGAAAAATAAAGGATAAAGAGCAACAGAAATATATAAGGCATACATGCAGCTCACAGCTCGTGCTCCATCTAAGGACTGTCCACTCAGCGAGTGAGTAAAAAAAAGTCCCTTCCGCCTTAAAGGGGCAGCACTGTATTGTACTTGTTACAGTCTGTTGAAAGTGTCTTGTTGATGGCTTTACTCTTTTTAATGTTGTTACACCCATAATTTGTGCAAAGTGTTATGGGGCGTAGGAATAAGGTCAATGGTAATTTCACAGTTTTAGACACGCCTGTCCAAGAACGGGTAACACCATCACCCCTGGCGTGTGACTCTTGTTTCCAACTATTCTCCATGTTATTATGGTCCACAGTGGATTACAGATCACAGGAACTGCCCATTTTGTTTTTTCTAAACTAACACTTTTTATCCATAAAAACAGGTTTGTTTGTTTTTTCTCTTTTGTAGTTATCACAATTATTCTCAGTTTAATCTGTTTTGGTTTCGTTCTCAAGGACTTTTAGTTTGCTCATCTTTTTTTTCCTGTTTTCTTTGTTCCTATATGTTCCCATTTGTCATTAAATATCATGGTTAATCATCATTTGAACAATAAACACACCTGTTTATATTTTACTGTAATTTTTTTTTATTTTACTGTAAATTTTACCTTAAAAAAATGGCAGCTTTGCCAGAACTTTACCGTAAAAAATACGGTAGCAACATTTTAGGCTTTGCAGAATTAAGTTACATTTACAGTAAATAACCATAATTCATTAACTGAAATAATGTTAAATTACCAACCTATTGAAATACTAATATCTGTTATGTATCTTTGATATACACTCACCTAAAGGATTATTAGGAACACCATGCTAATATTGTGTTTGACCCTTTCGCCTTCAGAACTGCCTTAATTCTACGTGGCATTGACTCAAAAAGGTGCTGAAAGCATTCTTTAGAAATGTTGGCCCATATTGATAGGAGAGCATCTTGCAGTTGATGGAGATTTGTGGGATGCACATCCAGGGCACGAAGCTCCCGTTCCACCACATCCCAAAGATGCTCTATTGGGTTGAGATCTGGTGACTGTGGGGGCCATTTTAGTTCAGTGAACTCATTGTCATGTTCAGAAAACCAATTTGAAATGATTGGAGCTTTGTGACGGTGCATTATCCTGCTGGAAGTAGCCATCAGAGGATGGGGACATGGTGCTCATAAAGGGATGGACATGGTCAGAAACAATGCTCAGGTAGGCCGTGGCATTTAAACGATGCCCATTTGGCACTAAGGGGCCTAAAGTGTGCCAAGAAAACATCCCCCACACCATTACACCACCACCACCAGCCTGCACAGTGGAAACAAGGCATGATGGATTCATGTTCTCATTCTGTTTACGCCAAATTCTGACTCTACCATCTGAATGTCTCAACAGAAATCCAGACTCATCAGACCAGGCAACATTTTTCCAGTCTTCAACTGTCCAATTTTGGTGAGCTTGTGCAAATTGTAGCCTCTTTTTCCTATTTGTAGTGGAGATGAGTGGTACCCGGTGGGGTCTTCTGCTGTTGTAGCCCATCCGCCTCAAGGTTGTGTGTGTTGTGGCTTCACAAATGCTTTGCTGCAGACCTCGGTTGTAACGAGTGGTTATTTCAGTCAAAGTTGCTCTTCTATCAGCTTGAATCAGTCGGCCCATGACCTCTGACCTCTAGCATCAACAAGGCATTTTCGCCCACAGGACTGGCACATACTGGATGTTTTTCCCTTTTCACACCATTCTTTGTAAACCCTAGAAATGGTTGTGCGTGAAAATCCCAGTAACTGAGCAGATTGTGAAATACTCAGACCGGCCTGTCTGGCACCAACAACCATGCCACGCTCAAAATTGCTTAAATCACCTTTCTTTCCCATTCTGACATTCAGTTTGGAGTTCAGGAGATTGTCTTGACCAGGACCACACCCCTAAATGCATTGAAGCAACTGCCATGTGATTGGTTGATTAGATAATTGCATTAATGAGAAATTGAACAGGTGTTCCTAATAATCCTTTAGGTGTGTGTATACTGACAACCACCAATCACAGTGGAGATGAGAGTCACATGATCAATCAAAGCTTTTAAGAGGACAATACTCATATAGAAGGTGCACAGTGTGATTCACACAAACACTGAACACCATCATAGTAACACACATGACATGTAAAATATACATTAAAAATTCATTTAACAACATTAAATGTAACATAAAACCCTAATGGTTAGGTTATTTCAATGAAAATACATCAAATGTGAAGTGTCACAGGGTTTTTCACTGTAAATTACACAACGACTTGTTTTTCACTTCCAAAACCTGTAAATTTAACGGTATTTTACTGTAAAATTACATTAAATATGACCGATTACAGTTATTCACCGTATAGAACAGAAACGTTCTGTTAACTGTTTTTCACCGTAGCATTTTTACAGTATTTTACTGTTAAAATCACGCTCATTTTTTACAAGTCCCTCAGTTTGTTATGTTTATTGTCCGGTATCGTGTTTCTATGATGTTTGCTTAATTTAATAAAGCACATTGTTATTCATCTTCATCTTTATTGGACTGTAATGTGGCACTAGCATGCATTAGTTAGTTTAAAAACTGCACAAAAAAGAAAATCACCCTTGTTGCACAGAAAACACGAGGATAAGTAAATAAAGTCGTAATGATTGAGGGAATTATTAATTTCTTAAATAATTTTTTATTTACTTAAATACAGCCCCAGGAGAATCATCGCATTTCATGGTTGAACACGACAGCCGCAAACAACATGGAGAGAGAAAAGCTTTCGATGGCTTGAGCATCTGAGTCAATATTTGAGACATTATTGACAGCAAACGAATGCATCGTTCTCTCGTTTATATCCTGCTCTTCTGATTATTTCTGAAAACTGGACGAACCAGAACGATTACATCAACATTGACACAGAGAGGAATACAGTGGAAGAAACAGAAGATTATGCAGCAGTTGTTTGTGTAAGATCTTGACTGTATGAAAGAGACTGACATGCCAGACGATATTTTGCTATCTTGAGAAAATCAACATCAGCCAATAACTTCAGTTGAAAACGTAATTCTCTAATTATCAATGCATAATGAACATGCTCAAACTTTTAGTCAATTCTAGACATATTTTGAAAGAAAAAATAGTGTTAATTTTATTTCAGCAATTAGTTTATCATTTGCCATCTTTAAATTACTATATAGAAATGCTGACACACAGTTTTTAAAACTATGGCTCCATTTCTCAAAACTCTACACAAACACACACACACACGATGCAAAATGTCATCTCTGCAAAAGCAAACACAATTTCTAAAGTAAAAGTGAAAGTAAATTTCACTTACGAAATTAAGTAAACTCTACTTAAATAAGTTAAGTAAAATTAACTGAGAAAATAAGTCATTTTAATTTGGCAAGTATGAGGTTAAGTCATTTCTACGTAGTTGATGTTTCTTTTGTGATACATTTTACTCAAAAATATATAGCATTGAAATAACCACACTTTTGAAATGTATGCTTTACTTAGAAATATGCAAGTAAATAACACAAGACATTGTGTATGGTATATTGTGTAAATACCATAGACCTCAATACGTGGTACACAATACACAGTGACAGTAACACTCAATGGATCGTTTTTGAGTATGAATGTGTCATTTTGAGTAGAAAATGAACTACAAATGTCAGAAAATGGCAAGTGATAATGATAAAACAGTGTAAATACATCTGGAAAACAGCAGAAAATCTCCCTCCTTAATTATTCAAACCCCAGTGCATGATGGGAACACCAGCGTCTGAAAAGTTGAGTAGTTTTACTTTATTTTATAACGTTGATATTTATGCTTTAATTTCTACAAGCTTGAATTAAGTAATAATATAGAATTTACTTACTTTTTTAAATTCTTGTCTGAATTAACTTTTTCATGTAGAAATTAAATTGTTTTCTGTAGTATTTACTTCACCACAGATTCATTTTAATCAGTGTATTTTAACTAGTCAAAACTCTTATGCTATAATGCTATTTTTGCAGACATCCCAACCTGAAAAAAGTCATTAAAAAAAAACAACAACATGAAAGGAGGAAAGGTATCCCGATTTTCACCACAAAACATGACTTTACTTGTATAGTTTAATATAATATATCATTAATATATAATTTCTATAGGCCTATGCAATTATTTGTAAAAAAAAACGATGTAAAATTATGTAGATCACTTTTACTATTTATGTAAACTGCTTTTATTTCTATTTCATTGCAACTTTAAACAGGTCTAAGGAGTTTGCTGTTTTCATGTAGCCTTGGCAACTAGCCGACCTGAAAAATATGCACATGAAATTAAACTTGTTTAACTCAACCATAACATGTCAGTTGTAAACTGTACAGCGTGCAAGATTGTCATTATGTTTATACTTTATACTTTCGTTTTTTGGGGCACTCTCCCTCTGCCATGGCGCTCCAGTTTCTAGATACACTGAACTCGACTGATTAATTTGGTTCGGGAGAAGAGATAAAAGCCCGCCCACACTTACAATTGATTGGTTGACTTACCGAAACAAGCCAATCAGGACGCTCTCCGTCTTACATGCGCTTCATTAGGTGCACACTAGCACACACACGCAAGGTCTCTCGCTCTCTCTCCCTCTCTGCCGTGCGCGCGTGCACAGTCTGTGTCTCGCATGCGCGCTCTTGCTCACTCGCTCTAGATTGCGGGAGAATTTAAAGGGTTAGTTCACCCAAAAATGAAAATTCTGTCATTAATTCCTCACCCTCATGTCGTTCGACACCCGTCAGACCTCCGTTCATCTTCAGACACAAATGAAGATATTTTAGTGTAAATCTGATGGCTCTGAAAGGCCTCCATTGGCACAATGCACGGTTCACTCTCAAGACCCTTAAAAGGTACTAAAGACGTCGTTACAAAGTCCATCTCACTACAGTGGTTCTAAAATAACTTTATGAATCGGCGAGAATAGTTTTTGTGCGAAAAAAAAACCTAAATAACGACTTACATAGTGATGACGATTTCAAAACACGGCCTCATGAAGCTTCGAAGCGTTATGAATCAGTGAGTCGAATGAGCAGTTTGGATCGCCAAATTTCAGCAGTTTGGCGGTTTGACACGCAATCCGAATCATGATTCGACTCACTGATTCATAACGCTTCGAAGCTTCATGAGGCGAGTACTGTCCATACTGCTTATTTAAACATACGAAAAGAGTGTCCTCCAATACCTGCGCTTTCATTGTAGACCTCAGTGGGGAAAGAAATGTACTTGAGGCAGGTAAATGCGCGCTCATACTGACTTGCGTTACCGGTAGATTCATAGATGACATTTCACTCACGCTTGATCCGTCAACGTCACATGCTGTAGCTACTCTATTCATTACTCTACTCTATTCCCCTGGAAAGTCTATGCCAGGGTACTGGAGAGGAGAATTCAGCTGATAGTGGAACCTCGGATTCAGGAGGAACAGTGTGGTTTTCGTCCCGGTCGTGGAACACTGGACCAGCTCTATACCCTTTCCAGGGGGCTGGAGGGTTCATGGGAGTTTGCCCAACCTGTCCACATGTATTTTGTGTAGTATGGGGTCGGCGGCCCCCTGCTTAGGGCTGTTCGGTCCCTGTACGACCGGAGCTAGAGCTTGGTTCGCATTGCCGGCAGTAAGTCAGACCTGTTCCCGGTGCATGTTGGACTCCGGCAGGGCTGCCCTTTGTCACCGGTTCTGTTCATAATTTTTATGGACAGAATTTCTAGGCACAGCCAAGGGCCAGAGAGTGTCCGGTTTGGGGACCATACGATTTCGTTGCTGCTTTTTGCAGATTATGTTTGCCTCCTCAGACCAGGACCTTCAGTGTTCACTGGATGGTTTGCAGCCGAGTGTGAAGCGGCTGGGATGAGAATCAGCACCTCCAAGTCCGAGGCCATGGTCCTCAGTCGGAAAAGGGTGGCTTGCCCACTTCAGCTTGGTGGAGAGTTCCTGCCTCAAGTGGAGGAGTTCAGGTATCTTGGGGTCTTGTTCATGAGTGAGGGAAGGATGGAACGGGAGATTGACAGACGGATCGGTGCAGCTTCTGCAGTAATGCGGTCGATGTACCGGTCTGTTGTGGTAAAGAAGGAACAGAACTGTAAGGCAAAGCTCTCGATTTACCGGTCGATCTACGTTCCTACTCTCACCTATGGTCATGAGCTGTGGATCATGACCGAAAGGACAAGATCCCGGATACAGGCGGCTGAAATGAGCTTTCTCCGTAGGGTGGCTGGGCGCTCCCTTAGAGATAGGGTGAGAAGCTCGGTCACTCAGGAGGAGCTCAGAGTAGAGCGAGAGGGGTCAGCTGAGGTGGATCGGGCATCTATTTCGGATGCCTCCTGGACGCCTTCCCAGGGAGGTGTTCCAGGCACGTCCCACCGGGTGGAGGCCCCGGGGAAGACCTAGGACACGCTGGAGGGACTATGTCTTCCGGCTGGCCTGGGAACGCCTCGGGGTTCCCCCGGAAGAGATGGAGGAAGTGGCTAAAGTGAGGGAAGTCTGGGCGTCTCTGCTTAGACTGTTGCCCCCGCGACCCGGCCCTGGATAAGCGGAAGATGATGGATGGACGGCTGGATCTGTATATTTTTTTATACTGTAAACTGTTATAAAAATGTACATTGTGATGCTTTATTATTCTGTTAATCATGCAGTATCATGCAGTAACTTGCAATAGTCTATTTCTCTGTGCGTGTGACAGTGATTCATGTGCATGTCAGTCAGCGCGGCATCGCACGTCACGTTCATAGAGCTTCATTCAGTCCATTCAAATTCTGATTTTGGCCGCCTCTGAAATGGGTCAAACCATAGATTTTGCCTAAGAAGTTCAAGTAAATACGCTAGAAATGTGCACTAATTCAAGGATGTGCATTTATTGCATGGACAAAGAAAGCACGTTTCATCTGATGGTACACACAAAAGGTTTTTTTATTTTTATTTAACACTATTAAAGTTACATAAGCATAGCCTAACTATTACTCAACTGTCGGAGCATCAGTGAGAGCAACGGTACCGCAGAACAGATAAAGCCTTTTCAATCTCTAGACGTTTTAAATGTTTTTAAATCTGAAAACTGTCAAAAGCAATGAAATTGTCAGACATTCATTTAGCGCATGTTCAAAGAGGAAATACTGAAAAACAGCGCTGGTTCTCTCAATAATGTCTGTTTGTTTCACTGAGAAATGGCTTCTGATGATTCAGTGAGAGAGAGCAGTCCAAACTCATTCAAGTGGATTCAGGCCGTTTTGCAAACGCGTTTGACCCATTCATAATTTAGAACATCATTTTAGCATCAAAATGTGGGTAGTTCGGTTACACAGTTTAACTTCTTGAACCTAACGCTGTTAAACTAAATATACAATTTTTTTTTTCTTAAATATCCACATAAACAACAAATTGTTCATCACTGTAGCAACAGTAGACCCCCGTTAATAGGCCCTCGCACATCCCGTTCGCACAGGGCCTCGCACCCCCTTTACGACGGGCCTGGTTATGACTGACATTTCTAGACATTCTCAGGCATGAGCTCCTGAAAAGCAGTTGAGCATTGAGCATTTTAAATGGGTTTCTTAAAATAAAGTTAATAGATTCCTCCCGTCTCTTTCTTTTATTTGTTGTGATCCTCTGGAAACGCAACAAGCAACTGCTGTTAAACCCTTTCTGAATTCATACATCATATAACATCAAAATACAGGAAAAGTGAAAGGCTTGAACAGTGTGTATGGCAAAAAGAGCACAATCAATACCAGAGCCCAACTGAATGAAAAGAAGGATCTTAAATACACAAGAGTATAGAACTCAAATGATGAACAGGTCATAATGAGTTAATCAAAAACCATGGAGACAAAGGAGAGAGAAACTGGAACAAAGGATGGACAAATGCAAAGTCCATGAAAATGAAAATGAGTTCATGATGTACATATTGCAAAGCTCAAATGTAAATCTTTAAACCAGAGCTTTATAAACCACACCACATCATTTGCTCTATAATGTGCTCTAATGTGCTCTCAGGACTTTGTAGGTTTGTAGTAAAGATAATGAAATTAAAAAGCAGTTTGATAACTTCTGTCTGATGAAGATTGATGTCAAAACCTCATGACAGCCCTGATGGAACCAGCAGAACAAGACGTGAAATCATGTGCTGGTACTATAAGAAGAAAGTGCTGGTACTGCAAACCAGATGCTAATGCTTCATTTCAACTCCATTACTTGAGTTAAAGTGAAAGTAAAAGTACTACTGCTCAAATATTACTCTGTTACAAGTGGAAGTTGTAAAGATAGATTTTTCTACTTTTTAGAAGTGAAAGTACAGAAGTGCTTGCTTTTAAAACTACTAAAGTATCATAAGTAAATGCATTATTTTCATGGTGGTTTAAGCTAGTCATCTGACATGCTAGCATACGACTACCTTGAACTCATTTCAATACATGTTTAAAAGTTAAAGCTCTTATCAAAGTCTAAATCTAGAAAAGAAAGGTTTCTACATTGTGTTTTTTTTGACAGGATTATGCTAAAACATATTTATGAAATGACATTATAAGTAGGGTGACCATATTTTGATTATCAAAAACCAGGACACTCAGCCCCTCAATGAGATACTCAAATGATACGCAAAGTTTACTCAACGATTCTTTATTACTTTCAATACATTTAAAGTATGCCTCCTCTGTATGGATAGAACATTGTTATATTAGGGCCAGGACAGGGCAGGACTTGAAAACAGGACATGTCCTGGGAAAACAGGACGTTTGGTCACCCTATTATTAGCCCAACTATGTTTTTTTCCATGCTAACCAATGTCATTGTTGAACTTTACCTGTGTTAGCGCTGTATCCACAAGGCTATGGCAACTTGCCAGGCAAATCCTTTAAAAATCATTTGACCGACCATACTTTATACCAGTGTTAATTTGACAGCAAATTTTGATTTAGTTTTAGTCATAGTCTTTTGACTAAAATGCCATTTAGTCACGTTTTAGGCATCTGAATTGTTTTAGTTTTGGGTCTCATAATATCATATGATTTTAGTAGATTAAATCGACTAAAGTTCAGCACTTGTGCTCTGGTGTCTGAGAAGCGGCTCAGTGAACTGAGCTCTCTTTCATGTCGTTACATTTTAGCTTTTTTATTAGACATGAGAAACTTCTGTCCTGCCGATCCGCACAATACCATTCAAATGTGCACATCTCTCTGTAACAGTCAAACCGGTTAACATGTTTTTTCATTGTTGTACTTATACTACTCACCATGAGTAATACCCTCAGGTATAAAACGGGTGTAGAGAGTAGTAGATGTGTAATGGAAGAGTGAGCATGGCTTACGGCTCCAAACAATCATTTGTCCTGAGTTTACTTAAGATTGAGTTTGATGCCCAATCTTAAGTAAGCATTGTTTTTAGTTTTTTTTTTTATGTTTACTGTTATGTAAGTATAGCCTACTTATTTTCCTAATGTGATTATTTTTGTAGTAGGACTCCACGTTCTGTGGGATTTATCTTTGTTTCACATGATTGTGGATCCTGAAACTGGATCACACGCTCTCTGATGTGGATCCTGAAACTGGATCACACGCTCTCTGATGTGGATCCTGAAACTGGTTCACACGCTCTCTTATGTGGATCCTGAAACTGGATCACACTCTCTCTGATGTGGATCCTGAAACTGGTTCGCACGCTCTCTGATGTGGATCCTGAAACTGGATCACACGCTCTCTGATGTGGATCCTGAAACTGGATCACACGCTCTCTGATGTGGATCCTGGATCACACGCTCTCTGATGTGGATCCTGAAACTGGTTCGCACGCTCTCTGATGTGGATCCTGAAACTGGATCACATGCTCTCTGATGTGGATCCTGGATCACACGCTCTCTGATGTGGATCCTGGATCACACGCTCTCTGATGTGGATCCTGAAACTGGATCACACGCTCTCTGATGTGGATCCTGGATCACACGCTCTCTGATGTGGATCCTGAAACTGGATCACACGCTCTCTGATGTGGATCCTGGATCACACGCTCTCTGATGTGGATCCTGAAACTGGATCACACGCTCTCTGATGTGGATCCTGAAACTGGATCACACGCTCTCTGATGTGGATCCTGGATCACACGCTCTCTGATGTGGATCCTGAAACTGGATCACACGCTCTCTGATGTGGATCCTGAAACTGGTTCGCACGCTCTCTGATGTGGATCCTGAAACTGGTTCGCACGCTCTCTGATGTGGATCCTGAAACTGGATCACACGCTCTCTGATGTGGATCCTGAAACTGGATCACATGCTCTCTGATGTGGATCCTGAAACTGGATCACACGCTCTCTGATGTGGATCCTGAAACTGGATCACATGCTCTCTGATGTGGATCCTGAAACTGGATCACATGCTCTCTGATGTGGATCCTGAAACTGGATCACACGCTCTCTGATGTGGATCCTGAAACTGGATCACATGCTCTCTGATGTGGATCCTGAAACTGGATCACACGCTCTCTGATGTGGATCCTGAAACTGGTTCGCACGCTCTCTGATGTGGATCCTGAAACTGGATCACACGCTCTCTGATGTGGATCCTGAAACTGGATCACACGCTCTCTGATGTGGATCCTGAAACTGAATTATGCCACATATGTGATTTTGAACTTTTGGGATGTGCATTCTTGGACACGAGCTTTCATGGATATTGATGGACTAGAGTGTGGTGAATGAACTTTCAACAGTATTGTCGTCGTCGTCGTCATCATCATCATCATCATCATCAATGTCCTGTTGACACTCTCGGTTAAGTTGGTCTGGGGATGATAGGCTGTAGTGAGTTTTTGGACTACACCCCATCGTTTACAATTTGTTGGATCATGGGCTTCTTGGGAAAGGACCCATCAGATCTACTCCGAGCATATAGCCAGGCTCTACTTCTGCGGTTGACTGCAACAATCCGCAGAGTTTTGTAAGCTTGACACGTCTTACATTGGGTGCAGAAGCGCCAAACATATTTGCGAATCTCAGGCCAACAGACATTGTCGAGAAGCCTCCTCAAGGTTTTCATTCTTCCCTAATGTCCGAAGTGTAAAAACATTTCCCTCTGTGATGCAGGTATAATTAACTGATGAGTGCACCCCTGTTGCTTACTCAAGGAACCCTCTGCATCAAACAAACTACCATTAATTACTACCATTAGTGCTACCATTAACACATTTACCCATAACATATTTACATTAACCTAACCAAAGATCATATATACCAGGGGTTTTCAAAGTAGGGGGCGCCAGAGCATGCCAGGGGAGGCGTGGATAGTTGCAAAAAATATAGCCAAATATTTTGTTTATTATTGAGTTTAATTATAATATGTATTTTTTCTAGATTACATTTTTTTCATTTAAAGCGGTCATATAACGGTACATGCACTTTTACAAGTTGATCATACGGAAATGTGTGTTGGCAGTGCCTATACACAACCATCCTATAATGATAAAAATCCATCCAGTGTTTTTTTTTAATCTCCTTATATGTTTTCCCCTGTCTCAAATCGAGCAGTCTGACCGTGTGACGTTACACGGTGTACGCCCCTCCTATGATTGTTGATTGACACCAGCGTTTCAACACAGACCCGCCCTGAGCGAGCTGTCATCCGTCCGCCATTGTTGATACTCTGGAGCAGAATGGCGTCTAAGTGATTGTGGTGTTGTGTTGTTGGGTGTAATAACGAACACAGCAGTCATTTTGATGTTCCTAAATCCGAACCGCTGAAGACCCAGTGGCTGCTGAGTTTTGTTTTAGAAGGGAATATTCCCCCCAATCAACGTCAATGTTTGCGCAAATCATTTCTCAGCAGACTGCTTTATAAACGAGGGTCAGTATAAAGCAGGTTTTGCTAATAAGCTGCTCTTGAAAAAAGGATCGTGTTCCTGCTGCACCTCAGGAAGAAGTGAGTGTAACGTTTTATTAACCTTTATATTAATCTTTGCAAATCGCTTGCACGCTTCACGATGAATGAGGCTAAAGTTTACAGGGTAAGTTACATTACGGCATACTTTCTGTGTATGACGTTCTCAATATAATTCATAATCCCACGTTTATGATGAACAACGCGTTATGGTTGTTATTACAAACTGTGTACGCGGGTGATAAAGTTAACGTGGTAACACTACACTAAGCTTACTTTTGTACATGGTTTATAACGGTGTCTGTTACTGATTAAGAAGTAATGTAAAAAAAAAATATTATAACATAACGTCAATCTGTCAATGAACTAACGTATACATCAGTAAACACATAGCAACTACGCTACTCTGCCAGGACAAAGATAGATCAAAGTGACATGACGTTAACCAACCATTCAGAAACGTCCTGTTTGAACTTTGTTTGGTTCGTCATCTTGTTCCTGGTCCGACTCCGGTTCATTTACATTTACATATACATTTATGCATTTGGCAGACGCTTTTATCCAAAGCGACTTACATTGGCCTTATTACAGGGACAATCCCCCTGGAGCAACATGGAGTAAAGTGCCTTGCTCAAGGACTGGGATCGAACCAGCAACCTTCTGCATATCAGCTCCATGGTTTAACCCACTGGACCACCATCTCACCATCTCACCATCACTCGGTTCAAAATGCTCAGATGTGTCCTCAGAGACTCCCGTTGCCATTATTTCTCGAAAATATACCCTCAATTGTTGTCAAGGCAACACTCTACGTGTGTTGTGGTGTTGTCGAACCGAACGCCCCACAGAGCAGAGGGGCGGGGTGAGCAAAGCTCATTAGCATTTAAAGTCACATGCACTGAAATGTCTTGCTGAAAACAGAGCTAGTTTTGACCAGGTAAAATGAGTGTTTTCTTACAAAACTAATGAGAATTTTTAATTAAAGTATATTACAAACTTTTCATTTAGACACTAAAGAATCATATTAACTTGTACAAAAATGGCATTATATGACCCCTTTAAACATTATTAAAAATAATAAGACAAAAATAAGATAAACATTTTTCACCCAGAATGCCGTAGCTGTGAATTCGCTACTTTTTGGCAAGCCTGCCGATGCAGGTATATGCCTATTAATAGCCTACAATGGAGCGATTTCTGAGACCCCCGATTCAAAGCCTTCAAATTCAGAGCTTAAACCCAAAAGACGACGATATGATGATCAGTATTTGAGTTTAGGATTTACGTGGACAGAACCAGTTGATGAACCACAACCTTTATGTGTGGTTTGTCAAGAGATTTTGGCTTTTTGGCATATTGCGTTGCATTGCGTATAGCCAAGCCTACCATTGGAGAGACGTTAATTCTGCCGGCAGCGAAAGACATGTTCTCTGATGGTAGGAGAAACAGCAACTTCTAAGATCGATTCTGTTCCACTATCTGACAACACAATACATTGCGCATCTCAGACATGGCACAGGATATGAAGGAGAAAGTGTTACACAGCGTCAGACACAGACAGTTTTTTGCACTCCGAATTGACAAATCCACCGATGTGGCCAACAAGTTAAAGTTAAGTTCTTTCCCCACTCTCTATTATAAATCAAACGTGTTCTTAAACGTGGACAGTTCTTAAAATTTAAAATTGAGCTGTGATCTGTTCTTTTCATATGGAAGCATCATTGTTTTTGTTTCATTATTTTAATCTATGTTTTAAAAAGTGTTTAATTATCCTTAATCCAAGTTTAAAAAACTTCTCAATATTCTAAGTTTTAAAAATATAAAATTGTTATTATTCAGAAAATAATTGTGTGGGTTATGTCAAAAGGGAGGGCCACTGTCTTAGACTTTGAAAACCCCTGATATATATACAGACAAAACAATGACAGTACTCACATTTGAGTTCAAGAACTAGATGTTTCTCAAAACCGGGTACAAACACATGACAGAATCACTGATTCGCTTTTCCACCAAGGCAGTGCTGGTGCTAGTTCACAGCCCAGTGGTGTAGGCAGAAAGTTGACGATGGGTGGGCCTCCAATAGTGTGAGTGGGCCAGAATAATTCGCATTACCCCTTCATTTGGAGGAAATCCAACTGAAACATAGCAAAATAGCTAAAAGTATTTAGCATATGTTGGACCTTTTATTGTCTATTTTCTTTTAATATAGTCAACTTCTACATGTTGATGCCTTCTCAAGTCCCCGTATGAGCTGTGTTTGTGATGTTTGAGCGTGACGCGGGGAAGGACCGTTTGCAATGTTGCTTTAAAATTCCGCTAGTGCTACTAGTGTCTCAGAAACTAAATACTGTACGCACTTCTCTGTGCGATCAATCAAGTGTGTGCGGCTGCAATATGAAAAAAATTAAAATAAAAACAAAGGAGAGAGATCCAACCCGAGTCCTGATAACTATATCACGAAGAGAAATCACAATGTCCTGTATCGACAACCTTAACCATTAATAAACTTGCTCATAAATATTACATGCCACGGCGGGCCAGACTAAAAACCTACCCATAGCTTACCTTGTATGGCTGATGTCTGTTCTAAACAAGTCAGAGTTGGCTGGGTTTTGAATTGAAGATGTTGATAATATCTCTTACCAGTTAGTTCACTTTCAAACGACAAAAGTGTTATGGTGTCCTGTCATCTTTGTCAAAACGTGTTTCTTTCTTAAATGTGTCATAAATGGCAGTTTGGCCATTTTTTAATAACAAAAAAGGCGCTGCAAGTTGGATTCGAATCCAGATATTGCCGCAAAGAAGAACATAACATTACTACTGGTGTGACGTAACTGAAGAGACGAATTAGCATATTTGTATTAATATTAGAAGAAAGATCTAATGCATGACAAAATAAATCACATTTAAAAAAATTATTGAAGAATTGTTAAACGTTAGAAAATAGTGTCATTAAAAAAATATATATTTTCCTGGATCTGACAGGATGGGCAAGCTGTAGCTACGCTAGTGTCGGAGCCAGAGCCTACTTCAAATCGGTTCTTTGTGATTCCACACCCAAAGCACCAGCTCTGAACCAGGAGAAGTGGTTCTTAAGTAGCACCAAAACATTGCTGGGCTTGAAGTAAGAACCGCTTGCGTCAGGGGTGGGGTTACCGTGACAAACACAAACCAGTGACCGCCATTTTTAAAATAGCAGCTAATGGAGCTAATAGCGGCTCGATTGTAATCTCTGTCTATACAAATGACGGCGAGCTTCACGAATGGGTTGGATTCGCTGTGATTTGATGCCGATGTAGAATCATAAAGCCATGAGCATCAATAGTAACGCAACGTTTGCCATTGTTGATGAAGGCTTGTTCGAGATGCTCCGTATGACAACGAGTCCAGCGAGAGCACACGACTCCTTATGCTTTTGATTCACTCATGCTGTGTTTTGATATCATACACTGATCGTCTGCGCAGCGCTGATGTATCTCGAACAAACCTGGTGTGTTTGTGTTTCGCGCTGCCCTGCTAGCGTTGCTGAGAAAGATGAGACGTATACAGTGACGTAAGACTTGCTCTGTGGCGGCTCTCAGCATGTGGAAAAGCAAACCGGTTCTTAGAAAACTCCTCAGTCGAACCAACTCAGAACTGGCACTAGCACTGGGCCTGAACTAGCACCGGTTTATTCTGGTGGAAAAGGGGTATGAGAGCTTCTCCATGTGGTTAACACATCCTTCCTACCTCCTGCTTCTTCACTTCTCCTCTTTATGCTAACAGGTAGCTCACTGGCTAGAGCACTCCCTAGAGGCATAATTAAACATTGCATGCACAGCAAGCTAATGGGACAAACAGTAAAACTGTTACAACGTCACACATCTGATGGGATCCTGTTCTCTCAGATCCAGTTCAGTCAGTTTTATGAGGAAAATATCAGTTTAGAGAAGAGGAAAGTGCAGACAATGCAAACATAGCTATTAAAAACAGCCATGAAAACTGTGATTGATACTGGATAACAACGGCTGAAAGCAAGACAAAGACAGTTTAACTGAGAATTACTTACAGGTCAAATAAATACAAAACCACAGACTAGCATGAAAATGTTCTGATGACAGTACAAGAATCACCAGAACATAGGGAAATGATGGTGTAAGAATCTCTGAGGAAACAGATTGCGAAAGTTTATAACCCCGGTTCATTGTTCATTGTGTGGTTTCCATAAGACATTTAAACCGTACACTGATTACTGTCAGACTACCAAAAGCCTTCATCACTTGAATTTAGATTATAATAGTTTAATTTAAACACAGCAACCAGAAAAAAACGGATTTTAGCACCTCATTTTACTTCTAAATCATTCTTTAGGGTTACACTCTAAAAAAATGCTGGGTTAAAAACAACCCAAGTTGGGTTGAAAATGGACAAACCCACCGATTGGGTTGTTTTAACCCATAGTTAACCCGAAGAAAACATTTAACCCAACCGCCGGGTTAAAACAACCCAATTGCTGGGTTTGTCCATTTCAACCCAACTTGGGCTGTTTTTAACTCAGCATTTTTTAGAGTGTAGGGTCTTTAGCTAGCTTTTTTCACCGTTTACACTGATTACAGTTACATTTATTTTGTAATTAAATTACGTAACTCCGTGACATGTAACTATAGGTACTCCCCAACACTGTGAACGGTTTGACACAGGTTTGAACTTTAGACAACGAATCTGAAAGTCAACAGATTGGCCACAGAATGATAATAACATTTCCTCAACATTATCAGCCACTGATAAAATGAAAGAACACCATCCGTTTCCTGCTTCCTCTATCGGTCAACAATGAGAAGAGACAGTGTGTCTGTAACACCGCGTGATGTGATGAAATCTAAAACTTCTCAAACAGAGACATTTTGTTGTCCAAAAGTGAGAACAATTCATAAATTTAATTCAATAGAATTTTTTTTTTTTATGGTATTATGAGTGTAATCTAAAACTAATCTTGACAGATGGATCTGTGATCTGGTGTAGTTACAGAAAGAGGAACTAAATGTGATCTTACCAGAGGATCAGACGTGATGATGGATGACAAATCTCTTTAATCTCCTAATGAAGAAAACACATAACATCACAGATCAATAAATGCATTACAAGGAGATTCACAAAATAACTGTTTCTTATTTAAAATGCTCCTGAAATGTAATAAACTCAATCTAATGAAACACTATGTGTGGTTTGACATTCTCATCACGATCTGAACTCTTTCAGTCTCTGAACTTTAACTAAATATCATCTTTACAACATATATAACACCTTCTTGACTCATTGATCTATGAAACTTTACAATCAGACTTGACTTCACGCCGCATTACTGACTGTAAGCACAAGGGACTCGAGGTCCTGTTGCTTTATCTGCCATCTCAAAGCAGAGGAAATAAATCAACATTTCCTGTAGATCAGTTATAACTTTATAAGCTCGACATAATACACACAACTAAAGATAAAACAACGGAGTAAATAGACTAGTAAACATGAATATGAATAAAATGTATAAGCTCACAAGCAATGTGTTACAGAGCCACAATATTCACATATAAGAGAGCTAGATATGAATAAAAGCAAGAGCATATCTGTCTGTTTTGGCTTTAAGTTGTGTTTTCTTCCTGTCACGTGTTCCTTTGTCTCAGTTTCCCGTCTCTTGTTTCTCCCCATAGTAACCCTTGTGTTCGTTTCAGCTGTGTTCAGTTCATTATCTCGTTTCCTGAGGGTCCAGGTCCGCCCAAAAGGGTGAATAATGACTGAGAGTTAATGTTCAGAAATTATTAATTATTATTATGTTTTGAACAATGCTGTTAAGCTGTATTTAGCGATGTGTTTGTTGTCAAACTCAAAAATGAGTATATTTTTTATGATAAAAAAGCCAGTATTTTATTTAAAAAAGTTAATAATTGTATTTTGTTGACAAAATATTTTAGTTTGTCTTGGATATTTTTTTGATTATTTCAGGTAACTTTTTTTAAGCTGTTATTTGGTCATGTTATAATGTACTCCACCTATGGGGCACGTTGCACATTTCACTTCCATTCTTTCGGGGTAAATCAAGAAAAAAGTATACACTGTATTAATGAAACAAATCCACATATTTGTACTAGACATGTGAAATGAATGTGGGGAAAAAATACTCTGAACCCCAAGTGGATTTACACAAACGGTTAAAGTCAAAAAGCGTTAGGTTGTGCCCCGCTCTCCCCTACAAGAGAAAATACACTAGTATCTATGACCACAGGAGCCTGCATGATTCTCACACAAGAACAACAAGAACAACAAGAACAACAAGAACGACGACGACGATAGGGCTGTACTAGAATATTCCTTCAGTGAGTTGGTATTCGATTTTCAATTTTGGATTTGAATAAAAATCCCCCCTACCACACACCTGGCACCCCCCTCGAAACGGTTCTCATTCGCGCTTGAATATGTTTACACTATAAATCTGGTGAAATACAATACTCTTTTTTTACAATTATATTATAGCCTAGCCAACAGTTGAATAGGAATCCAATCTCGTTATACATAATACATATATTTGCTTCTTCTTAGTGTACCCTGTAATGGAGTATATTCTCTGTGGGAGCACAACTGCACAAGCTTATATGGAAGAAGCGCAGAGCTTGCATTTTGGGTTAAGCTGCATCCGTTTGACATTGTGGAAAATAGAATAATATAATCAAAATGTATTTGCCTTTGTACCCGTAAGGCAGGTGTAACGGATATCCACTGAAGGCAAGTTGAGAACCCAAGTGCAGTTTACTTTATTTACAAAATCCAAAACATAAAACAAAGACTTGGCAAAAACAAACAAAAGACTTGAATAATCTTAATTAACATGAACTAATTAAAATAAACACTAACCAATACAGCGGGTTACACATATAATAACAGACAAAGACACATGGCAAACATGAGGGCTTAAATACACACAGACAAGAGATACCTGTGAACAGTGATTAAACAATGAACCAATGACAGAACACCACAAGATCACATGAGGGCATGGGAATCATATGACAAGACCAGGAAACCTGACAGAACAAGACAAACTTAGAAACATGACAGTAAATATGACATTGAACATGATAAACTGAAAACATGAAACATGAACATGAACCAACACCAAAACACCCTGTGACAGATCACCCCCTCTATGGGCGGCCCTTGACGCCCAAACATAACCTAAACACCAAAACACTAACAGTCTTATCCAAAAAGTCTTGGGGGGCGGTCTTGGGGGAGGGATGGTGGGCCAGGCCCGTGCAGGGCACCGAACACAGACCCAGGCGCAACAAGGACGGGCCTGGGAACGTGTGTGGACCTGGACCCTGTGGCGTGGGTGGACCTGGACCCTCAGGCGTGGGTGGACCTGGACCCTGTGGCGTGGGTGGACCTGGACCCTGTGGCGTGGGCGGACCTGGACCCTGTGGCGTGGGTGGACCTGGACCCTCAGGCGTGGGCGGACCTGGACCCTCAGGCGTGGGAGGACCTGGACCCTCAGGCGTGGGTGGACCTGGACCCTCAGGCATGGGTGGACCTGGACCCTCAGGCGTGGGCGGACCTGGACCCTCAGGCGTGGGAGGACCTGGGCCCTGTGGCGTGGGCGGACCTGGACCCTGTGGCGTGGGCGGACTTGGACCCTGTGGCGTGGGCGGACCTGGACCCTCAGGCGTGGGCGGACCTGGACCCTCAGGCGTGGGCGGACCTGGACCCTCAGGCGTGGGCGGACCTGGACCCTCAGGCGTGGGCGGACTTGGACCCTATGACGTGGGCGGACCTGGACCCTCAGGCGTGGGCGGACCTGGACCCTCAGGCGTGGGAGGACCTGGACCCTGTGGCGTGGGCGGACCTGGACCCTCAGGCGTGGGCGGACCTGGACCCTCAGGCGTGGGAGGACTTGGACCCTGTGGCGTGGGCGGACCTGGACCCTGTGGCGTGGGCGGACTTGGACCCTGTGGCGTGGGCGGACCTGGAACCTCAGGCGTGGGCGGACCTGGACCCTCAGGCGTGGACGGACCTGGACCCTCTGGCGTGGGCGGACCTGGACCCTCTGGCGTGGGCGGACCTGGACCCTTAGGCATGGGAGGACCTGGACCCTCAGGGGTGGTTGGACCTGGACCCTCAGGCGTGGGCGGACCTGGACCCTCAGGCATGGGAGGACCTGGACCCTCAGGCGTGGGTGGACCTGGACCCTCAGGCGTGGGCGGACCTGGACCCTCAGGCATGGGAGGACCTGGACCCTCAGGCGTGGGTGGACCTGGACCCTCAGGCATGGGAGGACCTGGACCCTCAGGCGTGGGCGGACCTGGACCCTCAGGCGTGGAAGGACCTGGACCCTCAGGCGTGGGCAGACCTGGACCCTCAGGCGTGGGCGGACCTGGACCCTCAGGCATGGGAGGACCTGGAACCTCAGGCATGGGCGGACCTGGACCCTCAGGTGTGGGAGGACCTGGACCCTCAGGTGTGGGAGGACCTGGACCCTGTGGCGTGGGCGGACTTGGACCCTGTGGCATGGGCGGACTTGGACCCTGTGGCGTGGGCGGACCTGGACCCTGTGGCGTGCGTGGACTTGGACCCTGTGGCGTGGGCGGACCTGGACCCTGTGGCGTGGGCGGACTTGGACCCTGTGGCGTGGGCGGACCTGGACCCTCAGGCATGGGAGGACCTGGACCCTCAGGCGTGGGCGGACCTGGACCCTCAGGCGTGGGAGGACCTGGACCCTCAGGCGTGGGTGGACCTGGACCCTCAGGCGTGGGAGGACCTGGACCCTCAGGCGTGGGCGGACCTGGACCTTCAGGCGTGGAAGGACCTGGACCCTCAGGCGTGGGCGGACCTGGACCCTCAGGCGTGGGCGGACCTGGACCCTCAGGCATGGGAGGACCTGGACCCTCAGGTGTGGGAGGACCTGGACCCTGTGGCGTGGGCGGACTTGGACCCTGTGGCGTGGGCGGACTTGGACCCTGTGGCGTGGGCGGACCTGGACCCTCAGGCGTGGGCGGACCTGGACCCTCAGGCGTGGGCGGACCTGGACCCTGTGGCGTGGGCGGATTTGGACCCTGTGGCGTGGGTGGACTTGGACCCTGTGGCGTGGGCGGACCTGGACCCTCAGGCTTGGACGGCCACGGCGGTAACGGCGGTTCAGGGGGCCACAGAGGCGTGACCTTCGTGGCCTCCATGTACCCCTTGCTCCCCCCCAAAAAAATTTATTGGGCAGGACTGCAGGCTGCTGGGCTGGAGAGGGCTCGTTGGAGCGGGGACGTGGGCTGGAGCATAAGCCCTGCTTCTCCAGATTCATGCCTTTATTAGAGAGAAGAATATGTTCAGCTCCTTCCCTCCGAAGCTTTGAATATTCTGTGTTGATTACTACCAAAGCTTCAAAGCTCAAAAAATGGTATTTAGACCAGCCCCAGACGACGATGATAACCACCACAACAGATATCGGGTTATATTTACTGCCTTAATTAAAGCTGTCACACTATAAACTGGGCAAAGAAAAAGAAAGTGATGGGATTAAAGGCAGGAGGATCAACATTGGGCAGCGTTTGCTCGTTGGCGTGAGCTGAGGGAGGAGGGGCTACATTCTTGCAAGTAAATACATAAGACGTACAAAATCATATTTTAGGATACCTAACATGTCTTTGATATTGATTTATTTGTCTTGCCTCAAGCTATAATGCAAATCGATTTTTCAAATTTGCAGATTCATCTATGGTAGCTTGATATTATAATATTGACGATATATGGTTATTACCTACCACTCAAACATTGAATTGAAGTATCATATAGATTCTGTAAAACGGTAACCAATAGACTAGGCTACTATAATGACGCTGGCTTGTAAACGTGAGCATCGCGATCATTTGGCGTTTAAAAAAAATAAAACCCATGAAATTATATTCATATGACATGCTGAAACATATGCCACTGTACCTGGGATGAAGACATTTCACACGCGACGCAAGCAGAACACCTGCACGTGAACTCTATAGACATGTGAACTCATAGGGCTATCATAGTTGTCATGTCAACAAATGCACGTGCAATGCATCCACTGATGTAGAATGACAGTTTACGACAGTAGTAGAGGACAATACTGTTTCCCAACTGTAGGGGGAGCCCGAGAGCAAAACCTACCTAGTGCTGCTTTAAGAGTTTGTTGAAATCTGCAGACTGTCATGCACCAGAATATAATATTTTGAATTTTGTTTTTTCTTTTAGCCTACAGTTCTAACCAAGCATTAATAAACCAGTAAACACACTGACAGGGAAGAACACAATCCACCCATCAAATCAGTACAAGAGGAGGAAGAGGAGGAGGAGGAGGAGTTTACAACTGAGTATAAAAGCTCCTCTTTCTGAAGCGTCCGATCTCAGATCTGACACTGGATGTTTCCTCTCTTCAGCTCATCATGAGGTGATTAAACACTTTCTCTTTAATTTTTCTGTAAATAGATATTTATTAATGAATTTAGGCTATTTAAATCCAGACATGTGTGTTTAATGAAACATAAACCTGTATTGCACACCAATCATTATCTAATTTTAGACTTCAGCAAACTCTAAAATCAAACTCAATATGTTTTTAACAGATTATACAAAGGCAGAATGTACAAGAAATTCATGCACTGGAGAACATATACATATGACAGACTGCAGATAATAAAACACACTTTATGGAGAAGACAGACAGAGAAAATGTCAAGCAAAAAGGACAAAAAGTTACAATCTAATGAACCAATACAGAAAAAGACGCCAAGACTAGTCAGAAAAAGCAGCATTAATAGCGGCACACCAAACTGTGAGTATTAATGATGATTCAGATCAAACTATTATATTTCATCTTCATCAGTGTTTCATCTTCACGTGTCTGAATGTGTCAAATCAACTTTAAAGGAAAAGCATCATTTACACTTACAGTTGTGGTCATAAGCTTTCATTTAATCTAGTTATTTTTTCTGACGAATTATATGTAAACATCTGTTATGTATGTGAATTCAGTTCTAGTCTGTTATATTATTCTTATTTTTGTTCAAAATATTCAGATTTTGCAGATTCTGCAGGTGTATGTGCATTTAAACACACGGCTGGACAGATGCTTTCATTGATATGTTCTGCAGTTTGAGCCACTCATGAATGCTATAATCAGACGTTTGTGTTCTTCATTCACAGTTTCTCGAGCTTCACAGATTCAGAGTCACAGAAGACGTGAGTCTCAGAGACTGAAAAACTGTTGCAGAAATCTGGTGCTACATTGATCTCAATATGTGTGTGTGTGTGTGTGTGTGTGTGTGTGTGTGTGTATGTGTGTGTTTTTAGAAGTCATCAGTTCTATTTATCTAGCCTGCAAAATATTCATTGTGTTTGTATTATGAATATCAAAACAGGCACTGTTACAGTATATCAGATGAATGTGTATGAAATGATTTTATTTTTATATAAAACACATGTGGATTTCATCTGTATCTGTAATCTGTATATTACACACTGTATGCTAATGTATAGACACTGTTTTGACATAGACACTTTTTTAGAGTGAAAATAACTTTTCTGTAACTGTAAATCTGTATAAAAATCCAGGAGACAATAAACCCGTTCCAAACTTCTTGTTATAAATGACCTAAGCCTTTTTCTTGTACTTTTTCGACTGATTAATGCTGTGATTATCTGGCATGACTCATGACATTTCCCGGTAAGAGTTATCTTTAATATTTTGATAAGATTTCTAGGGGATTTCCATTCATCTTTCATAGAAGTACCATTTTTAAAAACAAAGATAAGAGCAGCAAAAGAGTTTGAAAATTTCTCAGTCCAAGCGCCCAAAACACAGTCAAATTTCAAGAAACATTTTTACAGTAAGCATGTGATGAAGTATGTATAGTGCAAAAAAACCTACATAAATCCGACATAAAAAGAAGCATTGTCTAGCAGGTAAGGTCAAAACAACAAATCGCTTCCACTAATTAACTGTGCAAAAGTGATTGAATAAACAACAGAACTCTTATCTTACTTCCTGTCCATCAATCACGGGATAACAATAGAGCTGCAAGCAATTAACGGGCCAAACCCAAAAAGGCATTATGAGTTATGTAAGCATGATGGCCATTATGGGAAAACTGGGCATCATTTGACTCGGTCTGCTGCACTGAATAAAAAGAGACCAATTTTTGGGGCAAACTGTTCAGAAGTTATAAGTAAAAGAGCCATTTTTCATATCTCCTGACCAATAGGTGGCATTGTGCTGAAACATTGCAAGTATCCTCAGGTCATGCTTGTGATGACATGTGCCAAGATTCGGCTCAATACACTAAAGTATTTCAGAGATACAGCCTCACATCCAGTCTGGCGTGCTCTTCGTCAGATTAGTTCTTGCTTATTCAATAACAGTTGAGTTTATCAAAACGCTTTTAATAAGATTTTGCCAGAACTATTCGTTGCTGATTAGATTTTATTTTGGTGAAAATAGGACTAACCCTCCAGGACGAGTTTGAAAAAGTAGTGAATATCTCCAGACGGGAAGATAATGTGTGATGATGACAGAAATTTTCCTAATTCTGAGTGTGTGAATTTGTGTGTTGTCCACTGGTTGTGTACATAGGAATTTACTTCAAATCTACAGACTCTTTCCCCACCATAGAGGGAATTTTCCATCATTTATGACACAACCCTTCCCCGAAACAAAAACAAGTGATAGAAGCATTCAAGGGCGTAGGTTTGGTCTCAGCTTTGGTGGGGACATCCCGCGAGGTTTGCCCAGATTATATTGTCTATTATTTATGTTACTGAGTATGGAAATGCACCAGTTTAGGAATAAATACGCCTATGAATTTATGAGACTCTAAATTATATTTGTATTTCTTTATTAATGCTTAACTGTACTTGGAATTCTTTTTTGTAAAATACTAGTGCCTTAATGGTGATTTCCTATGTTATTTCAGACTGTTGGCAATACAGAATATAACAATACAGAAGTGAATGAATCTACTTCATCTCATTATACTGTATCCTGACTGATACACCATCCTGTATACTGTCCCTAAATAACTATTATAACTGTATAATAATAAAAAATGCACTCTCTCTCCAAAAAAAAGAGACCGTGTGTAATGCTGAACAACCACATTTTTTATTAACAAATTATTATGTACAGTAGTATTTACACTAACAAAAAATACTGTCACAATGAAGTACTCCAAAAAAATTAACCAAAAAACAAAGCAAAAACATCTTTATTCTACTATTTGGCACTCAAAATTATAACTCCATTATGGCTACTTTCCACATTTTACTGCATTTTCTTGATTCCTTCCTTTTATCTAAACTTTCCAAACAGATGCCTACGTCTGTCATTTACAGATTCAAACTGTTGGCCTACATCTTTAAGGTCCACTTTGTCAAGGGCCTCTTGATGCACATGGCATACAGTTACATTATTAAGACGCTGCTGAGACATAGTAGATCGTAACCAAGTTTTCAGTCTTGTCAGTGCACTGAAGCTTCGTTCAGCTTCAGCTGAGGCCACAGGGACAACCAACAACAACCTAACAAGCTTCTCAACCTCATCAAATAAGCCTCTCACCTCACTTGGCATTGCTTTGAGAATGCATGCAGCTTCATCACTTGATGTGATCCTATGCTTTGAAAGAAACATTGGTAGCTGAACCTTCAAAATGTCCCTGTTTATTTCTGGATACTGTACAATCACATCATCCATCTGCCCAGTTAGGAGAACACTCTCGATCTGTTTCAGTTTCTGTAAGTCTGGTTGGTTAAACCGTTCCTTGAATTGAATGTTCAAACATTCCAACACCTTGAAAAATTCTATTTTATAGTATTCCTCTGGTGTTTTTGGCTTATGCTGACTAGCCCCGCCAGTGAATCTTCTGGGGGGATTTCTTTGATGAGGGAGTTGAATAGGTTCAATTCCCAGGGAGTCTACCATTACCACTGCCTTCTCAAACACTTCTGCAAACTTTTCTTCACTCCTTTTTTCTTGAAGAGTTAAATAAACATAGTCAACAGCAGCTTGCATGCCTTTAATTGTTTGGGACTGCTTTTGCAATGATTTGTTTAAGCACTCAAGCTCTCCCAACACCTCTGATGCTAGCAGAAGTCCAAGCACAGTCTTACCCTTGTGGAAGCGATCTAGGGGACCATTGGCTCTAGTGCCAGTTTCAGAACCAATTGAGGCCATTTCCTCCAAACTACACAACACAGCCTCATACTGGCTAAGAACTGTATCAACAGCTTGACCACGCACTGTTGGACACAGAGGTTTAACTGTTTTGGTAGGCCCCTCAGATGTTAGATGGCTAGCCAATACCCCTTTGAATTTCCCTGATTGGTTGCTCAGAGTTTCAAGTTCATAAACCGTAACTTCTTGTTTTGAAGTTTCTGTACTTTTATAAATTTTGGATAAGGCTGGTACGGCGCACTTCCCATGTCCAGGACACTGCTACACTGACTTGCTTGAGGATCACTGTTGCTCTTACTGACTGACTCCTGAAGTGCAAACAAAACGGCTCGGGTTATGTATATAACCCTTGTTCCCTGAGAAAGGGAACGAGCACTGCATCGGAACGACGAATTTGGGGACACTCCCTAAGCAACAGCGTATCTGAAGTATGAATGAAATCAAGCCAATCCTGATTGGTGTTGCGTCATGACGTAACTATGACGGCATACCCGGAAGATACATACCTGTGCATAGTAATGGCAGTTATCGCGATGAAGCATGCACTCCAGGCCTGCCGAGGTGTGGCGACGAGATGCAGTGCTCGTCGCAGGGAGGTGCAGACTATAAAACCTAATAAAAGTGTGAGGAGTAGCCCATCTGGCCGCCTCGCAAATGTCCTGTAAAGGGACCCCAGAAAGGAGGGCCACCGAGGAGGCCATGCCCCTGGTGGAATGCGCCCTCACGGCCATAGGTGAAGGCAGATTGCGCACCTGATAGGCCGTGGCTATTGCCTGGACAATCCAGTTACTGATAGTCTGGGTTGACGCAGGCAGCCCCTTCTTAGATTAACCAAAACACACTAATAGCTGCTCAGATTTCCTCCACTGTGCAGACTTCTCCACGTATATTTTAAGGGCTCTGACTGGGCAGAGCAGGTGAAGTCTCCCTTCTTCCGCCGTCACGTGAGGCGGAGGGTGAAATGCCTGAAGAACCAAAGGCCTGACCACGCTTGATGGCACCTTGGGCACATAACCGGCCCTAGGGTGTAAGATGGCCTTCACTTCGCCAGGGGCAAACTCCAGGCAAGTCGGCGTAAGCGCCAAGGCCTGAAGGTCCCCCACTCTCCTCAGAGATGTGATGGCTAAGAGAAAGGCCATCTTAAGGGTCAAGCTCTTTGGGTCTGCTGACTCTAGCGGCTCGAAGGGGGCCTCAGCCAATCCTTCGAGAACCACAGCCAGATCCCAGGTTGGGACTCTGGAACGAGCCATAAGCCTCATCCTCCGAGCCCCACGGAGGAACCGTACAACCAACTGGTGCCTACCCAAAGGCCCATCACCCAACGGTGTGTGGAAAGCCCCAATGGCAGCCACGTACACCTTGAGTGTGGACGGGGTAAGCCCTGCAGAGAAACGGTCTTGAAGGAACTCCAGCACTGAAGCCACTGGGCAGTTAACTGGGTCCACCTCACGCTCTCTACACCAAGTGGAAAATACTTCCACTTGAGGCTGTACAGTCTCCTTGTAGACGGAGCCCTGGAACTGAGCAAGATCTCAACCACATCTGCCGGCAGGCCAGCCTCTAGGTATCTGGCCCCCTCAGGGGCCAGACCCAGAGGTTCCATATCTCTGGCCGGGGGTGAAATATCATGCCCCCTGCCTGAGACAGGAGATCCCTCCTCAGAGGAATCTCCCACGGCTGACCCGCTAGCAGAGCTATGATGTCTGAGAACCAAACTCGAGTCGGCCAACGTGGTGCCACCAGAAGCAGGTTGGCGCCCTGTCGACGGACCCGCTCCAGGACTCCCGGGAGCAGAGCGATCGCGGGAAATGCGTACAGACGCAGCCTCGGCCACGTCTGTACGATGGCATCCAGCCCCAGTGGGGCCGGATGCGTGAGAGAAAACCACAGTGGAAAGTGGGTCGTATCTCGAGACGCGAATAAATCCACTTCCACTGGGCCAAACCTCTCGCACATGGCCTCCACCACCTCTGGGTGGAGTCGCCACTCCCCGGGCCTCAGCCCCTGCCTCGACAGGATGTCTGCTCCCTGATTTTGGACCCCCGGGACATACATTGCCCTGAAGGACAACAGTTTCCCTTGGGCCCACAGGAGGATCTGATGCGCCAGTCTGCATAGAGGGTGCGACCTCAGACCCCCCTGCCAGTTGAGGTACGCTACGACAGACGTATTATCTGTCTGTACCAGGACATGGTGACCGCCGAGGTCCGGGAGAAAGCCCCTGAGAGCCTTGTAGACTGCCATCATCTCCAGGCAGTTTATGTGCCAGGAGGAATGACGGCCCTCCCACGGGCCCCTCGCAAAGCGGCCGTCCATGACCGCGCCCCAACCAGTGAGGGAGGCGTCAGTTGAAACAGATTTCCGGCAACAGGACGCTCCCAACACTGGCCCCTGGGACAGAAACCAAGGTTCTTTCCATATGGCTAGGGAACGAAGGCATGCGTGCGTTACCCTGATCATACGGAATGGGTTCCCTCTGGGGGAAAACCCCTTGGTCTTCAGCCACCACTGTAGAGGTCTCATGTGCAGCAGGCCAAAAGGTATTACGTTGGACGCTGCTGACATGTGACCCAGCACCCTTTGGAAGTGCCTGACAGTGATGCTGTTGCCTAGCCTTAACCCTGAGACCATCGCCCGTGTGTTCTCGACTCGCGCAGGAGCTAATTGCGCCCGCATCGTTGTCGAATCCCACACAACTCCCAGGAACGCCGTTCTCTGGGACGGCGTCAACACACTCTTCTTGGTGTTGAGTCTCAGCCCCAAGCACTTTATGTGGGCTAGAACGACATCTCGATGCCGAACTGCCATATCGTACGACTGGGCCAGAATGAGCCAATCGTCAATATAATTCAGCACACGGATGCCCTGGAGTCTCATTGGAGCCAGAGCTGCATCCATGCACTTTGTGAACGTGCGTGGGGAAAGAGCTAGACCAAAGGGAAGCACTCGATATTGGTACACCTCGCCCCCGAAAGCGAACCTCAAGAGCTTCCTGTGACACGGAAGGATGGATATATGGAAGTATGCGTCCTTCAGATCTATCGTGACGAACTAGTCCTCGGACCGGATCTGACTAACGATGGTGGGAATGGTGAGCATTTTGAACCTGAACCTCCTCAGAGATCGATTCAAATACCTCAGATCTAGAATAGGACGCAACCCTCCATCCTTCTTTGGAACTATGAAGTACCGGCTGTAGAACCCGGACTCCCTCTCTGGCGGAGGAACATACTCTATGACCCCCTTTACCAGCAAGGATTTTACTTCTTGTTCCATTACCCGAACCCACTCTGGTACCACTACAGTCCACGTCACTCCACAGAATTTCGGTGGAGGATGACCGATCTGCAGTCTGTAACCCTTTTCTACAGTACGCAGGACCCACGTAGAAATACTCGGAAGGCGTTTCCACGCGCCGAGATAATCTACTAAGGGAACCAGCCTCTCGAGGCTGGCCTCGGGTGCCAACCGAGCCTCGTTGACCGGCAGGAAGCAGTTGGGAACGATTTTCGGTGTGCGGACGCGTTAACTGCCCAGCCGCAAGTCCTCCCGGAGGCAGCTGGAGCAGTGAACGTCCACGGGAAATCGATGTGGCCCGAAGCGTCTGTGACGGCGGGATTACCACATCGATTTCCCGAGAGCGCCGCGGAGGAGACAACCTCGGTTGTTCCCGTGCGGGGGGGACCGCTCCTTGAAGTCCAGCCGAAGCTAGGACTTCTTCCCAGCAGCCTTCCTAGCCTGAAGGACATTTCTTAAATCGCCCATAGGTGCGGAAGCCTGCTGGTGCGAGCGCCGCCTCTGTTGCCAAGCTCCAGAAGGAGGGGCTCGAGAGGCGACGCTCTGCTTTTGCACCGGCCGGTGCGAGGAACTGGTGGACGGCTGAGGCTGCCCGCTGGAGGCAGCCTTCCCTTTAGAGTGACAAGGGAGGTATTGGCGGAAGGCCGCTGACTGCTTCCTCGCCTCCTGGAACCTGTCAACGATGGTGTTAACGGCGTGCCAAACAGGCCAGAAAGCGAGATCGGGAAGGTTTTATCCTTCTCCTTCATCCCCGATAAATTCAGCCATAAATGCCGGGGCTTTCAGCGACGACGCCGATTCGGGGGACAGATAGCCCGCGAGAGCATCTTCCACCCGCGGCATCGTCCCGTATCCAGCCTCACGTGCCCCCAGAACATTGGAATAGTCCAATACTGGGGGATTGGAAAAACGCGCTGAATACGGCTTCTTCCAGGACTTGCACAACTCATTGTGCAGGTCCGGGGAAAAAGGCAAGCCCCGGCGAGGTGTTTGAGCCCGGCGTGAAAGGAATCGGTCATCCAGCCTACTTGGCGGCTGAATTTCCTAATTTTCCTGTGGCCAATCGATTCTTAATTTGGCCACCGCACGGGTCAAAACCTCGACCAGTTCCTCTTGAGCGGGTGGGTGAAGTGGCGACTCATATGGTGCTTCACCGCCCGCTTCGATGTCCACCTCATCCGGTTCCTCGGAACCAGAGAGGATGAACACCGGATTCTCCACCCCGGGGGAAGAAGCCGCAGCGCGGGCTTCCACACGGGGAGGGAGAATCTCGGAATCATCAGATGAGGAGTGGGAAGGTGCCTCAGCAGTCCCAAACCTATCTGATAGATCCCGCTGTGAGCCCCAGGATCTGCGACGCCGAGCCGCCTCGGCGACTGCGGGTCCAGAACCAGAGGGCTCACGAGGCTGGCCGGCCTCATCAAACACGGCCAGCCGAGAGCGCAAGAGCCTGAGTGTGAGCCGCTCACAATGATCCCTCGAGAGCCGCCCGAGCATGCTCAACACCCAAACACTGCACACAAAGCGAGTGTGTGTCCGAGCCCGACATATAACGGGGACACGGATGCACACACTGCTTGAACTCTCTTGCGGTCGCCATACTTTCACACACACTTTTTCTCACTGACGTACAACAATAAATAGACAAGCCAGATTTCACACAGAGCGATAACTGCCATTACTATGCACAGGCTCCCCTTTATGTATCTTCCGGGTATGCCGTCATAGTAACGTCATGACGCAACACCAATCAGGATTGGCTTGATTTCATTCATACTTCAGATACGCTGTTGCTTAGGGAGTGTCCCCAAATTCGTCGTTCCGATGCAGTGTGAGTTCCCTTGAAAGGGAACTTACCCTGGTCTTTATCCACAATGATATCCTTTTATACTAATTACCAATTCACTTCACTTTCACGTAATAAAACAGATAGACTATATTTACATTTAATAATTTGCTACTAATCAATAGTAGTAGGGGAGCGTGGGGCACAACCTAAAGCGGGTTAGTTGTAACACATGGTTTAAAGGTCCCGTTTTTCGTGTTTTTTTGAAGCTTTGATTGTGTTTACAGTGTGCAATATAACATGTGTTCATGTTTCATGTGTAAAAAAACACAGTATTTTTCACACAATTTACTTATCTGTATACTGCTGTTTTCACTGTCCTCAAAACGGCCTGAGAATTTCCTCGTTCTATGAAGTCCCTCCTTCAGAAACACGTAACGAGTTCTGATTGTGCCAGCGGTTCCCGTGTTGTGATTCGACAGCAGCTTAGGGCACGTTGCCCGGAAAGGTCACGCCTCTTACCATAACGGGGAGATGAACGCGCTCAAACTACAGCCCCTGAAGGCCAAACAAAGGTGATTTGACTCCGGGATGAAAATAACAGCGTCTGATGGCGACAAACGCAACCGAACCGTACCGAACGCAACACTCCCTCTTCTCCACGAGGGAGCAACAAGACCACGACCCCTTTTTCGCGTATTCTTGTGGGCGGAGGTTAGTCAACAACTGCTCTACTGACGTAATTAAAGCAGGAAATACCAGGATGTAGTCCAAACCGGCCGTTCGCTGTAGGCTTTGAAAGGGAACTTCTGTTAAATAAAATATCTCGCTTGGCATTGAACTTTGAGCTTTATAATTTTACAGGTATTATTTATGCTCTAACAGCAACATTACACACTAACTAAAGTTTGAAAAATGGGATCACGAAGAACAGGACCTTTAACACTTTCCACACGTAAGGATGACCAAACTTTACTAGTCGCCATATCAACTTTATTTAGAGGAAAATATTGCGCCAAAATTAAAAAAATCTTTGGAAGATATCATTGAACATTTATTTAACCATCGCAAAAGTAAATTACTTAAGTTTATTTTTCATCTCTGTTTTTTGTGTTAATTTAAAATAAGAAAAAACTGATATTATTTTAATCTTTTATCTGTTATTTACCAGTTGATATAGTCCTTTAATGCTGATCTAACAGCAGAAGACACGAGCCGGGGTTTAAATCCCAGTTGTGCATGCGGGGCATGTTGTCACACTGAGCCCCTATTAGAAATATTATATTCTATACTTTTATGAATTCTTTTGAGAAAACATGAGACAAAGATGAAAAATGACTGAAAGTCAATGTTCAGAAATTATTAATTATTATATTTTTAACTATGCTGTATAGCTGTATTTAGCAATGTGTTTGGTCAAACTCAAATTTTTTGTTTATTTTTAATGATTAAAAAAGTCATTATTTTATTTTAAAAAGTTAATAATTGTATTTATTGACAAAATATTTTAGTTTGTCTTGGATATTTTTTTTGATTATATCAGGTAACATTTTAAGCTGTCATTTGGTCATCTTATAATGTGCCCCTCACGTTACAATGTACCCCACCTATGGGGCATGTTGTCACATTTCACTTCCATTCGTTCAGGGTAAATCAAGAAAAAAAGTATACTCTGTAGTAATGTTTTGTAATGAAACAAAACCACATAATTGTACTAGACATGTGGGAAATTCATTTGGGAAAAAAAATAATACTTTGAAACCCAAGTGGATTTACACAAACTGAGAAAGTCAAAAACTGTTAAGTTGTGCCCCGCTCTCCCCTATATCTCATCACAGAATCACTTTAAGACCTCACCTGAAGCCCTGAAGGTCCAGCTACTTCTTCCTCAACTTGCTCTATGACATCTTCACAAGATATCTGAGTTTCCTATATGTAATTAAATAATGGACTAATGAATCATATGCACACATATCATAGTATGCATTTAACGCTTCATGTCCTCTTCATATTTAAATTTCTCTGAAATATAAAACATGGTTGTGGAACCCACCTTTTAACATGTTTAACATAACCAAATAAGATAACTTAAGGTCATAATTTTCTAAACATCCTAAAACTTCCTTGTTTGACGCTTTGATAATTTATAGTTCATAAAGACCTCACCTGAAGCCCTGATGGTCCAGCTGCTTCTCCCTCAACCTGCCCTACATCATCTTTACTGGGTTTCTGAGTTTGCTATAAATAATAAAATAATCCATGCTTGAATAAATATGATGATTGGTTGAGCATACTTAAACCAAACAGCAAAGCTGATGACTCCAAATGAATTGACATAGGCTAAGTAGAACCTCACCTGAAGCCCTGATGCTGTTTCCTCAGCCTGCTCTACATCTGTAGTGGTTTGATGCTGTCTTTCCTGCATGCAAATGGTTCATTAATTGTGTAGCTTATCCTTATCTTACAAGTTTAACCCTCCTACCATATTGTATACGATAGTGTTATTTGGATATTACTAATAAAATAATGATTCATTATATTTGAATGACCAACCATGTTAATGGTAACACTTTACAATAAGGTTCATTAGCTAACATTAGTTAACTACATCAGTTAACATGAACTAATAATGAACCGCACTTATAAAGCATTTATTTATCTTTATCACTGTTAATTTTAGCATTTACTAATGCATTATTAAAATCTTCTTAACATTAGTGCTCTGTGAACAAACCTGAACAGCTGCATTCTATTAACTAAAGTTAACAAATATTAACTAAATGCTAGTACAGAAGTGTTGTTCATGGTTAGTTCATGTTAATGCATTAACTAATGTTAACTAATACAGCTTTATTGTAAATAGTTACCGTGTTAACTTATTCACGTTGCCAACACGTTTTTCAAGCAAATGTCTAGAAATGCTTGAGTTCTTCATTAAATATGAATTCGTCGGTGGTCACTCTTTTATTTCTATGCATTGTGTAAGCTACACTCACAAATACATTATTACATAAACGGAATATAGAAACGAAAAATGTTTTAATCAGATCCACGGTTTATTGTGACTGCAAGATTCTAACTTAAAGGTAGGCTAATTAACATTCAGTGACTTGGAAACGTAGCATTCTATCATGATAGCGCGACTTCTATGCGACACACCCCTAATCGATACACCTAGCCTTAGTTGAAAGTTTACAGAAGCTAGGTTTAGCTGTAACAATACTATCACCAGTAAATACTATTTTTCAATTTCCACAATAGAATCTGCACTACCGCTGCTAGTTTGTTTGGCTAGTTATTTTGCCTACTTACACTCTGCTTTATGAAAAAGCTTCGTATGTCCCCTTTCTTCTTCTTGGGTGGCATAGCTGATGTACAAAGCACAAAAAGGCAAACATGTACATGCTGAAGGGCAAAGGGCATAAATGTTTTACTCTGGCCTTTTATAGGGTATGCAGACAGCCCTGGTAACTTACCGCTGTCTTCGATAGACACACCCGCTTGCTTGTCTGCCAGTGTAAGCTTTTGACACTCCCGTGAGTGTAGATACATGCACACTAACCACCCCCACCCCCTCCTTCTCCCTCCCCAAGTGTTTTCAGCCAATCAAATGGCGGCGTTTCTTGTACTGTCGTCCTGGCCGTCGGAATCAATCCATAAAAGCCCAAAGAAGTTTGCGAAAATATTGGTGGGGACAATTTTGTAATCTTAAAATATTGATTGGGACTAGTACCTAGCGTCTCCCCCTAAACCTACGCCCATGGAAGCATTGCTGACGATCATGTAAAATAACACATTCATCAAACATTAAACAACATAAATCAAAACTGCCTAATGTTACTGAATTACTGAACCCATGAAGAGGAAACGACTGTGAAGATTTGAGGGTGTTTACATATTTTGATGTTTTAAAGGGTCATCACACACACAGTTTCTGCTTTTTCTTCGCCTGTGTTTTGATCTGGACATTGGGTTAAAGGGTCATAACACACCATGGGCGTCGGAAGCAAAAAAAATATGGGTGGGTCCTCAGAATTTTTTTACTGGAGTAGATGCCAATTACATTAAGTACAAATATACCACTTTGCTTGCTAAACATATAGTTCGGAAAGACAAAATTACTGAAATCGCCTGGGCATTTAGAGCAGCAGTAGAGTAGGGGTAAGACGCACAGCATCTAGTTCTGACACAAATTGACCCGCGGTTCAAGTCCGGCTTTCGCCGAACTCAATCTTCTCCCTTTTCCCATCACATATCAGATCGGAAAGGCATTTATATTCAATAAAAATTATGAAAATATTAGAAAAGTGGAAATAAAGCATCTAACATGTGTTTAATAATAAGTGTTTATCGATTAGGGGTAGGTAAACAGACATGTGCTGATATATCATTGATCGTAAAAAGTGGGTGGGTCTTGTCCCATACACATACAATGGTTCCGACACCCATGTAACACACACACACACACACGCACACACACACACACACGCACACACACACACACACACACACTATACGTTGGTGTCACATTATATGCACTTACGCACCGATTGCCAACAAAACACACACATTTGATCAGTTTCACTCACCGTTTATCATGAGACTATTGAACAGTGAGTGTGTTTACATGCACGTTCTTAAGCCGATTATGCTTAATAAGCCGACAACAAACATGGTCATGTAAACGCGGTAACCCGCTTTCTTTGATTATTATTTTTGACGTCACTACAAGGAAAAAATCTGATTTATTAATATAGTCATGTAAACGCGGTTTACTTGCGTTAACAGCTTACAGGTGTGCATGTAAACGTGCTCAGAGTCAATAAGGCAGAATGCATGAAACCGTATTAGACATTTAATCATCGTCCTGAAAACAAAAATGTTCTCAATGTTTTGTCTTTTTTTATTTTATTTATAAATATTACCCATATTCTGATAAAAAAGAATGCATGAAGCCAGAATAAAAAGGGATTTGGTAAAAAAAAAAAAAAAAAAAAAAAAAAAAAAATTATATATATATATATATATATATATATATATATATATATATATATATATATATATATATATATATATATATATTAAATCTACAACCCCAAATCAGAAAAAGTTGGGACAGTATGGAAAATGCAAAAAAAAAAAAAAAGAAGTGATTTCTAAATTTACTTTGACTTGTATTTCATTGCAGACAATATGAACACAAAATATTTCATGTTTTGTCTGGTCAACTTCATGTCATTTGTAAATATGCATCCTTTCCTGTCATTCAGACCTGCAACACATTTAAAAAAAAGTTGGGACAGGGGCAATTTAGGGCTAGTAATGAGGTAAAATGGTTAAATAATGATGTGATTTGAAACAGGGGATGTCAACAGGTGATTGTAATTATGATTTGGTACAAAAGCAGCATCAAAGAAAGGTCTAATTCTTTAGGAGCAAAGATGGGCCGAGGATCGCCAGTTTGCCAACAAATACGTGAGAAAATTATTGAAATGTTTAAAAACAATGTTCCTCAAAGAAAGATAGGAAGAGATTTGGATATTTCACATTCAACAGTGCATAACATAATTAAAAGATTCAAGGAATCTGGAGGAATTTCAGTGCGTAAAGGACAAGGGCGCAAGCCTAAGCTGAACAACCGTGATCTCCGATCCCTCAGGCGGCACTGCATCAAGAATCGTCATTCATCTATAAGCGATATCACCACATAGGCTCAGGACTACTTTGGCAAACCTTTGTCAAGTACCACAATACGTAGTTACATCCACAAATGCCAGTTAAAACTGTACTGTGCCAAAAGGAAGCCCTATGTTAACAGTGTCCAGAAGCGGCGTCGACTTCTCTGGGCTCGGAGGCATCTGGGATGGACCATCACACAGTGGAAACGTGTACTGTGGTCAGATGAATCAGTATTTGAGGTATTTTTTGGGAGGAATGGACGCCGTGTGCTCCGGACCAAAGAAGAAAAGGATCATCCAGACTGTTACCAGCAACAAGTCCAAAAGCCAGGGTCTGTCATGGTATGGGGTTGTGTCAGTGCCCTTGGCAAAGGTAACTTGCACTTCTGTGAAGGCACCATTAATGCTGAAAAGTACATAGAGATTTTGGAGCATAATATGCTGCCTTCAAGAAGACATCTTTTCCAGGGACGTCCATACATATTCCAACAAGACAATGCAAAACCACATTCTGCACACATTACAAAGTCCTGGCTGCGGAGGAAGAGGGTTCGGGTACTTGACTGGCCTGCCTGCAGTCCCGACCTGTCTCCAATAGAGAATGTGTGGCGCATTTTGAAGCGCAAAATGCGACAACGAAGACCCCATACTGTTGCCCACCTTAAGACTTGTTTGCAGGAAGAATAGGACAAAATTACACCTGAAACACTTCCTCACTTGGTGTCCTCAGTCCCTTAACGTCTTTTAAGTGTTGTGAAAAGGAATGGCAACATTACAAAGTGGTAAATGCTTTACTGTCCCAACTTTTTTTGAAATGTGTTGCAGGTCTGAATGACAGGAAAGGATGCATATTTACAAATGACATGAAGTTGACCAGACAAAACATGAAATATTTTGTGTTCATATTGTCTGCAATTAAATACAAGTCAAAGTAAATTTAGAAATCACTTCTTTTTTTCTTTTTTTTTGCGTTTTCCATACTGTCCCAACTTTTTCTGATTTGGGGTTGTACATGTGCCAGTTCCCAGCCTTGACAACCATTCATAGGTTCTGGGAGGATGTGAGTAAACACTCTTCACAGGACTGTATAATATTTGTTAAGAACCTCTCTTCTCAGAGAAGTAATTTTCTCCCACTTGTTATGTTTTAGTTTGCTTATCATTTATCAACATTCCTCATCTATTGGATTATTATTTTACCCTTTATTGTTTAAATACCTAGACATTGTGTTATATTTATGTAACGGATCACTATTTTTATTTAATAAATAATCTTGCAAGTCAAACCATATGTTTGCATGTGTGATCCTCTTTATGTGACGGTTCTCGACCGTCACATAAAGAGGAAATACTGATGAGCAGGTGACTACAACTTTAATACTCTCCGCCCATAAATTAATCAATTAGGAGTGACGTCTGCAGCCAATCACATCCTCAAGAAAGAAATAGAGGACAGGGTCGGGTAACACTTTATTTTGATGGTCCCTTTTGAACATTATGTTGACTATAAGTAAATTTGCAACTACATGTCAACTAACTCTCATTAGATTATCAGTAGACTGTCTGCTTAATGTCTGCTAACTCTTTATTGTGATGGTCCTCCAACAGACATTCTACTGACTATAAGTAAGTTTGCAAGTACATGTCAACTTATTCTAACTCTAACCCTACCAGTCTACTAATACTCTACTAACACTCTAATGAGAATTAGTAGACATGTAGGTGCAATGTTATTTATAGTCAACAGAATGTGTTAAAGGGACCATCAAAATAAAGTGAAACCCAGGGTCGTAACATACTCTTTGTAGAATTGGTGGTCCTCATGTTATAATCACACCTGGGGCCTCATTTATAAACGTTGCGTACGCACAAAAGAAGGCGTACGCCACTCTCTACGCAATAATTGGTATTTATAAAAAGCAAACTTGACGGGAAAATGTGCGGTGCTTCACGCAAGCTCTGACCCAGGCGTACGCACAAAAACGGGTGAAATGAGAAATGGCGACACCGTCAGCACATGGAAGAAACACGTGAAAGTCTGTGAAACTGTAGACCGTTGTGTAAAAGAAATGGCAAACACCCGTTTGATTGATCTGCAGTGTAAAACAAACAAAATCAAACGAAAATTACAACAGAAATGCAAAAAAAAAAAAAGTGAAATATGTTCTGCAACAATATTGGCATGTTATGCAATTCATCCTCATAAATAATATGGTAAACAGAACAAAATAATGTACAAAACTGATATTGTCGTCAATGTGTCCGTCTGGCGGAGCAGATATAGATGCAATTAGCCAGATAGATAGATAATTAGGGAGATATATAGATAAATAGATAAATAGATAGATAGATGTATTAATTGTCCACTGGGGAAAGTTGTTTTCATAGTAAAAAAATTCTTCATCAGCTACAGAATCATGGTATTCATGCAAATGCCTTTAGTTTGTTTTATTTTCGATAAAATAACATATGACGTATGTCTCAACCATTCAGAAAGCTGCAAGACATTACATTTGCACTGAACTATTTCCCATTTCCACGTAGATAATAGGGACTGGGATTAATAGGGATTCCCCAATAATTGCCGCCAGTCTCTCATCAAGAGGGGTCAGCTCCAGTGTCCCCTTTCCCCACCCGTGGAAGACACACTCTGGCGATGGAGCGCTAGACGCTTTTTTGCCTCGACTTTGATATACGACCGTTTCTTTTTTTTTCCGGCCACGGTCCGAGGTTGTGAGGCTACAGCATTTACAGCGTCTGCAACCTTTTGCACCTCAAGTGCCTTTTTGGCATTAGTAATGCCCAAACTGCCCTCCAAAAAATATTTTTCTCCTCTTTTCCTCCTCGCCAACGATAATTTCTACTTCACATTGAGTGAAGTTATGTTTTTTTGATTTCCTCTCTGTATTTGCCATGATTTCGCAATCGATGAATATTAACTTGTGGGCGTTTCACGGACTATTTATGGGCAACTATGGGCATGACATGAAGCCCCAAAAGCTGCGCTACATTTAGAATTGATTGTGATTTATTAAGGGAAAACTGCGTAGGATGTGCGTGCGCACGGTTTTATAAATCCGAATATTTCTGTGCGTACGCATGTCCTATGTTTCATCCGTACGCCACTTCTGACGCAAATCCTACGCAAAGTTTTATAAATGAGGCCCCAGGTCTCCACATGTTTTATGAATTCTAGTTTATGGCCTCAGCAGAAATGGTGGTGATGAACTTTAGACACATATAGACACATATATTTAGACACTTTAGACAAGGAGATATCTGTGACTTGAGTGTGTTGCAAGCCTTGTGTAACTGCTCACAAGATCCCTCGAGTATCTAATGACCGGGGCACAGGCAAAGGCAGAATTTCTGAGAAATAAAACTGCTTGTTTTGTGTGTTAATTTTATTGTTTATCCATTAATTAATAAACTCTGCAAGCAATATTAAAGTTTCGACTGATCAGTGCTGTATCAAGTGTTATGATCTGTTGTATTTCCATGAGATATCGTGGGGATTTTGAACCATTCTCAGTCCCAGCACTCAATATAGGCAAAGTAACATTTCCGGAAATTGTTTTCAAGCAAGTGATGTGTGTACAGTACAAAAACAACGATGCATAAATCCAACATAAAAAGAGAAGCAGGTCAAAACAACAAACAAAAGATCACAACCTGTATAATTAACCTGGCAGAAATAAACCCAAACTATCTTACTTCCTAACTATAGCAAACAAAAGAGAAAATGTTTCCCCTTCCTACACATAAAATCAATGGTCATCATGGGCTGACTTCTGTTATCTACACTATCTATATTGTCTTTGAAGTTCTGTTTAAATATGACAATGACAGCAAAATATGTTTTGATATATATTTCTGTTTTTGTTGAGGACTTTCTAAGGGTGTTTTACAGATCTGTGCAACTTGTCTGACCATCATGTGAGATTAAGGGGCGGCAGTGGCTCAGTGGTTCATGTAGGTTGTCTACAAACCGGAAGGTTGGTGGTTCAATCCCTGGTTCCTCCTGACCAAATGTCGACGTGTCCATGAGCAAGACACCTAACCCCAGCTGCTCCCGACGAGCTGATGGAGCCTTGCATGGCTGACACCGCCATAAGTGAATGACTGGGTGATTGTGAGGCAGTATTGTCACGGCCCCTCCCCTGCCTTGCAGGGGCGGTTCCTCCTGCAGGCAGAGGAGGGTCGTTGGTGATTGGAGCCACCTGGGCTCAGGGTATTTAAACTGCCTCACTAACCTCTCTCTCTCTCTCTCTCTGCTCCTCCAGGTATGATCCTGTTTGTGTTTGTTCCTTTGTAGTTTTACTTAGTTTCCACTCAGACATGTTACACACACAGATTCATGCATCCCTGCACTTTATGTAATGAAGACTATCTTATGTTCTGGTGGAAAATGAGCAGTCACAAGACGTCCGGTCAGAGACGTATATTTCTTTAATGGGTGGTAATTTTGCAGCCACATTTAAACAGTAGTGGTTTGGTATATGAACGCACTCTGTCAAATCGATCAAACCAGGCGGCATAACTCCATCAAACTTTCTCTGTGTATGCTCTATAGACCACGCCCCAATAACTAGACTGTTCCGTTAATGCACGTCTTCTATGCCTTAAAGCAATATTTATTTAGCCACAAGGGGGCATTAGTGTATCTTTTATAAATAGAATACAGATTGGAGAGCCTTTTCAACACTTTACATACACCTTACACTATGACATTTTCACACCTCATTCCATTTTCCTTGTTTATAGTTACTAGTTTTTTGGTTTACAATAAAGAACCTCTTTTGGCCTTTACCTGTTGTTGGTGTCCCCTCATTTTTGCCACAGGCTATGAGCCGGCCTGTGACAGTATGTAAAGCGCTTTGGTGGCCACGGGTCTGTTGAAAGCGCTATATAAATGCAGTCCATTTACCATTAAACGAAAATACACATTAAAACAGTGTCACGTAATATATGCTCTGATCAAACTTGTGTGTGGTTTAATCATCACAGAAACTACTTTCACAGAATTTTAACAACAAAAAAAGTTTTTCTCCCTAATCTAGCTAAAGTCAAAGTGAAAGGACGTGTGGTGACCCATACTTGGAATTTGTGCTCTGCATTTAATCCATCTAAGTGCACACACACATAGTAGTGAACACACACACACACACACACACACAGTAGTGAACACACACACACACACACACACACACACACACACACACACACACACACACACACACACACACACAGTAGTGAAAATACATATTAAAAAATGTTGGGTTAAAAACAACCCAAGTTGGGTTGAAAATGGACTAACCCAGCCATTGGGTTAAGAAAAGCCATTGGGCACAAAGAAAGCTTCAGTGCGCTCACGTGCACGATGTGTTTGTTTGAGCTGATGTGTGTGTGGGCGTCGCCTCTGTATTTGAATCTGAATAGAGCGCGGGCTTCGTGGGTGTGGTCGCATTAATGTATAATCAGCCGCTCAGGAACGACTAACATTGCTCTGCTTTCAAACGGATTACATAAACACAGAATATTTGTTTTTGATTTGGTTTACAGTGTTTAAAATCTGACATTTCAGCGTTTCTTTAGACATATGGCTCATGTTTGTAAGACAAGTATTCACTAAGCTAGAGGTCATTTTCTGAAGACTATCTGAATGAACGTCTTTGACAGAGAGGCTGCAGATCGCGCATTATGTCTGATTTCTTTATTTTGCAAAAAGCACAACAATTAGTTTTTATTGTGACTGTACAAAAAAAAAGAAACTTAACAAATTATAATGATGTATAACACTTGCCTGAATGATTAAAAACGACATAGTTATTTGAGTCTCTTTGGCACTGATAAGAAAAAAAGCAAGACAATTTCACCATCTGCGCGGTCTCATAAAATTGGGCTGCGCGCGGACAGGGTGTGTGTCCGGGAACCCTCCTGATGACGACAGTTACGCCATGCGGATGTGGATGGCCAAAGTATACTTTGAGCTTTAAATTATTATTATACACGAATACAGCATTTAAAATGAATTGCACGCCATTTAGGAACACAAGCTATCCATTAATCTGATATTCTAATATGATCTCGCTCACCGCAGTGTGAACAAGTGTCTCATAGTAGCGCCGAACCAACGCACAGAGTAGCATTAGAACATCACTTTAACACACTCACAAGTGTGTGATATGATCAAACAGCGCTGCGTTACACACACACACACACTCGCATGAGCGGACGAAGCGGAAGCACTCACAGCAGAATCAAAGCTCTGGTGCTGTTGCTGTGTCACGCTCTTCTCTCATTAGCAATTGCTCCAGCGACCTTCGTTTTGAATAGGCGACCTCTAGCGGCGAAAAACTACATATTGTGGCTTTAAGTTACATGTGTAAATATGCAGACACTAGAATGGGACAGGATATGAATGCACTGCAGTGTACAATGGCAGCTTTTAGTATATATCTGTGAACTCATGAACCGTACAGGAGTGCAGGGAAAAGACAGGTTTAAAACCAGGCTATCTAGTGTATTAGGGGAAGTGTGTGTGCAGGAGGAGACAGGAATGTGTTCTGGTGTACAGGAATATCTTTCTCTAGAATCAAATATGACTTCCTTTTAACTCTCATAACAAAGCCCTCATGTCATGTCTTGTGCTTGTCTTATGAGCCGTGTTCTGATTGGTTAAACAGGTGTTTCTTGTTAGTCATTAGTCTTAGCCCTCATGTTTCCATTGTATCTTGTCTAGCTTTGTTCGTGTAATCATATGAGGAATAAGGCGCATGCGCAGGTTGTGAGCGCGTTGTTTGTGTTGGAGCTCCGTCGAATTGATTCATAATCCTTGATTTTCTTCTTAACACTCGCTTACAAACGAATACTTTCTATTATTTACAGCGTGTGAACATATCTCCGATACGATTCTCTATAAAAAACAATCGGATTGCTTTGATATCGCTACTTATATCCGAACTTCCGCTACATTGGGGGCGGCAGTGGCTCAGTGGTTCATGTAGGTTGTCTACAAACCTGAAGGTTGGTGGTTCGATCCCCGGTTCCACCTGACCAAGTGTCGAGGTGTCCATGAGCAAGACACCTAACCCCAGCTGCTCCCGACGAGCTGGATGGCGCCTTGCATGGCTGACACCGCCGTCGGTGTATGAATGAGTGTGTGAATGGGTGAATGTGAGGCAAAATGTAAAGCGCTTTGGATGGCCGTAGGTCTTAAAAGCGCTATGTAAATGCAGTCCATTTACCATTTACTAGCCGTAGCCCGCTAGCATTGCACGCATGGTAACTTATTTCCACCTGTAACCACTGAAACCTACAATTCGCCATTGAAGCACATCTGCTACAATGGCGAATAACTCGGATGTGAGTCTAATGTTACCTTTGAGTGCAGGTGAGGAAACGTTCGAGCTGCATTCGGTGCAGTTGGAGTTGGAGTCGTTGGACAAGCAGATTCGCGGCCTACTAGACAGACAAGCCGTGCTGAGAGAGCGACGATCAGCGCTTGAAACATCACGCGCCGATGCTCTCAAGTCAGTGGTTAGTAACCTCTTGACTCCGACCTCGTCTACTCCGCATGTTCCTTTGCACAGGACCCAAGCACCCAGGACGCGATCATCCCTGGCTTCGTTCACCCCGGCAACGACACAGCACCATGGACCCTGGGTGTTTCCACAGCGGAAGACGCGAGCCAGGACCAGAGCTAGGACCTCTCCGCCCCTCCCGGTCTTCGAGATCTCCACCCGGAACCGCTTCTCCCCTCTTCGCGAGACGGAACGTGACGCTGTGTTCATCGGTACTTCCATCGTCCGGCATGTCCACGCTACCTCAGGTAAAGGCAAGGTTATCACTCACTGCTTTCGTGGTGCTCGTGTTCTCAATGTCGCTGCGCAGGTTCCCGAGATCCTGAACGGTGACGAGCGCATCGGAGCTGTCGTGCTGCACGCGGGAACGAACGACACCAGGCTGCGGCAGACGGAGGTTCTGAAGAAGGACTACAGGAGTCTGGTCGAGACGGTGCACAGAACATCGCCTGAAGCAACGATCATCGTATCTGGACCCCTTCCCACGTACCGACTAGGACATGAAAAGTTCAGTAGATTGTTTGCTCTAAATGAATGGTTAATGTCATGGTGTAATAAACAGAAGCTACTCTTTGTAAATAATTGGAATCTGTTCTGGGAGCGACCTAGGCTCTTCCGTCCTGATGGCCTTCACCCCAGCAGAATCGGAGCGGCTCTTCTGTCGGACAACATCTCCAGGGCGTTACACACCACAATATGACTAGTAAGTCAAAGTCCAATTCACAGTCTTTGCTGTCCTAACTTAATTGACATAAGTACCAATGTAGAACATTATATAGAAACTGTGTCTATTCCTCGTTTAGTGAGGTCAAACATTAAATCTACTGTAGGATCTAGGAAAAATCTAATTGTGATTAAACCAGAAAATCTCAATATTAGTGAACAAAAACAATTTCTAAAACTAGGTCTTCTAAACATTAGATCGCTCACACCTAAGGCGGTTATTGTAAATGAAATGGTCACAGATAATAGATTCGATGTACTTTGCCTTACTGAAACCTGGCTTAAGCCAAATTATTATTTCGGTATTCATGAGTCTACTCCACAAGCATACTGTTATAAGCATGAGCCCAGTCTGATTAGTCGTGGCGGCGGTGTTGCAACAATCTATAGAGATATTCTTAATGTTACTCAGACAACAGGTACATTAGAAGTACATTAGAAATTGTTGCACCAATTAGATTCAAAAAGGTTAGAGAGAAAACTAAAGCACCATGGTTACAACAGTGCTACACGTTATCAAGAGAGAAACTAGTAACTTAGAGCGTAAATGGAAAAAAACTAATTTAGAGGTCTTTAGAATCGCGTGGAAAGATAGTATGTCACGTTATAAAAAGGCCCTAAAAGCAGCCAGGGCTGAGCGTCTCCGCAAACTAATAGAATATAAACAAAATAATCCAAGGTTTTTATTTAACACCGTGGCTAGACTAACAAATAAACAAGCATCGCCTGAGCAAAACATTCCGTTACAGTTTAGTAGTAATGATTTTATGAATTTCTTCACTGAGAAAATAGAAAGCATCAGAAACAAAATTGTAAATGTACAATCTTTAATGATGTCTTATGATTCAACCTCAATTATCGCCCCTCAAGAACTTCTACACCGCTTTACAACTATAGGACAGGAAGAGCTAAATAAACTTATCATTGCATCTAAACCAACAACATGTTTATTAGATCCAATACCCACTAAACTACTGAAAGAGTTGTTACCTGTAGTGGAAGAGCATCTTCTCAATATTATTAACTCGTCTTTATCTTTAGGTCATGTTCCAAGAATATTCAAGTTGGCAGTCATAAAACCTCTCATTAAGAAGCCACAATTAGATCATAATAACCTAGCAAATTACAGACCCATTTCAAATCTTCCATTTATGTCTAAAATACTAGAAAAAGTTGTGTCTGCCCAATTGTGCTCTTTCTTGCAAGAAAATTATATCTATAAAAAATTTCAATCAGGATTCAGGCCGCATCATAGCACAGAATCCGCGCTCGTTAAAATCACAAATGATTTACTTCTAGCTTCTGACCAAGGCTGTATCTCAATACTAGTTCTACTCGATCTTAGTGCTGCGTTCAATACTATAGATCATAAAATACTCTTAGATCGACTTCAAAATTACACTGGTGTTCAGGGACAGGCATTAAACTGGTTTAGATCGTACTTATCAGACCGCTACCATTTTGTCTGTCTAAATGGGGAAAAATCAAAGATAACGTCAGTAGACTATGGGGTGCCGCAAGGATCCGTGTTAGGCCCTCTGCTATTCTCAATATATATGCTGCCACTTGGTAATATTATAAGAAAACATGGAATTAATTTCCACTGTTATGCTGATGACACTCAATTATATATTTCATCACGACCGGATGAAAACGCTAAAATATCTAAACTGACAGCGTGTGTTGAAGATATTAAATACTGGATGACGTGTAATTTTCTGCTATTAAATTCAGATAAAACGGAGGTATTACTTATTGGTCCAAAAAACTGCTCACAAAACCTCTCACAATACAACTTTAACTTGGAAGGATGTCCTGTCACTTTATCCACAACAGTAAAAGACCTGGGTCTCCTGCCTGATCGATTGCTCCTGTCTGCCTGCTGTGTCTGTTGCTCTGTAGCTCAAGTCTGTAGCTCTGTAGAGCCTTGCTTACGTTTGAATCTTTATTTTGATATTTCCTCTTTCTTCTACTGCTAAATATAACTTACTCATCACCATACATTGTTTAAAAATTGCCTATCACGTTAAATTTGACATCGCTAGCTTTTAATCTAAATCACCATCACACGTTAGCATTTCGCTAGCCTGTTAGCTTGTTATCTCTGCACCCGGGTCTCCCTTTTTCTGAGTTCATAACTTGGATTAGTAAATTGTGTCCAGCAAACGATTGTGGTAAGTGGTAAGTTGGATTTATCAACAAACACGGTAAGTCATGTCTTCTCCTGTCATTATCACTTGCACCGCATGTCGCATGTTCAGTGTAGGCTTCTCCGCTGGCGAACAGGGCTTCACATGTGATAAATGTAAGGAGATAGTTAGGCTGACGGAGAAGATTTCAGAATTAGAAACACGCATCCACACTTTCGTAACATACTTTACTTTCGTAAATTCTCTAAGATTATTATTCACGTCAGCACTAATGATGTTCGTCTTCACCAGTTGGAGATCACCAAAATTAACATTAAAGAGGTGTGTGAACTCGCTAGTACGATGTCAGAGGCTGTTTTTTGTTCTGGACTGCTCCCTGTAAAAAGGAGTGATGAGATAGTTTGCAGACTATCATAACTCAATGGCTGGTTGTCTAAGTGGTATCTGCAAAATAACATAGGGTTCATAGACAATTGGAAAAGTATTTGGGGCAGACCTGACCTGTTGAAGAAGGATGGCATCCATCCCTCTTGGGTGGTGCCGCTCTTCTCTCTAGTAATTTGGCACATAGTCTTAGAGCTAAACCTTGACTCACTAGGGCCCAGGTCAGGAAGCAGACAAACTGGCTAAACCGACCGTCTGCTAGCTGTCTCACGTTACCGGAGTCAGATAAATCCCAGCACATAGAGACTCTTTCACCTAAATATTATCATATAGAGACAGTGTCTGTTCCCCGAATTAGTAATTACAAAAAAATATCAAAACCATTCAACAGTAAAAATTTAATTGACGTCCAACAAATAAACAAAAGATATAATACAGATGAACAATTAATAAAGCTTGGGTTGCTGAATATTAGATCCCTTTCCCCAAAAGCGCTTATTGTTAACGATATTAGATATCTAGATGATAATAATCTAGATGTGCTCTGTTTGACAGAAACCTGGCTAAAACCTGACGACTACATTACCTTAAATGAGTCCACCCCCCAAGATTATTGTTATAAACATGAGCCGCGTCTGAAAGGTAAGGGGGGAGGGGTTGCTGTAATTTATAATAATATCTTCAGTATTACTCAGAAGTCTAGTTTCAAATATAATTCCTTCGAAGTTTTGGTGCTTTATGTAACGCTATGTAGTGTTCATGATAAAACCCGTTCAACATTTGTGTTAGCTACTGTATACAGGCCACCAGGGCATAATACAGACTTTATCAAAGAATTTGCTGATTTTCTATCAGAGTTAGTACTGGCCGTAGATAAAGTACTAATTGTTGGTGATTTTAATATCCATGTAGACAACGGAAAAGACGTATTGGGATTAGCATTTAAAGACACACTAAACTCTATTGGAGTTAGGCAACACGTGTCAGGAGCCACTCATCGCCATAATCATACTTTAGACCTAATATTGTCACATGGAATAAATGTTGATACCGTTGAAATTCTGCAGCAGAGCGATGACATCTCAGATCATTACTTAGTATCATGTATACTTAATTTAGCTAAGGTTGCAAAGCCGCCCCCTCGCTTCAAAAATGGCAGGACAATCACTGCCGCTACTAAAGATCTACTTTAAATAATCTCCCTCATCAGTATCATCTGCTCAGCATCCCAGATAGTATAGAAGAACTCGATGTTGCAACAGAAACTATTGACTCTCTCTTTTCCAGTACTTTAGACACAGTTGCTCTAAGGTGCAATAAGACAATAAAACTCTACTCATCTGAATAGGAGATCTACAAGAGAAAACAGGACACCACCTGTTTCAACCTTATCTCCTCTCCCTGCTGAGGCCTGACCTTTTTCACCCTCTCTTTCTCAGGGCTCAGACAATCATGCAAATCTCAGACCCTGCAGGCCCTTTCTTGAGGGTCCATAAAAAATACTGTTGGTGCGAATGGTAAAGAGGTTTCAGTCCCACATCAGTAGAGCAGGTTCAAATAAAGAAAACAATGCTTGTTCTCCTGGTGTGGGAGATGCTCATTGATAAACATTTGCTGTCATCCCCCCAAAATAGGTGTGACCATTTGGGCACGAGAAAAGTTCCACCAAAAGCTGCATAAATATTTGGGTGCTGAATGTTTATTGTTCTTTTATTCTGGGTGAGTATTTAAGGGGAATTGACAAACCGCTCAAGGAAGCATCTGTAATCAGAACTTCCCACACTGTTGCGGTGTGTCTCTACTGCCAGGTATTACTCCTTGAAACTATTTTGAAACTATTTTGATACTATTAGTTGGTAATTATGAATTGTTTTCTATGCTGATCAGTTGTGTATGTTGGATTTTTTAAATTCCTTTATTTGATCTTTTGCCTGGCGAAATAAACACTAATTTTGATTTATCTTGTATTCTTCTGAAATCATTATTTTATTCATGTCCATGCGGGGTTTGTAGGGGTTACCGCAGATCTCTCTGCCAGGGCAGGCCATACTGGGAACTCCATAGCGGGAGCATTGAGCCATGCATGAGGGAAAACCTGATTTCTGACCTGCCACTGTTATTATAAGTTGCAGTTTTCGTGACTATCACTAAAATTACATGTTTTATTATGAGTGCACATGTGTGACTCACTTAGAGTTAAGATAGTTCACCCTGCAATCCTCTGTAATATCAGAACTGACTAATCTGTGAACATTAGAGCAAGCGAAATCCGTACGCTTAGCCTATTTGCGACTCCGTGTCCCATGGAGGATATTAATATTTGAAAATAAGTGATACTAAGAAAATCAATGATCTAAATTAAATCGCAACCAATCTTAAAATCAGCTGATAAACTCTAAACGTAAAACATTTTATGGAGTCACATGAAATTGGAGTCAGATTAACTTATATATATATGGAGTCAGATTTGAGGAAATGGATCTTCACATTTTAATGAATTAAAGTGATTTTTACAGAAGCGCCAGAAAAGACATACACGCAGAAGTCCTTCAACCAGCTGCTGGATTTCGTCATTGAGCCAGTGGGTGGACTTTACAATCCTTTTCCTACTTAGCTCCAAAACTGTGGAACAGTCTTCCTAACATTGTTAGGGAAGCAGACACACTCTGTCAGTTTAAATCTAGACTAAAAACACATCTCTTTACTGTGGCATACACATAAAACACTTTTTCAATGAAATGATTGTTAGGCTGCATTAACTAGGTCAGCCGGAACCGGGAACACTTCCCATAACACCTGATGTACTCGTTACATCATCAGAAGAATGGCATCTACGCTAATGATAGTCTCTCTGTTTTATCCCGAGGTTTACTGCAGCTGGATCCGGGCCATATCCAGTTCAGATGGTGGACCTGCGCCCAGAGAAGACCAACACAGGACCCTGAAGTGTCTGCAGAGACCGTGATTAGACTCCCCCTGCAACTGCCTCATCGACACGGCATCTCAATAAACCCGTCTCCGGCGTGTTGACTCAGATTGTTCGAATATTACAATTAAATAATACTTAAATCGATATGTCATCCTCAATAAACCCGTCTCCAGCGTGTTGCCTCCGATCATTCGAATATTGCACTTTAATAATTATTTAATCAACATCATCCTCAATAAACCCGTCTCCAGCATGTTGCCCCCGGTCCCTCGAATATTCTGATCTATTATGACCTCCGAGCTGTAAAGCTGCCAGAATAATAATAATAATACGCTGTTTGTTAATTGGTCATAGAAGAACTGGCACCCCGACTGAGCCTGGTTTCTCCCAAGGTTTATTTTTCTCCATTAGGTCACCTAATGGGGTTTTGGTTTCCTTGCCACTGTGCTCAGTTGGGGACAATAAATTTTTCAACTAAACATCGAAATAAATCGAAATAATAAACTAAATTAACCATTTAAACTAAATTACTGATCGAATTATTGATCTAAAGCCCACACTGTCACTGTATGATAATTGAAAAGAACTGATGACATCAGCGTTTTCTCCAGAATGGCTATACAGCTGAATAAAATTATGCTGCATTATTTTCCTGTTTAACACTGTGAAGCTGCTTTGAAACAATCTACATTGTTAAAAGCGCTATATAAATAAAGTTGACTTGACTTGACTTGACTTAAATTAGACCGCAACTTGTCTTTCGAAAATCATATTTCATATGTTACAAGAACGGCATATTTCCACCTTAGAAACATTGCTAAGCTATTTAACATGCTATCTATTTCTGATGCAGAAAAGTTAGTTCATGCATTTATGACCTCGATACTAGATTACTGAAATGCTTTATTAGCTGGTTGTCCTGCATCATCAATAAACAAGCTACAGTTAGTCCAAAAAAACAGCTGCTAGAGTTCTTACTAGATCAAGAAAATATGATCATATAACACCAATTATATCATCTCTACACTGGTTACCTATTAAGTTCCGTATCAATTACAAAGTATTGCTACTGACCTATAAAGCCCTAAATGGTTTAGCTCCAGTGTATTTAACGGATCTTCTATCGCCCTACAATCCATCGCGCTCTTTAAGATCACTAAACTCGAGGCTTCTGGTCATTCCTAGGATATCTAAGTCCACTAAAGGAGGGAGGGCATTTTCACATTTAGCTCCTAAACTCTGGAATAGTCTTCCTGATATTGTTCGAGGTTCAGACTCGCTGTCCCAGTTTAAAACTAGATTAAAGACGCATCTCTTTAGCCAAGCATTCACATTATAAATACGTTTTATACTACAGTTAAATCGGATCAAAAGCATTAATATTCTGAACAGCAGCTATGCTAATTATTTCCCATCTGCTTTTCTGTTGTTATCTCGGGACACTAGTCCCGAGGTAACTAGTTCGTCAGCTCCAGTTTGTATCCAGCCTCTGATGGAGACTTCAGATGCCCCTGTGATGAGACGACTCGACGCCTGTGAAGAGACGACTCAACGCCAGCGTTGTTATGGCCTAAAATAATACATGATTGATTAACTTATTCTAACATTTTTCAATGTACATTTATGAAATGCACTTTCTGTAAAGCTGCTTTGAAACAATGTGTATTGTGAAAAGCGCTATACAAATAAATTTGAATTGAATTGAATTGAACTATTCTTAATAAATCTCATGACTGCCTTTATTTGTTTTCCTGACTTGGACCATTATTTAATAAATTGGTTATAGTAAATTCCTGGCACCCTACTACTTGTAACTCTTCCTTAAGAATCCTCCTTTCTTTATAATAAGCCTTGCATTTCTTCAATACATGTTCTACTGTCTCCTCTATTAAACAGACATAACATAAACCTGTGTTATGCTTCCCCATAATATGTAAAGTATGATTTAGATTTGAATGTCCTGTTCTTAAATGTGTGAAAATAACTTGTTCTCTTCTACTTAAGTTGTGAATTATATTACTTCTCTTTATGGTATTTTGGATTTTGTAATAGTGCCGACCTGTATGACATGAGTCCCAAACTGTCTGCCATTTCTTATTACACGTTTTTAAAATAAAATGCTTACCTTCTGATCTACTAAGTGAAATATTCATATTTGGTTCTTTCATTTTTAATGATTCCTTGGCTATTTTGTCTGCTTCCTCATTACCTTGAATTCCCCCATGTGCTGGAACCCACATAAACCGAATTATTATTCCCACCTGTTGTAAAATGTATAACCTGATCATGATTTCTGTTAAAATGTCAGTTCTATTTGTTTCCAATGATTGTAAACTCCCAAGAACTGCCATTGAATCAGAGCATATTATTACTTTATCAGGTCTAACTTCATAAACCCACTCTAGTGCCATTAGAATAGCTGTCATCTCAGCTGTATATACTGATGTGCCATCTGTTATCCTTCCAGCCTTCCTCACCTTAAACTCTGGAACATAGAATGCAGTCCCTGTTCTTCCAGTCTCTATACTCTTCGAACCATCTGTATATATTTGAAGAAATGAATAGTGTGAGTTATTTATATACTCAGTAACATATTTTTTTATACTAACAACTTCATCCATTTCACTTCTGTTCTCATGTAATTTTATGTAAATTTCCATCTACTACTTCTACTCTCTACACCCATTTTATACCTGAGAGTATTACTCCTTGTTGCCCCCTCATGGTGAGTAGTACAAGTACAACAATAAAAAAACATGTTAACAGGTTTGACTGTTACACTAGACTAAAGTCCAGGGGTGACCGGGCTTTCTCCGACGCTGCTCCGAGACTTTGGAATAGCTTGCCTATGTAAATCAGAACTGCTCCCACATTATCCATTTTTAAATCAAAGTTAAAATCATTTTTATTTTATTTGGCTTATAATTCATGAGTTACATGTCTTGTATGTTGTGTTGTTGTTCTTGTGGCTTGTCTTTATGTCTGAATTTTACTCTACGGTTGTTTATTTTTTGTACAGCACATTGATCAACGGCAGCTGTTTTAATTTAATTAATACTTCAGTCAGTTTCATGAGGAAAACATCGGTTTAGAGAAGAGGAAAGTGCAGACACTGCAAACATACCTAGCTTTAAAAAACAGCCATGAAACTGTGATTAATACTGGATAACAACGGCTGAAAGCATGACAAAGACACTTTAACTGAAATAAATAATCACAAAACACAGACTATCATGAAAATCTTCTGCTGACAGTTCAAGAGAAATGGGGAAATAGTGAAATAATCTCTGAGGAAACAGATTACAGAAGTTTAACCGGTGCATTGTTCGTGTGGTTTCTGCAGTTCCTGAAAGTAAAGCTGCTCTTTACAGTGACATATAAAAATAATAATGATTAATTAACGGATCTCACATGAGCTTTAAGAGTTTAAGATAGTTTGATCATTTTTGTGGCATGATTTTTGGTTTTAGGTGAATTGTGAATTTATCTTTACATTATTTTTTCCAAATGCATATTTGTATATGATTTTGTATCATTTATAAAATTGGGAAATTGGAAACTTTATTGTGAGAAGTTTTCACCTGATTTGATCCGGCCTCCAGTGTATCTCTGGTATATGATCTGTCTGTAATATTACAATATTAATAACTTTCAGGCTCTTTTGATGCTGCTTTCCAACAAATTCAAAGTGAAGAGCTTTAAATGAGTTGTGTTCTGCTCATCTATAATCATATGAACATTATTAGTGTGAATGTTTAAAAACATTAAAGATGCTCCAGTCCTGATTCTTACAGTCAAACCCATCAGTGATTCTGATCTACAGTGAAGAATAAAGTCAAGTCAAGTCAAGTCAACTTTATTTATATAGCGCTTTTCACAAAGTAGATTGTTTCAAAGCAGCTTTACAGTGTTAAACAGAAAAATAATGCAGCATAATTTTATTCAGCCGCATAGCCACTCCGGAAAAAACGCTGATGTCATCAGCCCATCTCAACCATCACACAGCGACAGTGTGGGCTTTAGATCAATAATTCGATCAGTAATTTAGTTTAAATGGTTAATTTAGTTTATTATTTAGATTTATTTCGATGTTTATTTGAAAAATTTAGTGTCCCCAACTGAGCACGCCAAGCCAGAGGCAACAGTGGCAAGGAAACCAAAACCCCATCAGGTGACCTAATGGAGAAAAATAAACCTTGGGAGAAACCAGGCTCAGTCGGGGTGCCAGTTCTCCTCTGGCCAATTAACAAACAGCGTATGATTATTATTATTATTCTGGCAGCTTTACAGCTCAGAGGTCATAATAGATCAGAATATTCGAGGGACCGGGGGCAACATGCTGGAGACGGGTTTATTGAGGATGATGTTGATTAAATAATTATTAAAGTGCAATATTCGAATGATCGGAGGCAACACGCCGGAGACGGGTTTATTGAGGATGACATATCGATTTAAGTATTATTTAATTGTAATATTCGAACAATCTCAGTCAACACGCCGGAGACGGGTTTATTGAGATGCCGTGTCGATGAGGCAGATGCAGGGGGAGTCTAATCACGGTCTCTGCAGACACTTCAGGGTCCTGTGTTGGTCTTCTCTGGGCGCAGGTCCACCATCTGATCTGGATACGGCCCGGATCCGGCTGACTGCAGTAAACCTCGGGATAAAACAGAGACTATCATTAGCGTAGATGCCATTCTTCTGATGATGTAACGAGTACATCAGGTGTTATGGGAAGTGTTCCCGGTTCCGGCTGACCTAGTTAATGCAGCCTAACAATCATTTCATTGAAAAAGTGTTTTATGTGTATGCCACAGTAAAAAGATGTGTTTTTAGTCTAGATTTAAACTGACAGAGTGTGTCTGCTTCCCGAACAATGTTAGGAAGACTGTTCCAGAGTTTTGGAGCTAAATAGGAAAACGATCGACCGCCTGCAGTTGATTTGGATATTCTCATTATAATCAACTGGCCAGAATTTTGAGACCGCAGTAGACGTGATGGAGTATAATATGTTAAGAGCTCGCTCAAGTATTGGGGACCTAAACCATTTAGTGCTTTGTGAGTAATAAGTAAGATTTTAAAATGTATGCGATGTTTAATAGGCAGCCAGTGCAGTGTTGACAGAACTGGGCTAATATGGTCATACTTCCTGGTTCTAGTAAGAACTCGAGCTGCTGCGTTTTGGACCAGCTGGAGTTTATTTATTAAGCGAGCAGGGCAACCACCCAGTAGAGCATTACAATAATCTAGCCTTGAGGTCATGAACGCATGAACTAACTGTTCAGCATTTTGCATTGAGAGCATGTGCCGTAATTTAGATATATTTTTAAAATGGTAGAAAGCAGTTTTACAGATGCTAGAGACGTGGCTTTCAAACGAAAGATTGGTATCAAAGAGCACACCCAGGTTCCTCACTGACGACGAGGACTTGACAGAACAGCCATCAAGTGTTAGACAGTATTCTAGGCTACTACTTGTGGAGCTTTTTTGTCCAATAATTAAAAATTCTGTTTTTTCTGAATTGAGTTGCAGGAAATTACCGGTCATCCAATGTTTTATATCAGCTATGCATTCCGTTAATCTTGTGAATTGGTAAGTTTCTTCAGGGCGTGAAGAAATATAGAGCTGAGTATCGTCAGCATAACAATGAAAACTAACGCCATGCTTCCTAATGATATCTCCCAGTGGTAGCATGTACAGGGTGAAGAGTAGCGGTCCTAGCACTGAGCCTTGTGGTACTCCATACTGAACTTGCGATCGGTGTGACATATCTTCATTTACTACTACAAACTGATAACGGTCGCATAGGTATGATTTAAACCATGATAATGCAATTCCACTAATACCTACATAATTTTCGAGCGCTAAGATCGAGTAACACTAATAGAGATACAGCCACGATCAGATGAAAAGAGTAAATCATTTGTAACTCTGATGAGAGCAGTCTCAGTGCTATGATACGGTCTAAATCCTGACTGGAAATCCTCACAGATACCATTTCTTTCTAAAAAGGAACATAATTGTGAAGACACTGCCTTTTCAAGTATTTTTGACAGAAAGGGTAGATTTGAGATTGGTCTATAATTGACTAAATCTGTAGGATCAAGTTGCGGTTTTTTAATAAGTGGTTTAATAATAGCCAACTTAAAAGTTTTCGGTACATATCCTAATGACAAAGATGAATTAATGATATTAAGAAGAGGATCTATGACCTCTGGTAGCATCTCTTTTAATAGCCTAGTCGGTATAGGGTCGAGCATACATGTTGTCTATTTTGATGATTTAACGAGTTTAGCCAATTCTTCTTCTCCTATAGCAGTGAATGAGTGTAATTTTTCCTCAGTGACAATACAATGCTCTGTCTGATGTGATGCTGTAGTAGACGGCTGCATGGTTAAAAAATTGTTTCTAATATTATCAATCTTACATGTGAAGAAGTTCATAAAGTCATTACTGCTGTGCTGTTTACAATCATCAGAAGTTGAAGCTTTATTTTTTGTTAATTTAGCCACTGTATCGAATAAATACCTTGGGTTGTGTTTGTTTTCTTCCAAGAGAGTTGAGAAAAAAGCAGATCTAGCAGTTTTTACGGCCTTTCTGTATGTGATCATGTGCTCTTTCCACGAATTACGAAATACCTCTAATTTTGTTTTCTTCCAGCTGCGCTCCATTTTTCTGGCTGCTGTTTTAAGGGCCCGGGTGTGCTCGTTGTACCACGGCGTTGGACTATTTTCTTTAATCTTCTTTAAGCGCAGAGGAGCAACTGTGTCTAAAGTACTGGAAAAGAGAGAGTCAATAGTTTCTGTTGCAACATCGAGTTCTTCTATACTATCTGGGATGCTGAGCAGATGATACTGTTGAGGGAGATTATTTAAAAAGCAATCTTTAGTAGCGGCAGTGATTTCCTGCCATTTTTGAAGCGAGGGGGCGGCTTTGCAACCTTAGCTAAATTAAGTATACATGATACTAAGTAATGATCTGAGATGTCATCGCTCTGCTGCAGAATTTCAACGGTATCAACATTTATTCCATGTGACAATATTAGGTCTAAAGTATGATTATGGCGATGAGTGGCTCCTGACACGTGTTGCCTAACTCCAATAGAGTTTAGTGTGTCTTTAAATGCTAATCCCAATACGTCTTTTCCTTTGTCTACATGGATATTAAAATCACCAACAATTAGTACTTTATCTACGGCCAGTACTAACTCTGATAGAAAATCAGCAAATTCTTTGATAAAGTCTGTATTATGCCCTGGTGGCCTGTATACAGTAGCTAACACAAATGTTGAACGGGTTTTATCATGTACACTACATAGCGTTACATAAAGCACCAAAACTTCGAAGGAATTATATTTGAAACTAGACTTCTGAGTAATACTGAAGATATTATTATAAATTACAGCAACCCCTCCCCCTTTACCTTTCAGACGCGGCTCATGTTTATAACAATAATCTTGGGGGGTGGACTCATTTAAGGTAATGTAGTCGTCAGGTTTTAGCCAGGTTTCTGTCAAACAGAGCACATCTAGATTATTATCTGTAATAATATCATTAACAATAAGCGCTGTGATGGCCCACAATGCAGCCACACATCAGTGAGCGGTAATGTCACACACACACACACACACACACACACACACACACACACACACACACACACACACACACACACACTTTGAATATCTTAGTATTTAGTTTCCCCCACGTAATTTCTGTATTCATAGCACATTTATTTGGTAATAAGACTCAGACACTTTATTCCTCATTTACATATTTATTTTGAGTGGCCGTACATCATTAGCTGGTTTGAGTGCACACATTCTAGTTTATGTTGTATGGTACACTGATATTAATATTGATTTCTTTGAGTTTAAGTTACCGTTGGGGTGCTGTGGATGGTCGGAACGATTGACTGATGATCAGCGACTTCCAATTTGCAGTGCGCGCGTGTAAAGGGCCGGCAGGCTGCACGGACTGCTGTTTTTGGTTCCGCCTGCTGCTACCAATCAGCAGATTGACTGTGGGGGGGAATATAATGTTTGGATCTGGGTTTTTGATGCTAATTTCTTGTCTGCTTACTTTGTTTCTTTGTTGACTTAAGATATGTATGTATTGTTGTTCTAATTAGTGAACTGGCCTGGTTATTATTGATTTCTGATTGTATTTTGAAGTTTGTGTTTTTGTCTTCCCCCTTGTGTGTTAATGTGGACTAGTCCATTTGTATAAATGTGTCCCTGATGTGTCATTAGGAGGTCAGTTCAGGTTGGTTCTCACATGTCTTGAGTTATCTGAGTTTTGTTTTGTTCTGTTGACCTTAGTTATAGGCCTAAACATTTGATGTGTTTATTTCGACTTTAGTTTCCTTTGTTGAATCTTTTGTGTAGAAGCCTGAGTTTATATTAAATCATCTTTTGGGAAACTATTTTTCATTGCCTTCCTTTCCTTGACTGTCGGTCCCTCACAAGCGCTTTTGGGGAAAGGGATCTAATATTCAGCAACCCAAGCTTTATCAATTGTTCATCTGTATTATATCTTTTGTTTATTTGTTGGACGTCAATTAAATTTTTACTGTTGAATGGTTTTGATGTTTTTTTGTATTTACTAATTCGGGGAACAGACACAGTCTCTATATGATAATATTTAGGTGAAAGAGTCTCTGTGCTGGGATTTATCTGACTCCGGTAACGTGAGACAGCTAGCAGACGGTCGGTTTAGCCAGTTTGTCTGCTTCCTGAACTGGGCCCTAGTCAGTCAAGGTTTAGCTCTAAGACTATGTGCCAGATTACTAGAGAGAAGAGCGGCACCACCCCAAGAGGGATGGATGCCATCCTTCTTCAACAGGTCAGGTCTGCCCCAAAAACTTTTCCAATTGTCTATGAACCCTATGTTATTTTGCAGACACCACTTAGACAACCAGCCATTGAGTGATGATAGTCTGCTAACTATCTCATCACTCCTTTTTACAGGGAGCGGTCCAGAACAAAAAACAGCCTCAGACATCGTACTAGCGAGTTCACACACCTCTTTAATGTTAATTTTGGTGATCTCCGACTGGCGAAGTCGAACATCATTAGTGCCGACGTGAATAATAATCTTAGAGAATTTACGATTAGCTTTAGCCAGCACTTTTAAATTTGCTTTGATGTCAGGTGCTCTGGCTCCCGGTAAACAAGTGACTATGGTGGCTGGTGTCTCTATCTTCACGTTCCGTGTAATAGAATCGCCAATGACTAGGGCACTTTCAACTGGATACTCAGTGGGTGCTTCACTGAGAGGGGAGAACCTGTTTGATGTTCTAACCGGAACGGAAAAGCGGTTCTTTGGTCTGCGACTATGCTGCCTCACTGTTACCCAGTTTCCCTGCTGCGAGGGCCCTGCAGCCGGAACCGAAGAATGTACAGAGTTCACTAAGCTATTCGCATCCAAATCAGTGTCTAAAACTGTTACATCCTCACTACTCTCAGATAAAGTATGGATGCGTGTTTCTAATTCTGAAATCTTCTCCGTCAGCCTAACTATCTCCTTACATTTATCACATGTGAAGCCCTGTTCGCCAGCGGAGAAGCCTACACTGAACATGCGACATGCAGTGCAGGTGATAATGACAGGAGAAGACATGACTTACCGTGTTTGTTGATTAATCCAACTTACCACTTACCACAATCGTTTGCTGGACACAATTTACTAATCCAAGTTATGAACTCAGAAAAAGGGAGACCCGGGTGCAGAGATAACAAGCTAACAGGCTAGCGAAATGCTAACGTGTGATGGTGATTTAGATTAAAAGCTAACAATGTCAAATTTAACGTGATAGGCAATTTTTAAACAATGTATGGTGATGAGTAAGTTATATTTAGCAGTAGAAGAAAGAGGAAATATCAAAATAAAGATTCAAACATAAGCAAGGCTCTACAGAGCTGCAGACTTGAGCTACAGAGCAACAGACACAGCAGGCAGACAGGAGCAATCGATCAGGCAGGAGCAATCCTCGATCAGGCAGCAGTATAGCAGTGAAGAGCAATAATAGTCTGATCATTACAGTAATAACACACTAGTGAGAACACAATGTGCTCAGGAGAGGTTTGAGGATGTCTGAGGCTTAAAAGAGAGAAGTATGAAGAATATGAGAACATCTGTTCATGTTGAATCAGCTTTAGCTTTAACTAAATATAATCTTTACAACACATATAACACCTTCTTTACTCATTGATCTATGAAAAGGCTTTAAAATCAGACTTGACTTCACACTGGAGTGAGTGTCGAAAAACATGAGTAATTGAGTACATGAGAAATTACACGAGTATCTATGACCTCAGGAGCCTGCATGATTCTCACTGTATGGGACATGTGAATGTCTTATAGTTATTCCACAAGTTTTGACGTGTATTTTCTTGTCTTGTATTCACAACTCTAAGTCCATAGTTCCTTTAACACTGTTTATTCCTCCAAGTAGATAAAGAGTCACCTTTCTTACATACAGCACATAATCCTTGCACAACAATGTCTTCTCAACAACTTATTTGTAGAGATACTTTCCTTGTGAGCCATTTTATGCTGTATTATAATAAACGGTCAAAAGCTTTGTGTTCTCCCACTATGCGTCTGCATGTCAACAGTAAATGTCTAATTAACAAAAATAATTACTATATCAAATTTGCATAGTAAAAATATGAAAATATAAATTTTGAAATATGAAATATGGTTCTTACAGTGCTCATGTGAAATAGTCTGTGTGTACGATCTGTGCACTTTACTGTGCTGTTATGCCAAGTGTAGAAGTTGCCGCTGAGAGGCTAAGCAGTGGGATTAACATCCATGACGTGTTTCGTTTAAAATTAAGCTGGTTTAATTATACATGTAGAAAGGAACAGCCAAGTGTTGTATAATGACAATAAAGCAGAAAACATCAAATAAACAAAATAACAATACAAAACTATAGTGTGTGAAAACGGTCAACAGAAAGTGAGCGTCCCATCTACTCACCCCCTCCCTGAATGCCATCCACAACGAACAGGTAATAGTGATGTGTCGTTCATTTTGAACAAATCTTTAATATGACTCGAGAACAACGGGTTGCTCAGAGAGCGATTCGTTCATTTTGTGTTGACTGCGCATGCGCAACATCCCATATGCTATGTACAGGAAACAGAAAAAATGTGTTCATCTCTCGGGTTTGAGTCATTCGTTTATCAAGTCCCAGCCCCATAAGCAAGGCTATGCAGTCACCGGAAACAGAAAAGATTAGTTCATCTCTCGAGTCTTCTCGTTTGAGTCCCCATAGGCTGAATGCAGAAACAGTTCATCTTTCGAGTCTCGTTATTTTGTCACGTGACGTGACAGCTGCGTTGGATACAGAAATTAGTTAATTCCTTTACAGTCTATGGTTAATTCACAATTCCTTACAAACAAGTGCATAGTTTTTTATGTTTGTTTAGTTCAGTTTTTTGAAGACACAACCCAATGTGTCCAGGCTTCAATTATGAAAGTCAATTATTATACTAATTGATTTTCATATGGGAAGCCTGGACACATTGGGTTGTTCAGAATGGATAGGCATGTTTATTGCACAAATCTTCTGATGATTTCATAATAATAAATATATTACAACATGCAGTCAATAATACGACTGTAATGTTGTATATGTTGCAAGACACTGAACAGGGAAGCGGTCACGTGAAAAAAGAATGACTCGAATCCGAAGACTCGAGAGATGAACTAATCTTTTCTGTTTCCAGACTGCATGTATTGCATATGAGGCTTTCACGGCCGAGATCAGACATGATTTCAGAACTAATGGCTCAAATCCGAAGACACGAGAGGTGAACTAAACTTTCCAGGGAACAGACGTGATTAAATGTGAAGTGACAAAGGACAGAACAATTTGGATCGGGAGGTGAGGTGAACTAACAGACTGCATACATAGACTGAAGACCCAGCTAAGCAATTAATTAATCGTTTCTTTCTCAAAGTTTGGTCGTGGCTGCATTAGCTTATAGTTTATTTTTATTCCAAAAGTACTAAATGTGTTGAAAAATGTAGCATGCAACATTTAATTAGATTCTGCTGAAATGAAAAAAATGTTTCATTCATTTTGCTGAACGAGATTCAAAGATCTGAGTCAGTAAAATGATCCGAACTTCCCACTACTAACAGGTAATATGCACCTAAATGTCACGTTTAAACTGAAGAAAACTGAGGTGAGGACTCATGTGCAGTGCAGAGAAGAATTTAATAACAAAACAAATAAAAACAGGAAACAAAAACCCACGAGGGGGAAAAAACACATAATCAGAATAACAGAATACAAACTTAAACAAACCAACAGGAATCACAGGGAAAAAGGGAGACATAGACAATACAGACAATAATCCGACGAAGACTGAACACACAAAGGAACTTATAAAGGGGACAAATCAAGCAGGGAAATGAGGGAACACAGGTGGGGCAAATAAAACCAATAACGAGATAGCAAGGGGGGTGGGCAAAGCCGGACTTACCATTGGGCTTGACTGGGCTGAAGCCCATGGGCCCCGCCCTTTTACGTTTGATTTTTTTCAATAATATGTCAGTCATTTAATTTTTAATTTAAAGTTTGTTGATTGGTCTGGTATTGTTACCTGGCCCTGCCCTGCAATGAAAAATGTAATTTGATTAGCTAAATTAAATGTCAGTCATCTTGAGGTTTCCTGATTGGTTATTGGTAGTTACGTAGTGCCTCGTTTACTGCCGTTGAACAAACGGTATCAGGGTGGCGCGCTTAAAATAAAATTAAAGAATCAAAGACAGCAACGCAAAAAGGAAGTTCTCAGTAAAATGAAAAAGGATTACTGGATTTTTTTACACCCATGACACCACAACTTGATGTGCAAGCGGAGAATCCAGAGGACAACATTTCGAACCCGCTGGAAGAAACGGTTGGAGACGATTTGAATCAATGAATCATCATCTCTTCAGTCAGAAACAGCGACCGAACAATGTCCAACTACAGATTCTTTATCCACTGATCCTGCTCGCTGGGGTAAAATTGATGAAAACGTGCGTGCTTATTGGGCGCGAAAAGGTCCGGAATCCGTTCAAAATAAGGATGCTAATGTCAAGGCTTCTGAACGCCAAACATCAGAAGAGACTGTTTTCTAAAACTCATTTCAAACGCAAGCATTTGAATGGTGAGTACTTGCCCAGAGAATGGTTGCTCTACTCAACATCCACCGGTTGTGTATTTTGTTTTGCTTGCCGCCTTTTTTGGCGAGGGTGCCGGTCAATCCCTTTTTGAGTCTGGCTATATGTGAGGTAGTAGACATACTGTAGGTCAAAGTCAGCCTAACACTGCCTATATGTATATGGAGATGTATATAATCTATACAATATGTCAGCACTTACCAAGAACAGTTTTTTTGAAAGATTTATACACTCATAGATTTAGCTATTTATATGTAATACAAATGATTTGTTATGATTGCAACCTTAAAAGGTATTTGTTTTTCAATATGGTTTCCAGGTAAATAAGTGTTGTATTCTCATTCTGACCAAGATATTTGTGCATTGCAATAAACACATGATCACTTTGAACTTTTTTAATCATTTTTTTGTTTTGTTTTTTACATGTAACACTGTATACTGTACCAGTCACCTTTTGAAATTAGCTTTGCACTTCAAATAACGATTGGATCGATTATATTGTTACGCCACCAGATGGCGACAAATTACTTTTAAAAAACATTTGTCATTGAATCGTTCATTCAGGAGATTCGTTCAAAGATGCTGCTTCATCTATGAAACAATTGTATTTGATTGAGGAATTGAATCATTCATTCAAACCCAAGTTTTTTAAAATAACTAATTCAGATTAATTAAACATTTTTATAGACTTCAGCAATTAACATAAATTACGTTATTTTGTTTAGTTGTTTGTTCAGAATCGTGATCTCTATTTTTATTCTCAGTTTATCCAGAATTGTGTTGCTCTAATACATAGCTTGTGTATCATTTTGTTCTATTTAAAGTAATGTATAGAAGGTAGGGCCCGAAACTCAAGCCCAGGGGCCCCACCACCCTAAGTCCTGCCCTGGGGGTGGGATCTAGACAGAAGGTGTTTCTCAATGTCAAGAATACTTCCTTGGCAGGACTGGTCCTTCCAAGTCACTTCCTTCAGAGGCTAGGCGAGGCTCCTCTTTAGCATTTGGAGAACACGTAAATGGAACAGGCTAGCAAGTGCACGTCATTGCCTCATTATGTCAGTGAAAAGGTCCGTTAGCCATCAATAACGTACTTTGTATATATTGGTATAATTTATAATATCAATACGGTAGTAATTTTTACTGGCAGTTAAACGTTAAACTTTACTTATATTTACTACGGTTATAACAAATGTTTGGTAACGTAAATATACTTACACTTGAAAGCATATTGCTCCGTTAACGCTCCGACTCCGCCAACGTTCTGTCACAGGGTGTTTTGGTGTTGGTTCATGTTCATTGTTCCTTGTTCATGTTTTAAGTTGATCATGTTCATGTTATTTTTGAGTGTCATGTTCACTGTCTTGCTTCCTGGTTTTGTCACGTGATTCCCATGCCCTCATGTGATCTTGTTGTGTTCTGTCATTGGTTCATTGTTTAAGGCGAGACACTACAGGTGAATAGGGAATTTTTTTTAATTACAAGATATCACTGTGAAACTTCTCCAGTTTATTACTGGCATAAACATAAGAAAAAAATGTATTACAAGTTTTGTGTAAATTAATGTTTTAATATGCAAATTAGGCCTTATATGCTTAAATATACGCTCATTTGCATACTTTTCCAAAAACAAAATCTGGAAATTGGAAAGGACCATGTTTAAAATTATTGGTTCTATTTGTTGACATGTTAGATGAGAGGTCTTTTACAGATGGGATTCTGGATATCTTATTTTGTGCTTTAGTAAATTAGAGAATACTGACAATAGCCTTAAAAAATCAATTTTCGCCATGTTTTTTGGAGTTAAAGGACCTATAACTCAGGATAGGAATGATATATCAACAAATCCCTCTGTAAAAGCCTTCAGAATATAGTTTAGTGTAAGACTGCAAAAGTTGGTGCTTGTAGGTGCTCCTGAAGTGGATATATCTGACTCGGAGTGTGAGAAAAAACTCATTTTGAGAAAACGGCCTTTAAAGTTTTATACTGTATAACTGCATACATTTCTATAAAACCCCCAACCTACAAACAAAATATGTATTCAGTTAATTAATATCAGTAGTGTATAATATTTAAAACACGTGGAAATTGATAAATGAATAAATTATTAATACCAATAGCTATTAGAGAACTACCTTAAGAGAACTACCTTAACAAACACCAGTCACAAAAACTGCAGACAAACTGTCCCTGTTTGTTGTATTGGTCCATCTATAACTATTTGAATCTAATTCTGACGGGGTTTCGTCGTCTAATCTGTTGTTGTTTACTTTCTTTTTACTAGCTCTTGCTACTTGGTCTTTTCTGTGAGCGTTTAGGAGCCGATTTCAGCGTTGTCTGCACTTTCTCTGAGGTGGAGAATACACAAGCAATCGGCAGCGCGTGAGAAATTCACATCGACCAATCAGATGTGGTTTTCGGCTGCAAACTTTCGCGCTTGGTCAGTTCTACAAAGGAAATTGCCATATTTGGATTAGCCAGCGCTGTGTGTGAGACTGAGAGCTTTACAATGATACCAAGCATGACACGTTTCTGTGAATGGAGAAGGCACGAGAGATCGCGCTAGAATAACTCGCACAGTGACAAAATATAATGAAATAACCACCTTAATGTGTAATGTTGACATTTTTTTTATTTTGACATGAAAGCTTACATGTTAAGGGAGCAAACTGGCCCAAAATCTCAAAATTGACCACTGCATGAAAAAACTATGTTTTCACCTGCCGTGTCTCGCCTTAATCAGTGTTCACAGGTGTCCCTTGTCTTGTCATTAGTCTGTGTGTATTTAGCCCTCATGTTTGCCATGTGTCTTTGTCTGTTATTGAATGTTGTTTCCCGCTGTTGGTGAGTTCCCCTTCGAGGGAACTCGCACTGCGTCATCGAGTGACAACACTCTGGGAACGCCCACAGCGTTACGCATCTGAAGTATGAATGAAATCAAGCCAATCTGATTGGTGGTGCGTCGTGACGTAGTAGATGACGGCATACCCGGAAGATACAAAAAGGAAGCTGATGCAAACACACACTAGCTTTTTTGCTCTTCAGCGAAGCGCTCTATGTTGAATTGTCTGTCTATTTGGTGTTGTTTTATCTATATCTCTGAAAAGAAAAGATGGCTAGTGGGCAGCAGTTTAAGAGGTGTGTGCACCCGTGTCCGCGATTCCTTTCGGGCACGGACACACACCTTTTATGTGTGCAATGTCTGGGCGTGCAGCACACTAGGGCGGCTCTCGAGGGAGCCGCCTGTAGCGAATGTGATAAGCTGCCGCTCAGGGTATTGCGTTCGATGAGACCGGCCAAGCCCGCGAGCCCCAGGGATCTGGGCCCGCTCTTGCTGAGGCACAGCGGTGCCGTAGATCATGGGGCTCGCAGCGGGACCTCGCGACAGGATATGGGACTGCTGAGGCACTTTCCCTATCCTCGTCCGAGGATTCCGATGTTCTCCCGCCCCGTGCGGAAGCCCGCGAAGCGGCTTCTTCCCGCGGGGTGGAGAACCCGATGTTTCAGCTATCTGGCTCTGAGGAGTCAGATGTGCTGAGCGTCGAGGCAGGTGCTGTGGAGCCTTAGCCATCGCTTCACACACCCGCTCCAGAGGAGCTAGTGGAGGTTTTGACCCGCGCCGTGGCCAAGTTAAACATTGACTGGCCACAGGAAGAACCAGAAATCCAGCCGCCCAGTAAGCTGGATGAACGGTTCTTCAGGCGCAGGCCTCAACCTCCACGCCGGGGTCTGCCTTTTTTTCCGGACCTACACAATGAGTTGTGTAGGTCCTGGGATAAACCCTATTCGGCCAGACTCTCCAGCCCTCCGGCACTTGACTTCGGTAATGTACTGGGGGCGGCCGAACAGGGTTATGGGACACTGCCATGGGTGGAGGAAGCTCTCGCGAACTACCTCTCTCCCGAGGCCGCTTCGTCCCTTAAGGCCCCGGTATTGCCCACCAAGCCAGCGCGCGATACATCAGCGCTGGTGGGTAGGGCTTATATGGCGGCTGGGCGGGCTGGTAGCTGTCTGCACACCATGGCGGTGTTGCAGGCCTACCAGGCCGACCTCCTCAAGGAGCTCGACGAGGGCGAGGGCCCGTCTCCGGACGATGTCCTCGTACTAAGGAAAGCCACGACTTATCTCTCCGCATCGCCAAGGAGACGGCCCGTTCCATCGGCCGCTCGATGGCTATGGTGTGTGTGGAGAGACATTTATGGTTGAATCTTTCGGGGATGAAGGAGAGAGAAAAACATTTTCTCCTAGATTCCCCAGTCTCGCCTTCTGGGCTTTTCGGCGGCGCGGTTAACACCGTCGTCGAGAGGTTCCAGGAGGTGAGAAAGCAGTCGGCGGCTTTCCAGCAGTATCTCCCTCGTCGGTCCAGCTCCTCGGGGAAGGCTGTCTCAAAGGGACAGCCTCGGCCGTCTACTAGCTCCTCGCACCGGCAGGTGCAGAAAGAGAGCGTTGCTACTCGCGCCCCTCCTGAGGGAGCCTGGCAAAAGAGGCGGCGCTCTCGTGGCAAGCCTTCCGAGCCTAAGGCCGTTCTGAGGACCATCCTTCAGGCGAAGAAGGCTGCCACCAAACGGTCCTAGCTGCGGCTGGACCGCTGAGAGCTGTCCCCCCCGGGGCGGAACGACCGAGGTCGTTTTCCCCCCGGAGCTCTCGGGAGATCAGTGCTGTATTCCCGCCGTCACAGACGCTTTGGGCCTCACTGATTTCCCGCACACACATGCTGTCTTCGTCGCCTCCGGCAGGACTTGCGACTGGACAGCAAACGTGTACACCCACCGAAAATCGTTATCGACTTCTCCCTGCCAGTCAGCCGCTTCAGGGGGTCAGGAACGAGTCTCAGTTGACACCCAAGGCCAGCCTCGAGAGGCTGGTTCCCTTAGTAGATTATCTTGGCGCATGGACATGGCTTCCGAGTGTATCTACATGGGTCCTGCAGACTGTAGAGCTGGGTTCGGTTCTCCTCCCCCGAAGTTCAACGGGGGGGTCCGGACTGTGGTCGGCCCAGAGCAGGTTCGGGTTATGGAACACCGTCGTCGAGAGGTTCCAGGAGGTGAGAAAGCAGTCGGCGGCTTTCCAGCAGTATCTCCCTCGTCGGTCCAGCTCCTCGGGGAAGGCTGTTTTAAAGGGACAGCCTCGGCCGTCTACTAGCTCCTCGCACCGGCAGGTGCAGAAAGAGAGCGTTGCTACTCGCGCCCCTCCTGAGGGAGCCTGGCAAAAGAGGCGGCGCTCTCGTGGCAAGCCTTCCGAGCCTAAGGCCGTTCTGAGGACCATCCTTCAGGCGAAGAAGGCTGCCACCAAACGGTCCTAGCTGCGGCTGGACCGCTGAGAGCTGTCCCCCCCGGGGCGGAACGACCGAGGTCGTTTTCCCCCCGGAGCTCTCGGGAGATCAGTGCTGTATTCCCGCCGTCACAGACGCTTTGGGCCTCACTGATTTCCCGCACACACATGCTGTCTTCGTCGCCTCCGGCAGGACTTGCGACTGGACAGCAAACGTGTACACCCACCGAAAATCGTTATCGACTTCTCCCTGCCAGTCAGCCGCTTCAGGGGGTCAGGAACGAGTCTCAGTTGACACCCAAGGCCAGCCTCGAGAGGCTGGTTCCCTTAGTAGATTATCTTGGCGCATGGACATGGCTTCCGAGTGTATCTACATGGGTCCTGCAGACTGTAGAGCTGGGTTCGGTTCTCCTCCCCCGAAGTTCAACGGGGGGGTCCGGACTGTGGTCGGCCCAGAGCAGGTTCGGGTTATGGAACAAGAAGTACAAGCCCTGTTAGCCAAGGAAGCCATAGAACGGGTTCCTTTGGCGGACAGGGACTCCGGGTTCTACAGCCGGTACTTCATAGTTCCCAAGAAGGATGGTGGGTTGCGTCCGATAATAGATCTCAGGCTCCTGAATCGGTCTCTGAGGAGATTCAGGTTCAGGATGCTCACAATTCCAGCCATCGTGAGTCAGATCCATTCCGAGGACTGGTTCGTCACGATAGATCTAAAGGACGCATACTTCCATATTTCCATCCTTCCAACCCACAGGAAGTTCCTGAGGTTCGCTTTCGGGGGCGAAGCGTACCAATATCGGGTTCTTCCCTTCGGCCTGGCACTCTCCCCTCGCACCTTCACCAAGTGTATGGATGCCGCACTGGCTCCGCTGAGACTCCAGGGCATCCGTATACTAAATTACATTGACGACTGACTCATTCTGGCCAGGTCGCGCGAGGTGGCGGTTCGGCATCGAGATGTCGTTCTGGCCCACATAAGGTGCTTGGGGCTGAGACTCAACACGAAGAAGAGCGTGTTGACGCCCTCCCAGCAGACTACGTTCCTGGGAGTCGTATGGGATTCCACGTCGATGCGGGCACGAATGTCTCCCGCGCGTGTGGAATCCATACTGGCAACGGTCTCCAGAGTGAAGCCAGGCCGCAGCCTCACTGTGAAGCAGTTTCAGAGACTGCTGGGGCTCATGGCAGCAGCGTCCAACGTGATACCTTTTGGCCTGCATCATGAGACCCCTACAGTGGTGGCTGAGGGCCAAGGGGTTTTCCCCGCGGGGAAATCCGTTTCGTATGATCAGGGTAACGCGCAAATGCCTTCGTTCCCTCGTCATATGGCGGAAACCTTGGTTCCTGTCCCAAGGACCAGTGCTGGGAGCATCATATTGCCGGAGAGCCGTTTCAACAGATGCTTCCCTCACTGGCTGGGGCGCGGTCATGGAAGGCCGCTTTGCGAGAGGTCTGTGGGAGACCCGGCATTCTTCATGGCACATCAACTGCCTGGAGATGCTGGCGGTCTACAAGGCTCTGAGGAGCTTTTACCCGGACCTCCGCGGCCACCATGTCCTGATATGCTCAGACAACACCTCGGTTGTCGCGTATCTCAATCACCAGGGGGGTTTGAGGTCGCGCCCTCTGTGCAGACTGGCGCATCAAATCCTCCTGTGGTCCCAGGGGAAGTTATCGTCTCTCAGGGCGATGTACATTCCCGGGGACCAAAATCAGGGAGCAGACATCCTGTCGAGGCAGGGGCTGAGGCCCGGGGAGTGGTGACTCCACCCAGAGGTGGTGGAGGCCATGTGCGAGAGATTCGGCCCAGTGGAAGTGGACCTGTTCGCGTCTCGAGAGACGTCCCACTGTCCACTGTGGTTTTCTCTCAGGCATCCAGCTCCGTTAGGGCTGGACGCCATGATGCAGACGTGACCAAGACTACGTCTGTACGCATTTCCCCCGATCGCTCTGCTCCCGGGAGTTCTGGAGCGGGTCCGCCGGGAGGGCATCAGCCTGCTCTTAGTAGCACCCCGGTGGCCCACTCGAGTATGGTTCTCGGACATCATAGCTCTGCTAGACAGCTCTCTGTGGCAGAGGAGGAGGAGGGATCTGCTCTCTCAGGCAGGGGGCACAATATTTCACCCCCGGCCAGAGTTATGGAGCCTCTGGGTCTGGCCCCTGAGGGGGTTCGTTACCTAGAGGCGGGCCTGTCAGCAGAGGTGGTCGAGACCCTACTCAGCTCCAGGGCTCCTTCCACCAGGAGACTGTACAGCCTCAAGTGGAACGTATTTTCCACTTGGTGTAGAGAGCGTGAGGTGGATCCAGTTAACTGCCCAGTGGCTTCAGTGATGGAGTTCCTCCAAGATCGCTTCTCCTCTGGTCTTACCCCGTCCACCCTGAAGGTGTACGTGGCTGCCCTTGGGGCTTTCCACGCACCTCTAGGTGATGGACCCTTGGGGAAGCACCACCTGGTTGTACAGTTCCTCCGTGGGGTGCGGAGGATGAGGCCTGCGGCTCGCTCCAGAGTCCCAACCTGGGACCTGGCGGTGGTTCTTGAAGGGCTGGCTGAGGCCCCCTTCGAGCCACTGGAGCTGGCTGAGCCGAAGAACCTGACCCTGAAGGTGGCCTTTCTCCTCGCCATTACCTCTCTGAGGAGAGTGGGAGATCTCCAGGCCTTGGCGGTCACGCCAACCTGCCTGGAGTTTGCCCCCGGCAGAGTGAGGGCCATCCTTCACCCTAGACCGGGCTACATTCCCAAGGTTCCATCTCAGGGAGCCCGGTCTCTGGTTCTTCAGGCTTTCCATCCCCCTCCCCACCTGACGGCGGAAGAGGGGAGACTTCATCTGCTCTGCCCGGTCAGAGCTCTGAGCATTTATTTGGAGAAGTCTTTCCATTGGAGAAGGTCAGACCAATTGTTGGTGTGCTTTGGCTCACCCAAGAAGGGGCTGCCTGCGTCAACACAGATGATTAGTAATTGGATTGTCCAGTAATAGGATTGTGCTATAGCCACGGCTTATAGGGTGCGCAATTTGCCTTCACCCATGGCCGTGAGGGCCCATTCCACCAGGAGCATGGCTTCCTCAGTGGCCCTCTTTTCTGGCGTCTCGCTTCAAGAGGTATGCGAGGCGGCCGGGTGGGCCACCCCGCACACCTTCATACGTTTTTACAGTCTGCACCTCCCAGTGACGCCTGGTGCTCGAGTTCTTACGTCTTAAGTGTGCCTGGGTTTCCAGCTTCACACTGGGACGGGGGGTGATTTCGGTGTGGCCTAGTGGGTATTAACGTTCCCAGAGTGTTGTCACTCGAAGGGGAACGTCTCGGGTTATGACTATAACCCTTGTTCCCCGAGAAGGCAACGAGACACTGCGTCTCGTCGCCACACCTTCAGCTTCATCGCAAAAGAGCTAGTGTGTGTTTGCATCAGCTTCCTTTTTGTATCTTCCGGGTATGCCGTCATCTACTACGTCACGACGCACCACCAATCAGATTGGCTTGATTTCATTCATACTTCAGATGCGTAACGCTGTGGGCGTTCCCAGAGTGTTGTCATTCGATGACGCAGTGTATCGTTCCCTTCTCGGAGAACAAGGGTTATAGTCATAACCCGAGACGTTTTCTGTTGTCAAGTCAAGTCTGTTATCATGTCAAGTTTAATCAAGCCACGGTTATTGTTTTGTTTAGCCAAGTCCTTGTTTTATGTTTTATAATTGGAAATAAACTGCACTTGGGTTCTCAACTTGCCTCTCCAGTGGAAAATCGTTACAGAATAACAGACCTTCAAAAATGAACCCAGCAGTTGCCATGCTTCGCCTCTGTCAAGGCCAGCGTCCTATAGAGGACTATGTACAGGAGTTTTGTGGACTGTGCTACCTCGTAGATTTTAATGATGTGGCCCTCAAGGACATTTTTAGATTTGGGCTTAATGAACCAATCCGTTCCCAGTTGCCTGGAGGTAAAATTCCCTGGTCATTTGTTCAATATATTGACAATGCCCTGTTGCTGAGTGGGTCTCCTTTTACTGTGGGGACTGTGAATCAGGAACCCCACCATCCCACAGTGTCTGCCACTCAAGTGCTCACTCCAGCCCACGTCCAGGCTCCAGCCCACGAGCCCGCTCCAGCCCACAAGCCCGCTGTCCCGCCCAAGAAAATTTTGGGGGGAGGCAAGGGGTACATGGAGGCCACGAAGGCCATGCCTCTGTGGCCCCCTGAACCGCCGTTACCGCCATGGCCTATTGAACTGCCGTTGCCGCCATGGCCTGTTGAACTGCCGTTGCCGCCATTGCCGTCCACGGCTCCTGAGGGTCCAGGTCCTCCCACGCCTGAGGGTCCAGGTCCTCCCACGCCTGAGGGTCCAGGTCCTCCCACACCTGAGGGTCCAGGTCCTCCCACACCTGAGGGTCCAGGTCCTCCCACGCCTGAGATTTCCGGGAGTATACAGGCGTTTACGGGGTCGAAAATCCCACTTTTCATGCAGTGTTGTCATTAGTCTGTGTGTATTTAGCCCTCATGTTTGCCATGTGTCTTCGTCTGTTATTGAATGTTGTTTCCCGCTGTTATTGAGTTTTCTGTTGTCAAGTTTGTTATCATGTCAAGTTTAATCAAGCCACGGTTATTGTTTTGTTTTGCCAAGTCCTTGTTTTATGTTTTATAATTGGAAATAAACTGCACTTGGGTTCTCAACTTGTCTCTCCAGTGGAAAATCGTTACACGTTCGATGATAGCAAAGCCTGCGCGCATAGGATTGTGGGTGATTTGAGAGTGTGAAGAGCGCGAAGGCTACACGTATGCCTCCTTTCCTGTATATGGCATATTTTTCAAACGAAGGACTCAGACCTTGGTTGAAATTCCGAGGATCTTCGACATTGGAACAGTCCTTCGACGGATGTCGATGACGTAGCATCCACGAAATTCTGGCTTCCGAGGATCCTTCTTTCTTTATTCTTTCTTTATTTTTTTATTTCGAACAACAACCAATAAAATAATAAAAATAAAGTAAAATATGAACATACAACATTTGTGTTACCAAATAGACGCAATATCAAAAATAAAATTACATGTGTTCGAAAAGGAGCGGGATGAAGCAAAAAGCTTGTTATTTTCCCACCCCTTATATAACCATACAAAATTTCATAAAAATTGAATTCTCACCACATCATATACTTATTGCACAACAACCATTGCACACATACATTAAATAAAATAAAAATAAGAAAAAATTGCTTATACTCAATCTTTTAACCCACCCTCATTATTCTTGTTCCACCTCATAACCTTTTAGTAACTCGATTTTATACAGCTTTTTAAACTGTTTAAAGTTTGTACAGTATTTTAACACCTGTTCCAACTTATTCCACAACCTCACCCCACATATAGTGATGCACATACTTTTCAGAGTAGTTCTTATATTGAGCTTTTTAAAGTTTAATTCATCTCTCAAATTATACCCACCCTGCCTCTCCATAAACATTTTTGTATATTTTCCGGAAGTAAATTATTTCTTGCTTTAAACATGACTTGTGCCGTCTCATATTTAACCAAATCCAAAAACTTTAATATATATGATTTCAAGAATAATGAATTTGTGTGTTCAAGATATCCGACATTATTTATAATTCTGATTGCTCTCTTTTGAAATGTGCATAACGACTGTAGGTTGGTTTTGTAGGTATTTCCTCAGATTTCCACACAATAACTTAAGTAAGGCACTATGAGTGTATTATTAGATTAGATTAGATTCAACTTTATTGTCATTACACAAGTACAAGTACAAGGCAACGAAATGCAGTTTAGGTCTAACCAGAAGTGCAATAGCAGCAAGTGCAGGATATACAATGGTTGCATAAGTGCAGGACATGGAAATATACTGAATATATATAAATATGTATAAATAGAGAGATGGTTATTACTATAAACAGAACTGAATTTACAGGTGAGTATGTACAGTGAATTAATATACAGATGGCTATTACTATAAACAGAATTTACAGGTGAATATGTACTATGAATATAATATACAGATGGCTAGTACTTTAAACAGAATTTTTACAGTTAGAGGTATACAATAATATGTTAGGCAAGATGAGGAATATAGCAGTGGATTAAGGTAGTGCAATAAATTATGGACAGAGCTATCCGAAAAAAAAGTGTAAAAGTGCAGTGGAAAGTGGTTGCATATTACAGTTAGAAGTACGGTGCAAAATGCAAATGTAAACATTGGTACTATAAATACAGTCGGCAGTGCAAATGAGCATAATCCAGTTAAGATATGGTAGTGCAGAATGCATAAGTAAACAGTTGTTACTGTAATAAAGAGTCGGTAGTGCAAATAACAAAGTGAAGGCAGATGTGAGGTAGGAGAGTTAGCAGTTTATGAGGGAAGTGGATCAGCGGGGGTTTGAGTTCAGTAAAGAGACAGCTCTGGGGAAAAAACTGTTCTTTAGTCTGCTGGTTCTGGTCCGGAGAATCCTGAAACGCCTGCCGGAGGGCAGGAGAGAAAACAGTCTGTGTGCTGGGTGCGAGGAGTCCTTGAGGATGCTGCGAGCTCGATGCAGGCAGCGTTTCCTCTGGATGTGCTCGATGGCAGGTAGTGGAGTCCCTGTGATGCGATGGGGAGTTTTCACCACCCGCTGCAGTGCCTTGCGCTCCGCAACAGAGCAGCTCCCATACCATACTGCCACACAGTTGGTCAGGATGCTTTCTATTGCGCAGCGATAGTAGTTCACCAGGATAGCCGAGGAGAGCTGATTCTTCCTCAGTGTCCTCAGGAAGAAGAGGCGCTGGTGAGCCTTCTTGACCAGGCTGGAGGTGTTGGTCGTCCACGACATGTCCGCCGAGATGTGGATCCCCAGGAACTTGAAACTGGAGACACGTTCAACAGCCATTCCATTGATGTGGATGGTGTCGTGTGTGCCTCTTGACTCTTTCCTGAAGTCCACGATGAGCTCCTTCGTTTTGGTGGTGTTGAGGAGCAGGTTATTTTCAGTGCACCACGTGGCCAGGTGCTGGATCTCCTCCCTGTAGGCAGTCTCATCGTTGTTGCTGATGAGCCCAATCACCGTTGTGTCGTCCGCAAACTTGACGATGGAATTAGATCCATACACAGGCTTGCAGTCGGAGGTAAAGAGGGAGTAGAGAAACGGACTTAGCACACAGCCCTGTGGTACGCCAGTGTTGAGTGTGATGGATGTGGAGCAGGTGGATCCTGATCGAACATTCTGGGGTCTGTCAGTTAGGAAGTCCAAAATCCAGTTACACATTGAAGTGTTGATGCCCAGGTCTCCAAGTTTGGCTATTAACTTGGTTGGGATGACAGTGTTGAATGCTGAGCTGAAGTCAACAAACAGCATGCGTGCATAAGTGTTCTTATGGTCCAGATGGGTGAGCACAGAGTGCAGTGCCATGGAAACGGCATCCTCTGTGCTCCTATTGCTGCGGTAGGCAAACTGGTGTGAGTCCAATGTGGATGGTAGAGAGTCTTTTAGGTGTTCCAGGACCAGCCGCTCAAAGCACTTCATAACGATGGGTGTGAGTGCTACAGGGCGGTAGTCATTAGGGCACCTCGGGCTAGAGTGTTTCGGCACTGGCACAATGGAAGTGCGTTTGAAGCATGTTGGTACAGCTGCTTGGGCAAGAGACACGTTGAAAATGTCCATAAAAACCTCAGCGAGCTGCTCCGCACATGCCCTGAGAACACGACCAGGGATTTTGTCTGGTCCAGCAGCCTTGTGTGCGCTGATCCGGCTCAGTGCCTTGCAGACATCTGTGGAGGAGAGTGTGATTGGTGGGTTAGCTGAGGGTTTGAGCTTGGTGGCAGTTTCTCTGTTGTCTCTTTCAAAACGAGCATAAAAGTGATTTAGCTCGTTCAGGAAGTTGACATCAGTGGCTGCGGGGGTGGAGTGGGGGGGTTTGTAATCACTGATGGCCTGAATGCCCTGCCACATGCGTCGAGGGTCAGAGTTGGAAAAGTGTCCCTCTATCTTTAGCTTGTAGCAGTGCTTGGCCTTTTTGATGCCCCTCTTCAGGTTTGCTCTGGATGTACTGTAGGCTTGTGCATCTCCTGATCTGAAGGCAGTATTGCGTGACTTCAGCAGGAGTCGAACTTCCCTGTTCATCCAAGGCTTCTGATTTGGGTATGTGGTGATCTGTTTCTGGGTTGTAACACTGTCAATGGTGGTATTGATATGATCCAATACAGAGGAGGTGTAGAAGTCAATGTCCGTGTGAGTGCCACTGGTGGCTTGAGAAGCAAACATACTCCAGTCTGTGTTTAGAAACCTTTCCTGGAGTGTGGAATCTGCCCCCGCAGGCCACACCTTGATGGTCTTTACTGATGGCTTCACACGGTTGATGAGGGGTGAATATTTGGGGCTGAGGAACAAAGAGAGGTGGTCTGACTGTCCCAGGTGGGGGAGGGGTGTCGCAACGTAAGCGCCAGCCATGTTTGTGTAAACATGGTCTAAGGTTTTGTTTCCTCTGGTGTGGCAGGAAACATGCTGGTGAAACTTGGGTAGCACTGACTTTAAGTTTGTGTGATTAAAGTCACCTGCAACAATAAACGCAGCTTCCGGGTGATCAGTCTGTTGTTTACTGATGGCTGCGTGAAGTTCTTTCATAGCAAGCTTGGCATCAGCATCCGGAGGAATATAGGCTGCAGTGATAATGGTGGAAGTGAACTCCCGCGGTAGATAAAACGGTCTACATTTAACCATGATAAACTCAAGGTTAGCTGAACAATGACTCCCAACAATTGCAGAGTTTGTGCACCAAGCTTTGTTAATGTAAATGCACAATCCACCGCCTCTGGTTTTACCGGAGCCATCTAGTGTTCTATCCGCCCGGAGTGTGTGGCGTCCCGCTAGCTCAATAGCGGTGTCCGGTATTCCGCTGTTTAACCAGGTTTCCGTGAAGATTAGGACGTTACAGTTCAAAAGTTTCTTACTGTGTGTGATGCTGAGTCGAATCTCCTCCATTTTGTTCACTAGCGATCGTACATTGGCAAGGAAAATGCTGGGTAAAGACAGCCGGTAAGGAGTTAGCCTTAGCTTAGCTCTTAGTCCTCCACGCTTACCCCGCCTTTGTTTACGATCACAGCGCCGCCTTCTAGCACTTCCGCCCGGCCGGGCAGAGCGCATCGCCTCGGGCATCCTAGCGATCTCAGGAAGGAGTCGAAGATTGTCCATAAAACTGTCGGAAATTCGCAAACCAATATCCAAAAGCTCACAGCGGGTGTACGTTGTAAAGGCACAACTGTTCTGTACGAACAGACCCGAGATGAACAAGAAAAATACCGCAAAATTGCAGAATCTGGAGAGAACCTGAGCCGCCATCTTGTTTCAAAATACAGCATATAGAGTGATTTATTGTTCAAAATATATCTTGTTTTATTTAGTATTGCTTTAGCCTTTACCAGTTTTGCTTCAATGTGTTTTATATGTGGTTTCCAGCTAATTTTGTGGTCTAAAATAACACCAAGAAATTTTTTTTCGTAGACTCTTTCTATACTAATATTATTAATTTTCAATTCTATTTCAGGTTTAATATAATTTCCAAATAACATAATCTTTGTTTTAGCTATATTTAGTGATAATTTATTTACATCAAACCAGTGTTTTAATTTAATCATTTAATTTGCTAATGCATTCAGAAGCTGCTGTAAGTTTTCCCCTGAACAAAAAATATTTGTATCATCAGCAAACAAGATAAATTTTAATATATTTGATACTCTACAAATATCATTAATATACATTATGAAGAGTTTTGGGCCAAGGACCGATCCCTGTGGTACTCCACAAGTCATATCCATACACACAGATTTTTGATCACCAATTTCCACAAATTGTTTCCTGCTTCTCAAATAGCTCCTTACCCAGTTCAATCCAATTCCTCTGATTCCATATCTCTCCAATTTATGTATTAAAATATCATGATTTATGGTGTCAAATGCTTTCTTTAAATCGTCTCGGTTACGTATGTAACCCTCGTTCCCTGAAGGAGGGAACGGAGACGTACGTCGGAACTGACCGACGAATTGGGATCTGTTTCAGAGACCAATCTACTTCGAGTGTATTAAAAACGAGCCAATGGACATTGGCATGCGGTGCACGCATTCCACGCGCCGCCCCGCATTGCGGGTATAAATACGGAAGTGGAAGTACCGCATATTGTTTTCAACTGAGGAGCCGAGAAGAGTGGCTCGGGCCTTCAGCTGAAGCACAGCACCTGGCGACGGGACGTACGTCTCCGTTCCCTCCTTCAGGGAACGAGGGTTACATACGTAACCGAGACGTTCCCTTTCAGTCGGTCACGTTCGACGTACGTCGGAACTGACCGACGAATTGGGATCCCTACCAAAACGCCAGGGATGCTGGCCCTTCCAGCGCCCTGCCTGAGCTCGCTGGACCACTCCTAAGTTGGAGTGGGAGTCAGGGCTCCCGGCAGGGAAGGACAGTCACTGCTGTTCCTGCAAGACCCACTCAGCGTGACTATTGGATAACGCTGGGAAGCGTGCCCGTCTCGGGAGACGGTACGCTGCGGAGCCACATCCTTCAATGGAAGGAGAGGTGGAAATACGCATCAGGACTAACCTAACCTAGGGTAGTGCAACTATGGAAAATCTCTGGGGTGGACCCAACCTGATCCCAGGGGGGGAAGAACACAACCCAGAGATGACAGAGCGGGCTCTGTCAAGGGAAAGACACGGGGCTAATCGAGCAGGGTAGCAGATACCGTGGAGAATACACATATGGGGTAGCCGTGATGGGACCGCAACATATGGAACCCAGCCTACACACACGTTCCACAAGCATACGGGTGCAGGCCTGGCGCCAGACGGCCGCAACGTCTGGCACCGCAGGGGTGACGGAGGAACTCCCAGGGTTAGCCGTTTCCGGGGAACACAACTGGAGCAAGAATAGACGCACGTATCCGGCCCGAAGGCGGGAGTGGCGTTGCAAGCCGACACTAGAACGGGTACTTAGCGCTACTGGCCCTGGGGGGCGAGGATGCGGGAAGATACCGGCTCTACACGGAGGCTATAAAATCTAGCGAACGTGTTAGGTGTCGCCCAGCCCGCAGCTCTACAAATGTCTGTCAGCGAGGCACCTTGAGCCAGCGCCCAGGATGAAGCAACACTCCTTGTTGAATGTGCTCGCACCCCGAACGGGCAAGGTACGTCTTGGGACTGGTAAGCCAAGACAATGGCATCCACTATCCAGTGGGCCAACCTCTGCTTGGAGACAGCCTTTCCCTTCTGCTGACCTCCGTAACAGACGAAGAGCTGCTGTGAGGATCTGAAGCTTTGAGTCCGGTCAACGTAAGCGCGAAGAGCGCGGACGGGACATAACAAAGCTAGGGCTGGGTCTGCCTCCTCCGAAGGCAGCGCTTGCAGGTTCACAACCTGGTCCCGGAAGGGAGTGGTAGGAACCTTGGGCACATATCCAGGCCGGGGTCTCAGGACAATGTGAGAGTTGGCCGGCCCCGAATTCTAGGCACGATTCGTCGACCGAAAGCGCATGCAGGTCCCCCACCCTCTTGATTGAGGCCAATGCGGTCAGGAGGACTGTCTTCATAGACAGGATTTTTAGCTCGACTGACTGCAAAGGCTCAAATGGAGGACCCTGGAGTGCTCTAAGCACCAGGGCTAAGTCCCAAGAGGGTAACGAGGTAGAACGAGGAGGATTTAGTCTCCTCGCACCTCTGAGGAACCTGACGATTAAGTCGTGCTTACCTACGGATTTACCTACTACTGCATCGTGATACGCCGCTATTGCAGCGACGTACACTTTGAGGGTGGAGGGAGACAGCCGCCGCTCCAACCCATCCTGCAGGAAGGAAAGCACAACATTAATCGAACACTGCCGGGGGTCTTCCTGCGGGAAGAGCACCAAACGACGAACAGGTTCCACTTAGAGCATAGAGGCACCTCGTAGAGGGGGCTCTAGCTGAAGCGATGGTATCTACCACTGCTAGTGGTAGGCCATCTAGAACCTCCGCGTCCCGTCCAGGGACCAGACATGGAGTTTCCAGAGGTCTGGACGCGGGTGCCATAGAGTGCCCCGTCCCTGAGAAAGAAGGTCCTTCCTCAGGGGGATCGGCCAGGGAGGGGCTGTCGCGAGGAGTGTGAGTTCGGGGAACCAGGTCCGGTTGGGCCAATAGGGCGCAACTAACAAGACCTGCTCCTCGTCCTCCCTGACCTTTGCACAGAGTCTGTGCAAGAAGGCTCACTGGGGGAAACGCATATTTGCGTAGGTCCCGGGGCCAGCTGTGCGCCAGTGCATCTATGCCTAAGGTACCTCCGGTCAGGGAGTAGTACCACTGGCAATGGGTCGACTCCGGGGAAGCGAACAGGTCTACCTGTGCAACCCCGAAGTGGTCCCATATCAGCTGGACGCTCCGGGGGTGGAGTCGCCATTCGCCCGGAGGTGTCGACTGACGAGAGAGCTCGTCGGCTGTCTGGTTCAGCGCACCTGGGATGTGAATAGCACGAAGTGACCTCACAAACTTCTGACTCCACAGGAGGAGATGGCGGGCGAGCCGGAGCATGCAACGGGAGCGTAGACCAGCCTGTCGGTTGATGTACGCAACGGCCGCAGTGCTGTCCGAACGGACCAGTACGTGCTTGCCCCGAAGCGGTTTCTTGAACCGGGCCAGGGCAAGATGTACCGCCAGAAACTCTAGGCAATTGATATGCCAACGCAGTTGGGGCCCCGTCCACAGACCCGAACTGCGTGCCCGTTGTACGTGGCCCCCCAGCCCGTGGATGAGGCATCCGTGAAGACCACAGCATGCCTCGACACCTGTTCTAGGGACACTCCGGCCCGGAGAAACGAGGGGTCTGACCACGGACTGAAGGTTTGGCGACAGTAAGGAGTAACTAGGACCCGGTACTGACCGCTCTGCCACGCCCATCTCGGGACTCGGTCGTGCAACCAGCGTTGAAGCGGTCTCATATGAAGCAAACCGAGCGGCTTTACCGCGGCTGCAGATGCCATATGCCCCAGGAGCCTCTGAAATAATTTCAGTGGGACCGCTGTTCTGCCTTTGAACGTATTCAAGCAGTTCAACACTGACCGGACGCGCTCTGGAGTGAGGCGCGCTGTCCGGCTGACCGAATCCAGCTCCATACCGAGATAAGAGATCCCCTGCGCGGGGCAGAGTTTGCTCTTCTCTCGGTTGACCCGAAGTCCCAACAGGCTGAGGTGACTGAGCACCATGTCCCTGTGTTCGCACAACTGCTCCCGAGACTGGGCGAGTATGAGCCAGTCGTCGAGATAGTTGAGTAAGCGAACGCCGCGTTCTCGGAGCGGAACAATGGCTGCCTCTACGACCTTCGTGAAGACGCGAGGCGACAGGGACAGCCCGAAGGGCAAGACTTTGTACTGATATGCCCTCCCCTCGAACGCAAAGCGCAGGAACGGTCTGTGTCGAGGAAGGATAGAGACATGAAAGTACGCGTCCTTCAGGTCGATCGCTGCGAACCAATCTTGGGGACGGATGCATTGGAAAATGCGTTTCTGCGAATGCGCAGGTCCAAGATTGGCCTTAACCCACCCCCTTTCTTGGGTACAATGAAGTAGGGGCTGTAGAACCCCGACCTCATATCGGCAGGAGGAACCGGCTCGACCGCGCCCTTCGCCAGCAGGACATCGATCTCGGACCGCAAGACATGGGCATCGCTGCTCCGCACGGAGGTGAAGAGGATGCCCCTGTACTTGGGAGGCCGGCGTGCGAATTGAATCGCATAGCCGAGTCTGATGGTACGGATGAGCCAGCGAGACGGCCTGGGGAGACCTAGCCAGGCCCCCAGAGACCGAACTAGCGGGATCAACGGCACCACAGACGTACCCGGGGTGAGGCAGCGAGGTGGAGTATTCAGACCCGACTCGGGAGGCCCGGAGGCGGCCCGGAGTGTTGCCTGAATACTCCAGGTGGGGCAGAGAGTGGGTGAGAAGGCCCGGGGGCGTCCTCGGTGCCCAATCTGCTGCCCCCTGGCGAGGAGTGAGAGGGGAGGAAAGGAGTGGCAAGGCCCGGGGGCGTCGCACACTGCCAACCTGTCCCTCTCTGGGCTCAGGGAGGGAAGAACTGCTCTGAGAATGTGGGTACCACTGGACTCCGGGGAGCCAGCGGCAGGACCGAAACCAAAAGAAAATATTCTCCCCCCGGTCCTCCTCCGGGGGAGGGAGGGGTGCGGACACCGTCTCCCCGAGCAATTCCTCTCTCGCTGGGCTGCCCGTTTCAGGGTCGCTTGCCCTTGTGCTTGCTAGCAGGCTCGCGGGACCCTGGACGGGTTGGGCACCTCCCTTGCGCCCGGCCACCTGCTGCCTGGGTGGAGGCGGACGCAGGGTGGCGCCCTCGGCGACAAGCAGATGGAGGTGCTGCGGCCGACGACTGGGTGTAGGCAGCAGCTGGTCGTCGGGGCAGGTTTTTTTTTTTTTTTTTTTTTCATTTATTTATTTATTTTTAGCCACCTCCGTCTGCTTCTGGGCCACCAAGAACTGCTGGGCGAAGTTCTCGTTGGCGTCGCCGAAGAGGCCAGCCTGACAGACAGGGGCGCTGAGGAACCGAACTTCGTCGGCTCACGCATATCTGCCAGGTTTAGCCCCAGCTTCCTGGACCACTGGTGTGGACATCGCCTGACCCAGGGAGCGTGCAGTGACTTTCGTCACTCCGGAGAGCGAGGTCCATCACCGCACACAGTTCCTGCATAACCCCTGGGTCGGGACTACCCTCATGCATGCAGGACAGAGGGCAGTGATAGAGGGAAAAACTTATACAGGTTATGGCCCTTTTGGTGTTCCATATTTTGACACCAAATAGTTCCATGCTGTTAAATTTTTCCAATGCACATCCGGGCAGCCACCCCGGAAAGGATTGCTGTCAACTCTGAATCTGATTCAGCATGAGCACACACCATTATAGTGGGAAACTCAGCATTATAATTTCCAGCGCATAACAGCCCTCTCTCCGATGCAGCAATTGACATCTGTCCTCCGCCAGAGCGCCAAATGAAACGCTAGATCCCCTTTTTTCTTTTTTTTTTTTTTTTTTTTTCTTTTTTTAATTTTTTTTTTTTTTTTTTTTAAAGGACCAGCAATCCCATCTGTAAGCTACCAGCAGGCATGTGAGACAATGAGTGTGGCCGTCAGACTTGACGGCACACGACGCGCTGAACAATCCAGCCCCTATGAAAGAGCAAGGTGAACAACACGCCGACGTGGTCATGTTCTCGTGAGAGAACATGAACCACCCACAAACAAAGTCTCAGCACGCTCGTGATGCGATAGAGGAGTGGGGGCCCGAAGAGATGTACTCGGCGGGGAAGCCCCACTGTAATCCTCAGGTCACCAGCGCTTATTAGCCAAAGTAATCCTTTTCTGGAGCCCCAGAAAAGAAACTAGATCGGGGAATAAGTGAAGGGACTCAACCCCATTTGAGGTTTCATAGTCTCGACCGCGCATCAGAGCGCCGAGTGACGCGCTGGGTTGCCGTGACAACCCCCGCTATCAGCCGGCGCGAGACGGCACACGGCGCGCTGAACGCTCAGCCCTTACGAGAAAGGTGAGACGAACAACGCGCCGACGTGACCATGCTCTCCTGAGAGAGCATGGATCACCCACGAAAGCAATCTCACATGTTTATATGCGAGAGAGATCGTGGCCGTCAAAAGGACAGGAAACAACTGCATCCAGAAACACACGGTTTGAGTGACATCTTGAAAAAGACGCAGAGTCAAACCGTGTTGCTCTTTTAGTGACAGAGAGAAGAGAAAACCGCTCCGAACGTGCCGAGGCACACAGGGGAATAGCCGCGGCTTACAGCGGTTTAAAGGTGCAAGCCCGCTGTAAGCACTCAGAGGGAAACGCCCAGCGAACCAACAGTTTCACTTCTGGTCGCGACCACCGCTGTATAGCACCGTCACACCGACACAGGAACAGGTAAGCTGATCTTCTCTCGTAATGTCTTGAAACTCGTAGAACACACTCTTCGCAGGAAGCATGAAAGCTCGGCTCCGAAGTTGAAAGCAATATGCGGTACTTCCACTTCCGTATTTATACCCGCAATGCGGGGCGGCGCGTGGAATGCGTGCACCGCATGCCAATGTCCATTGGCTCGTTTTTAATACACTCGAAGTAGATTGGTCTCTGAAACAGATCCCAATTCGTCGGTCAGTTCCGACGTACGTCGAACGTGACCGACTGAAAGGGAACTATAAATATTCCTAACACATATTTTTTAGTATCTATACAATTTGTAATTTCCTCAATTAATTCCATTAAAGCTAAAGATGTTGATCTGTTTGTCCGGAATCCGTATTGACTCTCCTCAAGCAATTTGTGTGTTTCCATAAAATTATCTAATCTTTCTGTAAACAGTTTTTCCAGGATTTTGTGGATTTTGTAACTGTGGAAGTATAGAAACGGGCCTGTAATTTGTGAAAAGGTGTTTATTTCCTGTTTTATATAATGGTATTACTTTTGCTACTTTCATTTTTTCTTGAAATGTACCAAGTTGAAAAGACAAATTAGCAATATGAGTTAATGGTTCTGAAATTTCTTCAATCACTTTTTTTACTATACTCATATCAATATTATTCCAGTCCACAGAATATTTATTTTTGCAATTTCTTACTAGGTCTACTATCTCGTTCCTTTCCACTGCTCTTAGAAAAATAGAGCTTGGGTTTCTATCCCAAAGATCCTCCACCACTCCTGCTGATGTTTCTGAATCATTTATTATTTTTGCTAAATTTGGTCCCACATTTACAAAAAAATTATTGAAACCATTAACCACATCTTCTTTGTTTTTTAGTATCTTATTATTATCAACAAAATAATCCGGATAAATTATATTTGTATTTTTTGTTTCATTTCTAATTATACCGTTTAGAATGTTCCATAAACCTTTCATATTATTTTTATTAATCTCTAATATTTTATTATAATATTCTTTTTTACACCCCCTCATAATACTAATTAATTTATTCTTATACGTTTTATATTTATTTTCAGCTTCTTGGGTGCGATATTTAATAAAATGTCTATAAAGTGTGTTTTTCTTCTTACAGGCATTTAATAAACCTTTTGTGATCCATGGACTATTTGTTTGACTACTCTGCTTGTTTATATTTTGTTTTATAGGACAGTTTTTATCATCAGTTATTATCGCACTCCATCCCCAGAGTACTGATCACTATCACCTGTACCTAGAAATTCTGTCCATAAAAATTATGAACAGAACCGGCGACAAAGGGCAGCCCTGCCGGAGTCCAACATGCACCGGGAACAAGTCTGACTTACTGCCGGCAATGCGGACCAAACTCCTGCTTCGGTCATACAGGGACCGGACAGCCCTCAGCAAAGGACCCCGGACCCCATATTCCCCCAGCACCCTCCACAGGACGCCGCGAGGGACACAGTCGAATGCCTTCTCCAAATCCACAAAACAAATGTGGACTGGTTGGGCAAACTCCCATGAACCCTCCAGCACCCTGTAGAGGGTATAGAGCTGGTCCAGTGTTCCACGACCAGGACGAAAACCACACTGTTCCTCCTGAATCCGAGGTTCCACTATCGGCCGAATTCTCCTCTCCAGTACCCTGGCATAGACTTTCCCGGGGAGGCTGAGAAGTGTGATCCCCCTATAGTTGGAACACACCCTCCGGTCCCCCTTCTTAAAAAGAGGGACCACCACCCCGGTCTGCCATCCCAGAGGCACTGTCCCCGACCGCCACGCGATGCTGCAGAGGCGTGTCAGCCAAGACAGCCCCACAACATCCAGAGACTTGAAGTACTCAGGGCGGATCTCATCCAACCCCGGTGCCTTGCCACCGAGGAGTTTCTTGACCACCTCGGTGACTTCAGCTTGGGTGATGGACGAGTCCTCCTCTGAGCCCCCAGCCTCTGCTTCTTCAATGGAAGACGTGACGGCGGGATTGAGGAGATCCTCGAAGTATTCCTTCCACCGTCCGACAACATCCCCAGTCGAGGTCAACAGCCGCCCATCGCCACTGTAAATAGCGTTGGTAGGGCACTGCTTCCCCCTCCTGAGGCGCCGGACAGTTTGCCAGAATCTCTTCAAGGCCAGCCGATAGTCCTTTTCCATGGCCTCACCGAACTCCTCCCAGGCCCGAGTTTTTGCCTCCACAACCACCCGGGCTGCAGTCCGTTTAGCCTGCCGGTACCTGTCAGCTGCCTCAGGAGTCCCACAAGCCAGCCAGGCCCGATAGGACTCCTTCTTCAGCTTGACGGCATCCCTTACTTCCGGTGTCCACCACCGGGTTCGGGGATTGCCGCCTCGACAGGCACCGGAGACCTTGCGTCCACAGCTCCGAGCAGCCGCTTTGACAATGGAGGTGGAGAACATGGTCCACTCTGACTCAATATCTCCAGCCTCCCTCGGGATCCGGTCGAAGCTCTGCCGGAGGCAGGAGTTGAAGATCTCTCTGACAGGAGACTCGGCCAAACGTTCCCAGCAGACCCTCACAGTACGTTTGGGTCTACCGAGTCTATCCAGCTTCCTCCCCCGCCATCGGATCCAACTCACCACCAGGTGGTGATCAGTTGACAGCTCCGCCCCTCTCTTCACCCGAGTGTCCAAGACATACGGCCGCAGGTCAGATGAAACGACCACAAAGTCGATCATTGACCTACGACCTAGGGTGTCCTGGTGCCATGTGCACTGATGGACACCCTTATGCTTGAACATGGTGTTCGTTATGGACAAACTGTAACTAGCACAGAAGTCCAATAACTGAACACCACTCGGGTTCAGATCAGGGGGGCCGTTCCTCCCAATCACGCCCCTACAGGTTTCACTGTCATTGCCCACGTGAGCGTTGAAGTCCCCCAGTAGAACGATGGAGTCCCCAGTCGGAGCACTCTCCAGCACCCCTCCCAGGGACACCAAGAAGGTCGGGTACTCTGCACTGCTGTTTGGCCCGTAGGCACACACAACAGTGAGAGACCTATCCCCGAGCCGAAGCCGCAGGGAAACGACCCTCTCGTTCACCGGGGTAAACTCCAACACATGGCGGCAGAGCTGGGGGGCTATAAGCAAACCCAGACCAGCCCGCCGCCTCTCACCATGGGCAACTCCAGAGTGGTGAAGAGTCCATCCCCTCTCGAGGAGTTTGGTTCCAGAGCCCAAGCCGTGCGTTGAGGTGATTCCAACTATCTCTAGTCGGAACCTCTCAACCTCACGCACAATCTCAGGCTCTTTCCCCGCCAGCGAGGTGACATTCCATGTCCCAAGAGCCAGTTTCCGTGTCCAGGGATCGGGTCGTCTAGGCCCCCGCCTTCGACTGCTGCCCGATTCGCTTTGCACCGGCCCCTTACGGTCCCTCCCGTGAGGGGTGAGCCCACGGGAAGGTGTCCCCACGTCGCTCCTTTGGGCTGAGCCCGGCCGGACCCCGTGGGGGAAGGCCCGGCCACCAGGCACTCGCATACGAGCCCCAACCCCAGGCCTGGCTCCAGGGTGGGGCCCCGGCTGCGCCGTACCGGGCGACGTCACGGTCCTTGTTTTAATTTTCTTCATAAGGGGTTTTTGAACTGCTCTTAGTCTTACCCGTCACCTAGGACCTGTTTGCCTCGAAGAACCAGAACCCATTATTCCCAGCTCCCTCATAGTAAGTCCTATTACCTGGTCCGAAGAAACCATTCCCTCCTCCAATGCCTCCACGAACCCTCCGCCGGGTTGTCCAGCTGGCTTGCTATACCTCACTCGGACACGACGCACTCCCACCATTCACTCGGCTCACACGTCACTCGGTACTGGTCACGCGGGGGTCAATGAAACCCTCTCGTTGCTAAAAAAACGCTTCTGGTGGCCAGGGATGGCAAAGGATGTCAGAAGGTACGTGCAGGGCTGTAGGGAGTGTGCCATTTCCAAATCTCCACGTCATCTTCCAGCTGGTAAGCTCCTTCCTCTGCCCGTTCCAGAACGCCCATGGTCACACCTAGGAGTAGATTTCCTCACTGACCTGCCAGTCTCAGATGGTAATACCACCATCCTAGTGGTAGTAGATCGCTTCTCCAAATCATGTCGTCTGATCCCACTCCCAGGTCTGCCTACTGCCATGGAAACAGCCGAAACACTCTTCAATCAAGTTTTTAGATACTTCGGAGTACCTGAAGACATAGTATCCGATCGAGGTCCCCAGTTCATTTCCCGAGTATGGAGATCGTTCTTCTCACTCCTAGGTGTGGCCGTTAGCCTGACGTCGGGGTATCATCCACAGTCAAACGGGGAGACGGAAAGGAAGGTTCAGGAAATTGGTCGCTTCCTATGTACCTTCTGTCATGACCACCAGGACTCTTGGAACCAGTTCCTAGGTTGGGCCGAGTACGCCCGAAACTCCCTGAAACAGTCAACCACAGGACTCACCCCATTCCAATGCGTACTCGGTTTCCAACCTCCACTGTTCCCCTGGGATGGGGAACCCTTTGACGTTCCTGCTGTGGACTACTGGTTCCGAGAGAGCGAGAGGGTCTGGGACTCAGCTCACCATCAGCTGCAACGGGCCCTGCGCAGACGCAGGATGGTCGCGGATCTTCGGCGTTCTGACACCCCCGTCTTCCAGCCTGGTCAACTGGTGTGGCTTTCTACCCGAGACATCAGAATGCGTCTGCCTTGCAAAAAGCTGAGTCCCAGGTTCATTGGCCCGTTCCCCATCACCAAGCAGGTCAACCCGGTCACATATCAACTCCGTCTACCACAAGGGTATCGTATACATCCTACTTTCCATGTTTCACTACTCAAAGCTCACCATCCCTCTGTTTCCCCCAGAGGACCTGACGTAGTTCCCGCCGAACCCCCCCTTCCACTCATCCTGGAGGACGGTACGGCCTACAAGGTCAATGAGATCTTGAACTCCCGACGTCGTGGTGGTCAGCTGGAATATCTTGTGGATTGGGAAGGATATGGTCCCGAGGAACGCTCCTGGGTCCCAAGGAACGACATTTTAGATCCCATGTTACTCCAGACATTCCACGACAGTCATCCTGAGAAGCCAGCTCCGCGGGGTAGAGGACGACCACCACGGCGTCGGGGTTCTCGGCCCTCTGGAGCGGGCCGTGGAGGGGGGGGGTACTGTCACAGACACGTCAGCTTCCACCCTCCACCAATCACAGCGCGCTCCATCCCCAGAGTACTGATCACTATCACCTGCACCTCATCATGGCTCTCATCACCAGCACTACAAGAAGCACACGCACACTGCACTCCACATCCGGTCTCGTTCGCATATACTGCTACCTATGCTTACCTCAAGGACTCTACCAGCGATACTACCTGTCTCCAGCGTGTATCCCTCCTTCCGTGTTTCCTGTCTGCTGTGTGGGTGTGTTCCTGTCCGTCCCTCTGTACTCCAGCGATCTCCAGTCTCCAGCGATCTCCAGTCTCCAGAAACCTCCAGGCTCCAGCGTCATTCCACCTTCGATACAAAAGACAGTAACTCTCTCTCTCATATCACCTTCCTATCTACCATCAACCGGTTTACTCACCTGCTCCACTTCCCATGCTCTACTGTGGTCAATAAACTACCATTCCTGTTAACATCTGTGTCTGCCTCCTGTCTACTTGTAACAATCATACAATGATGTAAAAATATTTAGAGAATCATTATACGCTTTATCAATGTCATTCTCCTCATATACTATATTCCAATTTTGTTCCATTAATTCACTCTTGAACGCATTTATGTTTTCTACCGTTCTTACTCTTTTGTATGATGTGATATAACTAATATCATTAGGTTTTCTATACTTACAGTGATAAACAATAAAAACAGGTAAATGATCACTAATGTCATTATATAATAGTCCACTCTCTATATTGTCATCCATAATATTTGTAAATATATTATCAATTAATGTGGCACTATGAGATGTGATTCTACTGGGTCTACTGATTGTTGGATACAAACCCATGCTATACATTATATTAATGAAATCTTCTGTCAATTTGTGCTTTTTTGGATTTAATAAATCTATATTAAAGTCTCCACATATGAACATAGTCTTTTTCGATATTTTTGTGAATAGTTTTTCCATCCAATCATTAAATAATGCAATGTTTGATCCAGGGGTTCTGTATATACAACTCACAACAATGTTTTTTGACTTTTCAATACATATTTCTATTGTAATGCATTCCAACAAGTCATCGACAATTGCTGTCATACCCTCCACCACCTTATACTTCAGACTATTATGCACATATACTGCCACACCTCCTCCACTTCTATTCACTCTATTTCTATAATTCAATTCATAATCCTCAATCTCAAAGTCCACCCCTTTTTCATCACTAAGCCAGGTCTCTGAAATCGCTATGATGCTGAATAGATTCTTTAATTGTCTTAAATAATCTTTAATGCTTTGAAAATTGGCATATAGACTTCTACTATTAAAATGGATTATTGGAATATCTTTCCCTAGTTGGAATGTTATATTGAATTGCTCATCTGTGTAATATCTACAACTGTTATTAATATTAATAAGTAAGTTATTTTCCGGATCAATGTTATTTTCTATATCTTGCATTTTATATTCAGTATATACAACATTTTCTAATCCCGATGTACCTAACTTTTTATTTTCAACAGATGACATAGTTGTCTTTTTATGAACTTTTCATTCTTAGGTATTTTGCATTACCTTGTCTCCTTTTCCTTACTGATATTTCTTCAGATCCTCCAGATCCCTAATAACTTGCACTTTGGCTTGCTCTGGTGTTCCATTCGTCTTGATGAATATTTTACAATTGGAAGTCCATGTGGATTGTTTTTTTTCTGTCTTCTAAAGGAGTCGGGCCTTAATGGCAATGTCCGCGTTTTTCTTTGTCAAGTGTTCATTCAGATACACATCCGTGCCCTTCAGCCTTCTTCCTTGTTTCAACAGTTCCATCTTATGTTTCCTGTTAGTGAACCGAATTATTATGGCTGGTTTGTCCGTCTTCTTTCTCCGTGGGAGAGTATGACAAGCTTCAATGTTGTCCCTGTCCAACTCAATCCTTGATGAGTGTAGGAACGCCGTCACCTGCTGCTCAACCGATGCAGCGCCTTGATCACTCGTCTCTCCTTCATTCCGTGTCGCCACCGCTCTAGCATAAGAGCGAGGTTTGATATCCAACCCAGTGAGTATAATGTCATTCATCCTGGTATATTGTTCCAAATCGGCCACTCGGTTTTCCAGTGCCATTATCTGCTTTTCTTTTTCAATGTTTTGAAGCCTGAGAGCTTTAACTTCCTCCACCAAGCTCATGATGGTTTTCTGCTGTTGTCTTACAACAGCAACCTCCTCCGTCAACATGTCGAGAGATCGCTTTATATCGTCAACCTCCACGGCCTGCGCAGTATACTTTTTAGGTGGCATGATATCGTTTTCTCTACAGCAACAACAAACAATTCAATAGTTCTCCTGGTTGATTAGAGCACACACTCAGCACGCAGTCTCAACCCTTTGCCTGGACTTCCTGGCCTCAACTTTAGATAACTTTGTATCACACTTAGGCCAATATTGTTGGGTATTTAACCAATTAAGCTTTTTGTTCTCCCAGACTATTGCGTCCTGTCAGTATGAGAACACTTGGCATGAAGTCGAAAAATTCCTTGACATTGAGAAACGCGTAGAGACAGGGAAACTACAAAACACCACGTGCTACACGAGACAGGACAGGCATGTGCCACTAAACCCCAAGTGACGTTACCCAAACAGAAAATAACAATTTCAAAATAAAAGACAATTTCAAAATAAGAGACATCACACTAAAGCTGGCACATACGCTCTCACTGCATTTGGATTACTGATCAGTTTCTCTTTAGTTAAATGTCCCGTACTATACAAACACCTTTAGAGATATATGTCATACAGCCATTTAAAATATTATTATTCTGTACATGATGTTCTAAAACTGTTACTAGAATTTATTGTAAATAAACTATATTTCTATTTTTAAATTAAATGAATTTGACATGAAACATGATATTGTATTATATTTAAGAGTAGTCATTACTAAAGATCAGCACAGAAGGGGTTAAATAAATTGCAATCCTATTGTTGAAAAAAATAAGGGAAATTAAATCAATGTCTTATATGAGGATCTTTCTTCAAGGGTTTGAGTTTTAATTACAAAGGCTGAGGGAATTTACAAAGTATTTGATCTGAATTCCATCACCAGGGCTTTTTTATTTGATTTTCAAACATAATTTTTCACCACAACAGTATTATATATATGAAACAATAAGGATATATTACATATCATTGATTCTGAAACATTGGTTTGATAATGGCATCTTATTGGCAGACCAGTGATTTAATTTAGATGGTTTTGTTCACTGTGCTGTTATGCCAAACATATCTTTAATGCATTTATTGTCGTCTGGATTGGAACACAAAGTACAGAACTTTTAAATAATAAATATAGTTTAGCATGCAAATACATTTTGGATATGGAAATATTTGGATTTGTGACAAGTGAGAGAGGTATAGGCTGTAATGCGCGTTTCAGTTTCAGTTTAGCTTTAAACTAATTTGTTTGGCTTGACGTTCATGCCTCTAGCTAAATTCTTTATGATTCTTGTTCTGTTCTGAATACCATTCATTTTAAAGGATTTGTTTCTAGAGTGAAGGTGAACTAAAATAGCCTATAGCATATTCAAGATTAATAACCATTCGTTATTTCTTAAGCACTGCAATTACACTCTTTCAAACCAGACCTGCTAAGAGCGGGACACGGACCAGCGGTCATGCCGGTGTGGGAGTCAGGCACGAATAAGCAGGCTATCAACTACCACATGCCGCTCCGCTTTTAAACACTATCTGGGTTCTGTTATATAAGGGATGATTTCTCGTTTTGGAAACATTACTCAAAGCTTTTGTCCAGTTATTTACTAATGTGAAAAGTATCTGTGTAATAAGTTGAATACATGGGGTAGGTGTCACAGACACGTCAGGTTCCACCCTCCACCAATCACAGCGCACTCCATCCCCAGAGTACTTATCACCATCACCTGCACCTCATCATGGCACTCATCACCAGCACTATAAGTCACACACTCACACAGCACTCCGTGTCCGGTCTCGTTCGCATATACGCAAGGCTATGCTTACCTCAAGGACTTCTCTACATGTACTTACCTGTCTCCAGCGTGTCTCCTTCCTTCCGTGTTCCTTGTCTGCTGTGTGGGTGTGTTCCCGTCCGTCCCTCAGTTCTCCAGCGATCTCCAGGCTCCACCGTTCATCCATCTACAAAACAAAGGACAGTAACTCTCTCTCTCTTATCACCTCAAAGTCTACCAACAACCCGTTAACTCACCTGTGTCATAACATCTGCTCTACTGTGGTCTAATAAACTACCATTACCTGCTACGTCTGTGTCTGCCTCCTGTGTACTTGTAACAGTAGGTAGGATAATTGCTGATCATGAAATCTTAGCAATTACATTAAAATATGATAAAGAGGTGAGATCTTGAATTAATGTGTTTAATGTTAGTAGAGATGAAAATATCCAAAAGTTATAGGTTATTGTAGATAAATATATCCTATCAATTATTTGGCTAAATTGATCCGTGCTTCATCATTGATTGGGTGAGAACAAGTCAAGTCAACTTTATTTATATAGCGCTTTTAACAATGTAGATTGTTTCAAAGCAGCTTTACAGTGTTAAACAGGAAAATAATGCAGCATAATTTTATTCAGCTGTATAGCCATTCTGGAAAAAAACGCTGATGTCATCAGTTCATTTCAATTATCATACAGTGACAGTGTGGGCTTTAGATCAATAATTCGATCAGTAATTTAGTTTAAATGGTTAATTTAGTTTATTAATTAGATTTATTTCAATGTTTAGTTGAAAAATTGAGTGTCCCCAACTGAGCACGCCAAGCCAGAGGCAACAGTGGCAAGGAAACCAAAACCCCATTAGGTGACCTAATGGAGAAAAATAAACCTTGGGAGAAACCAGGCTCAGTCGGGGTGCCAGTTCTCCTCTGGCCAATTAACAAACAGCGTATTATTAATATTATTATTCTGGCAGCTTTACAGCTCAGAGGTCATAATAGATCAGAATATTCGAGGGACCGGGGGCAACATGCTGGAGACGGGTTTATTGAGGATGATGTTGATTAAATAATTATTAAAGTGCAATATTCGAATGATCGGAGGCAACACGCTGGAGACGGGTTTATTGAGGATGACATATCGATTTAAGTATTATTTAATTGTAATATTCGAACAATCTGAGTCAACACGCCGGAGACGGGTTTATTGAGATGCCGTGTCGATGAGGCAGTTTCAGGGGGAGTCTAATCACGGTCTCTGCAGACACTTCAGGGTCCTGCGTTGGTCTTCTCTGGGCGCAGGTCCACCATCTGATCTGGATACGGCCCGCATCCGGCTGACTGCAGTAAACCTCAGGATAAAACAGAGAGACTATCATTAGCGTAGATGCCATTCTTCTGATGATGTAACGAGTACATCAGGTGTTATGGGAAGTGTTCCCGGTTCCGGCTGACCTAGTTAATGCAGCCTAACAATCATTTCATTGAAAAAGTGTTTTATGTGTATGCCACAGTAAAGAGATGTGTTTTTAGTCTAGATTTAAACTGACAGAGTGTGTCTGCTTCCCGAACAATGTTAGGAAGACTGTTCCAGAGTTTAGGTGCTAAATAGGAAAACGATCGAGCGCCTGCAGTTGATTTGGATATTCTAGGTATTATCAACTGGCCAGAATTTTGAGACCGCAGTAGACGTGATGGAGTATAATATGTTAAGAGCTCGCTCAAGTATTGGGGAGCTAAACCATTTAGTGCTTTGTAAGTAATAAGTAAGATTTTAAAATTTATGCGATGTTTAATAGGCAGCCAGTGCAGTGTTGACAGAACTGGGCTAATATGGTCATACTTTCTGGTTCTAGTAAGAACTCGAGCTGCTGCGTTTTGGACCAGCTGGAGTTTATTTATTAAGCGAGCAGGGCAACCACCCAGTAGAGCATTACAATAATCTAGCCTTGAGGTCAAAAACGCATGAACTAACTGTTCAGCATTTTGCATTGAGAGCATGTGCCGTAATTTAGATATATTTTTAAGATGGTAGAAAGCAGTTTTACAGATGCTAGAAACGTGGCTTTCAAACGAAAGATTGGTATCAAAGAGCACACCCAGGTTCCTCACTGACGACGAGGACTTGACAGAACAGCCATCAAGTGTTAGACAGTATTCTAGGCTACTACTTGTGGAGCTTTTTTGTCCAATAATTAAAAATTCTGTTTTATCTGAATTGAGTTGCAGGAAATTACCAGTCATCCAATGTTTTATATCAGCTATGCATTCCTTTAATTTTGTGAATTGGTAAGTTTCTTCAGGGCGTGAAGAAATATAGAGCTGAGTATCATCAGCATAACAATGAAAACTAATACCATGCTTCCTATTGATATCTCCCAGTGGTAGCATGTACAGGGTGAAGAGTAGCGGTCCTAGCACTGAGCCTTGTGGTACTCCATACTGAACTTGCGATCGGTGTGACATATCTTCATTTACTACTACAAACTGATAACGGTCGCATAGGTATGATTTAAACCATGATAAAGCAATTCCACTAATACCTACATTATTTTCGAGTCTATTCAAAAGAATGTTGTGGTCGATAGTATCAAATGCAGCGCTAAGATCGAGTAACACTAATAGAGAGATACAGCCACGATTGGATGATAAGAGTAAATCATTTGTAACTCTCATGAGAGCAGTCTCAGTGCTTTATTTATCTGACTCCGGTAACGTGAGACAGCTAGCAGACGGTCGGTTTAGCCAGTTTGTCTGCTTCCTGACCTGGGCCCTAGTGAGTCAAGGTTTAGCTCTAAGACTATGTGCCAAATTACTAGAGAGAAGAGCGGCACCACCCCAAGAGGGATGGATTTCATCCTTCTTCAACAGGTCAGGTCTGCCCCAAAAACTTTTCCAATTGTCTATGAACCCTATGTTATTTTGCAGACACCACTTAGACAACCAGCCATTGAGTGATGATAGTCTGCTAACTATCTCATCACTCCTTTTTACTGGGAGCGGTCCAGAAAAAAGAAAAAAAAAAAGAACAGTTCAAATCTACTGGCTGTGGAAATCAGTGTGTGTGGCTAGGGGTTTATTTTCATTCACTCTTTCTAATCATCTTTAACATGAACGAGAGGCGACATGGACCGGCAAGCAGTGAAAGAAATAATTTATTTAACGAAATAACATAATCAACAAATTTATTAAAAGCATCAGTAATCAGTGAAAGTCAGTAGTGAGACCATGACTGACTGTAAGCTTGAGATCTGAATGGATGCAAACAAATGAATATAACAAACGAAAAGAGAAACAACAACAGAACATCAGCCGCTCAGTCAAGGGCAGTCACATCATAGCCCTCACAATCATATCACTGAAGTTTTTATAGCCCAGAGAATGAGCCTCAGGTGGAAAATCACACCCAAACTGTAACAGCACACCTGAAAGCAAAACCACACAGAAGGAAACACACAGAAGAAAAAACACAGGCTCAGCAATGACTGGACCATAACATCTTCTATTCAAGGAATCCAAGGAATTTGGAGGCCATGCCAACAACATGTGCATTGAGTGGCAGAAACACTCACAGGTGTGGCAGGTCTACATTTTTCTGGTAACAGACACCTCCACCTGGGAAATATGTTGCTCTGGCCTCCAAATCCCCCTGATCTCAATCCATTTGAGCATCTGTAAGATGTAAGTTAATGTGACGAAATAGTAAAAAGTGCACATGATCATCTTTAATCTGAAATAATAGAACAACAGCTTGGCTATCTTTTTGTCCTCCACCCAAATACAATAAAGATTATTTTGGCAAAAATGACAAGACAGAACAAGAAAGAAATCTAGTTTAATAGTTTGATCTACATTCAAGGAAAAGAATGAACCATATATGCTAACACACACACACACACACACACACACACACACACACACACACACACACACACAGACACACACACACATAATGTTGGGCCATTTCTTATGGATTTGGACACGTATGGTAACTGTGAATAGCAAGCCACTTTTCTTAAATGGATCTTAAGGCTGTTTTGTAACTAGATTGTATTTCTGCTGTATTCCAGTAACACTATTCTTCACTTCTTTCATTTGATAAAGACAAAAACATAAATGTTCCTCCGGTTCACAACAAATGAAGCTTCAGCATGTCTTTATTTTTTTGCCTCTTCATGAGTTCTGTTCAGAGAAAAAGGAGGTTAGATGTAGGCTAGTTAACGTGTTGAAGAACTGGTTGAACAGGTCGACAAATAACATCTTCATGGGAACTGATCCGACGAGTCTTTTTCTTTCTTTAGCACAAACATGACAAAAACAAAAAAACTGCCAGAGGTGTAAAAAATGTTACTCAAGTGAAAGTACAAGTACTGAATGCAATTTTTACTCAATTAAAAGTAAAGGTATCTGGCCAGAATGCGTTTACTCAAGAATCATACTTGAGTAAAAGTAAAAAAGTACCACATTAAAATTGTACTTGAGTATTAAAAAAGTAAAAGTAGCGTAAAAGTAGCAGCAAGAATGAAAACTAGAGATTCTTCTTTAAGCTTTTAATCTCAAACATGAAGTGAATGAACCACATACAAGGTTTTATCCTGCTTTAGAACTGTTTGAATTTAATGGTATTTAATTATAAAACTATAAGACTACTACCTAATGACAGTATGCAACATGCTACTCAAAGTTGTAAAACCTTGTAAAGCGATTTGAGTACCCAAAAAAGTGCTATATAAATGTAACAAATTATGATTATTATTATTATTATTATTATTATTATTATTATGTACATTGACCACACTTAGCGCTGAACGGGTGTCGTTTTTTAGGTTAAAATATTATATAAATACTGTTTGTTTTCTCGCACAAACCGATTGTTTTGTGTCTTAGGACATCAATGTGTCGTCAGAAGCTGCAGAGTTTAATATGGATTTGTCTGTGCAGGTTTTTTTTACTCTCATAGATGATTCTAGTAGTCATGTACCATTCACATACATTATACGACTATCACAAGTTAAAAATCTTCATTTGTGTTCTACTGAAGAAACAAAGACACCAACATGTAAGCAGATAAACATCACATTTTCATTTTTGGGTGAACTATCCCTTTAAGCAGAAGCTGATTTTCAAAATTGTGAGTGTCAAGCGTCTTTTGGGCGCTGAAAAGCCTCTCACTCTAATTTCCAGGGCTGCGTTTCCCAAAACCATCGTAAGCTTAAGTTGATCGTAGAACAATTGCCACCAATGGTCTCTATGATCAACTTAGGCTTACAATGGTTTTGGGAAACACAGCCCAGGTCAAGGTGCTGCATTGGGGTAATTGATGCGACATGACGTCACTTCCAAAGGACCAATTAACATGTCTGACCAATTTCATGGAATGTGAAAATGAATCTCATTAGCAGAATAAATACATTTTAATTAAACATTTAAATTAAACTGGGCATCAGTGCAATTCAATTGGTTTGGTAATAGCAAGGGAAAACAGAATGAAGTGATCTCCAAAAAAGAAGTACTTTTTGACTGTAAACAAAATTGTAAGGAGTAAAATAACTTTTTTTTCTTATGTAATTAAGTAAAAGCAAAAGCACTGATTTTTAATTGTACTCAAGTAAAGTAAAAATCCCCCAAAATAATACTTATGTACAGTAATCAAGTAAAATTACTTAAGTACTTAACACCTCTGAAAACTGCATTGTAAAAAAATTCAGGCCTCTCCAATTCAACTTTTTCTAGTGACTGGTCACTAGTTCACAGAAATTAAATTTGGCCAACTAAAAAATGTTATATGTGATCGTCACTAGAACATTTTAAATTGGGGAAATGTTTTACAGTGAAACTGTGAGGTTGGTCCAATTAAATATTTTAAATTGTAGTAACAATTGTTTATTTCTCTCTGTCCCAAAAGACAAAAATGACTAAAAACATAAATATATTAAGCAAAATACAGAACACAGATAACCGGGTTTACATTTTATCACATTACTTTATCAACAAGTCAATTCCAACACAGGATATTTGGTGAAAATACCTTATTTTCAATAAGGAAAAACTCAAGCAAACCAGGTGTGGAGGTGTGAGTAAGTTTAAGGGTAGGGTTAGGTGTAAGGGAAGTGTCAACTGTGTCATTACAAATGTAACTACAGAAATTAATTACAGACGTAATTACATGCAGGTATTTTTTTAAATGTAAGTATGTAAAAACATGTATGTACACAATAAGTGCAATGTATCAAATGATTAATTCAAATGTTAGTACATAGTAGTTAAGGCCACCTAATATAAAGTGGGTCCAATATCTCTATTCTCTTGGGAATGTTTGTTTCGGTCTTCAGCACCGGCTGGTTCCACTCGCGCTCCCGCTCCCGCTCCTGCGCTCAGCATTTGAAATCTCCACATGAACGGTTTTCTTCTGGTGCATTTTTTGCATGCGTATACAGTTTTTTGGACGTAGGACTTGTTCATCCAACATGGATTTTTTCACTTCGACTTCATAGATTGACTGTGATGGGTGTCAGAGGCTGGGATTGAACCCGGGTCTTCAAGTCAACTGAATTGCTTCTTTACCAGCTAACGTGGATGACAAACAGAGGATGGACACAAGGGCAGAAGAATAACTTGCAGACTTAGATGACTGAACAAAAGGTGCTTTACTGAAGAATTTAAGTTTAAAGGTACAACAAAAAGGAAGCCGAGCTTCCAGAGAAAAAACAAAGAAACAAAAGGTGAGCAAAAGGCAAATCCAAAAACAAAACAGACTTAGCTTTCTTGGCAAGGAAAATACAAGGCATAGTAGGCTCAAGACTGAACACAACTGAATGAAAGAGGCATGCTTAAATAGGCCAACACAAACAAGCTAATGAACCCCACAGGTGAGAGAAATGAAATACTAATGATTTGCAAAAATGCATTTTTAGAAGCTGGGGCCACCTTGTGGCTGGGAGAGTCATTACAGCTCAGCGCCAACTAGAGGCGGGGAGAGTCATTACAGGAGCCCCTCCTCCAGGAACGGCTCCTGACGTTCTCCTAGCTGTGTTGCTTATGGCGGTGGAACTCCCTTATGAGATTTGGGTCTAGAATATCTCGGGCTGGCACCCAAGACCTCTCCTCTGGGCCATAACCCTCCCAATCCACAAGATACTGGGTCCTCCCACGGACCTGGCGAGAGTCCAGCAGCTGGTGCACTGTGTAGGCTGGCTGACCACCAATGATGCGAGGTACTGGAGGGGGTTTCCTGACTGGGGACAAAGGAGAACAGACAACAGGTTTCAAACGGGAGACGTGAAATGTGGGGTGAATGCACATGGACCTGGGTAGAAGAAGACGGTAGGACACTGGGTTGATCCTTTTGAGGACTTTGAAGGGGCCATTGAAGCGAGGTGCTAGTTTCCGTGACTCAACATGCAGAGGGAGATCCCCAGTGGACAGCCACACTCTCTGTCCTGGTCTAAGTGATGGTTCAATTCTACGGTGCTGGTTTGCATATCTGCTGCTGTCGAGTGGCTCTTAGCAGGGCTGCTCGTGCTCTCCGCCATATCCGTCGACATCTCTGGACTAGTTGAGCAGCAGCTGGTACACGGACCTCAGGATCCTGTGCAGGGAACAGAGGGGGAGGAAAACCAAACTGGCACTCAAAAGGGGACATGCCTAAAGATGAGTGGTGTAGAGTGTTGTGGGCAAATTCAGCCCAGATCAAATGGGAACTCCAAGCAGTCTGATTGTTAGATACCAGGCATCTGAGAGTCTTTTCAATCTCCTGGTTGACCCTCTCGGTCTGTCCATTTGATTGGGGGTGAAACCCAGAGGACAGGCTGATGGATGCCCCAATTAGGCGTCCGAAAGACTTCCAGAACCGGGAGGTGAACTGTGATCCCCGGTCGGACACCATATCTTGGGGGAAGCCATGGAGTCTGAAGACATGTTTCATCAACAAGTCCGCTGTCTGACCTGCTGTGGGAATCTTGGGTAATGGTATAAGATGGCATGCTTTAGAAAATCGGTCTACCACCACCAGAATTGCTGTGTTACCTTGAGATTTTGGTAGACCCGTAACAAAGTCCAATGATATGTGGGACCAGGGACGTTTAGGGATAGGTAGCGAGTGCAGTAGGCCGTGAGGGTGGGTTCTGGGTTCCTTGTTCTGGGCACACACAGCACAGGCAGCAACACAAGCCCGAACATCTTGTTGCATGTTGGGCCACCAAAATCTTCTCTGGATGAGTTTCAATGTTCTTGTGCTCCCAGGATGGCCCCAGGGAAGGGAAGCATGGCCCCACTGTAACACATCAGAACGCATGGAGTTAGGCACAAAAATGCGATCCGGAGGACCATTACCTGGGTCGGGATGTTGTTGTTGGGCCCTCTTCACAGCTGTCTCGATTCCCCACTGGACTGATGCCACCACTTTGGAGCTGGGTAGGATTGATTCTGGTTCGGCCTCCACTTCTGGTGGATCAAATTGCCTTGAGAGGGCATCAGGCTTTGAGTTCCTGGAACCTGGTCGGTATGAGAGGGTAAAGTGAAAGCGGTTAAAGAAGAGGGCCCAACGAGCCTGACGTGAGTTCAATCTCTTGGCCTCCCGGATGTAGGTGAGGTTCCTGTGGTCCGTCCAGATAAGAAATGGGTGTTTGGCCCCCTCCAGCCACTGTCTCCACTCTTCAAGTGCCAACTTCACTGCCAGCAGCTCCCGGTTACCAATGTCGTAATTCCTCTCGGCTGGGGAGAGTCGACGTGAGAAGTAAGCACAAGGATGAAGTTTGTGGTCATTCCTTGCTCTCTGCGACAAGACCGCTCCGACCCCGATGTCCGAAGCATCCACCTCCACTACAAAGGGCAACTCGGGATCTGGAAAAGTCAGAATGGGTGCAGAAGTGAAGAGCTGCTTGAGTCGGGCAAATGCCTGATCAGCCCTTTCTGTCCACTTAAAAGGGCTTGATGTCTTCTTAGTAAGAGCGGTCAGGGGTTCTGCAATAGCACTGAAATTCCTAATGAACCTCACTGCATGAAAAGTGGGATTTTCGACCCCGTAAACGCCTGTATACTCCCGGAAATCTCCCTAATTTTCGGCAGTTTTCGACAATTTAGAGGCAGCGAACGTCGCGTTCGTCTGTGCCACAAATTGTCGTAAACGAACCATGACGTAGGTGGAGAGCCCCCGCTGAGAGAGCCCGCGGAGGTGCGACGCCTCTAATTAGCATATGAATAGCAGCGAAACCAGAGAGTCAACGGCCAGACTTGAATTTACTCACTCACTATTGGCTGAAGCCACTACATTTAAAAAAGAAAAATCCCTCGTGATTGGTTGGCAGATCACTGCAAACCAATCATTATTGGTCCCCCTGGCTCATTATAAATGTAAACCCCAATAATAATAATAAATATATAATTTATGTTGTAGTAATTTGTTTTATATTAATGTTATTGTGCTATGAAGTATTCATACCATCAAGGAATATATGGGAAAATTATACGGACTGTGCCGTTTATTCAAACAAGGGGCTTCATTTATAAGCATACAGCTGTTCATTCAAAGAAATGGCTTAATTTATAAAACACAGCGGTTTACTCAAAGAAAGAGCTTTATTGTTAAACACACAACTATGTACAGTGCAGCAGTAATGTCTCTTAATGTAATGTAAAGTTCGTCGAGCTCCAGGCTGCGAGAGGGCGGTGGCCGCACAATCCATCCAGACACCCCGTCAACAAAGCCGTCTTCCTCGTCAAACATGAGTTCAATGGTCGCGCACTTCCAAATGTCCACCTCATCCAGCACACTCTCGCTTCCAGCAACTGTAATACAATCCATAAAGACAATAAGCAACCTGAAAAATACTCACATTGACAAAAAACGGATCTAATATAATAAATCTTACCCTTTTTCTTCTTGATAGACTCCGAGCTAAACTTCGCAGTTTCCGCCTGCTATGTAAGTTCAGGTTGTTTGTATCTGAAGCTCCGGCGTGTCGATTCATAATACGTCTTACAGGCAGCTGGAAAACAATTACATGAGACTGGTATTAATAAAAACTGTCACGGTAAAATTAAACAAGGAATGAGAAACACATTAGAAGTTACTTAACGTTACACACAATTTCGTCGTGATCAGCGGTTAAATCTGGACTCGCGGAAATCGCTCCAAGCAGATAAGAGCTCACGGCTTCGTTATGAGGCGAGGATAGTCTGTGTAAACAAAATGTGCAGTTTTAAGCTCGGATCTATTAAAGCATCCATTTCCTTATACAGCTGAATAAAAGCATGTTCTTTAAATCGTAACGTTACATTACCCATGCTCTGGTTCATAGCGCCTGCAGTTTGCCTCAGAGTTGTGAAGACGAAGACAGCCTCCTGAAAATGAGTCCAAAAAGTTTGTCGCGTCCATGCAGAGATTGAGTTGAAGACGGTGTCCTGTCATTGTTGATCGCGAAAAAGGAAAGCAGCAAAAAACATAGGAAATGTAAAAAAAACAAAAAAGCTTAAAGCTCGTCTTCTACGCGTCATGGCCATGACCTCGACCTCGCTCTAATATGGAACGCGCCCGGGGCCAAATCTCTTTATACGAAACGCGTGACTTAAGACCGTTTCAACACGCCCTGTTTTCCGCGTCAACGCAGCAATTTTTTACGTGTTTCTTTTGTATGTGCAGACACGCACATTCTGGTCGTGTAATAGGCATACACACACAGTCGACGCACAGTTTTAACATGTTAAGAAGACACATTTGAACGTGTTTCTTAACGCGCACATTCTGTACATGTCGAAGTGGAATTTTTTTTTTTAAAGCAGACTTACCTTTAGATGTAGCCTAGGCTATGTATATTAATATAAGATATTAATTAATTGCTTAACTGACTACTGTGCTAGAGTAAAGTAGCCTAATGTTGCAATGTATATTAAGTAAATGCTTAATATTATACAATTATTATAATTTATCTATATGGGTTATTGTTGGTTTTTTAAAGTTAGGCTATATATAATTTCTAAAAGTATAGGCTAATTTACACAGCACATATTTATAACTGAAAACACACACACACACACAACTTTATTCACTTTCACATAATAATGTTTTTGTAATTTGGTGTTTAGTTTGTTGTATAGTTTGTTATCCTGTTCTGTCTCTGTTTTGTTTCCAGGAACATCTGATGAGTGCTATAATAAAATGACTTCATTATATTTAAAATATGTTTTGATATTCATTTTATTTATATTATTAATATTTTATTTACCCATAAACGTGTCTTTAGGAAGCCATAAGTTATAGAGACAAGAATGACTTTTGCCATTTAAATGCCACATTAATTTACTGAGGACCCATACAGCCAATGATCATGTGTGAAAACACTTATACATAAATTGATCACTTAGAAATCAAAACTAAGGTTTGAGAAAGAAAGAATATGCATACAACAAAATATATTTTTTCATAGCAGCTTCAGTAACAAGTTCAAAACAAATTCTTCTAAACCGGCTCTAACAAGCCAATATAATGTCAATATTCAGCTCAAGTGACTTCAGTGTTGATTCAGTTCAGTTGATTTCAGTTCAACTGTAAATTCTTCAGTTATGCATATTTGTGTGTAGTAGAGATATATGCAAAAACAACATTTTTGGAAGAGTTAAAATAGTTTTGCACAAAGTGTTGCTTTTGCAAGAGATGTCTGATGTTTTGTGTGTAGAGTTACAAGAAATGGAGCCATATTTTCAGAAATTGTGTGTAAGCAATTAGATAAAACTGTAAATGAATCCAGTTTATTTTAGTTCAGGACTCATAGTCCAGGTGTTAGTAATCTGTGCTTAATCTTTGTTCCAGGCAACAATTTTTTAACTCACGATTAACTAGATTAAGGCCTACTCTTGGCATAATTTAAACCCTGTCCAGGAAACCACCTCTTGAAAATCTGCATTGATAATTCATAAAATGTGGTGTGAGCTCAATTTAAATGACAATTACAGAAAAACACAATCTGACTTAACTATAAACACACAAACTTGTACTTTTCACATTTATGATTAATAGCCATTTAAAAAATCATTCACAGTGCAGGGTGGAAAAATTTATATTGGTATGTAAACTGTATGCTTTACTTGATTTATTTGTGTGCTTTGGTTCATTGTCTTGCTGTCTTCACTGCTGTCCTGTATTATTATTATTTTTTTTACATAACATTGGTTATTGCTAATGACATATAGAGTAATTAATCTACACTGTGAGCCCGGACAAGTTGAATCTACTTAAAAAATTGGAGCAAACTGGTTGCCCTAAAAATTTAGTAATGTGAACTAAAACGAGTACATTTAACTTAAATTTAAGTTAACATTTTAACTTAAACTTTAAACTTGTTTTAGTCAAAAAAATTCAGAACCTAGATAAAACTCCCCCTGCTGCTACTCTGATTTGCATTTGTGTAGCTCACAGCATCTTCATTTACATGATAAAGCCTCCCCTAGAATTAAGGGGAGGGGGGGTCACTGAGGGACAACTGCCAAGCAAGGCCGACGTCAATTTACGGCAGTTTTCAGTGTTGCCTGCAAATTTCCGTGCACAGTCGTAAACCTGATGTTTCACGGCAATCTACAGTGTCACATACTGACGAAAATCCCACTTTTCATGCAGTGCCTTCTATAAAAATTGGCAAATCCCAGAAAACGTTGGACCTCCTTGACGGAGCCTGGTTGGGGCCAGTTCAGAACCGCCTGAATCTTGCCAGGATCCATCTGGACATTGCCACTAGACACAATGAATCCAAGAAAAGAGACAGTGGGGACATGAAATTCACTCTTCTCTAGTTTGACAAATAGTCCATTCCTCAACAGTTGAGACAGGACGAGTCGGACATGTTGGACATGCTCTTGATAACAACGAGAGAAGATGAGAATGTCATCAAGATAAACAAATACAAACTTGTTTAGCATTTTACGGGCACATCATTAATAAGTGCCTGAAAAACGGCTGGAGCATTGACTAGCCCAAAGGGCATTACCTGATACTCATAGTGGCCATTTGGAGTGTTGAAAGCAGTCTTCCACTCATCTCCTTCTCGTATCCTAACAAGGTGGTAGGCATTTCGAAGGTCTAACTTTGTGAAAATGGTCGCCCCTTGTAAGAGTTCGAAAGCCGTGGTCATTAGTGGCAGTGGGTAGCGGTTCTTTACCGTGATGCGATTAAGACCCCGGTAATCAATGCAAGGTCGAAGCCCGCCATCCTTCTTCCCCACGAAAAAGAAGCCAGCCCCTGCCGGCGACGTAGATGGACGGATGAATCCACTGTTAAGAGCATCATTGATATATTCCTCCATGGCAGCTCTTTCTGGGGCAGAGAGGGAAAAAAGTCTCCCTCGAGGAGGGTAGGTACCTGAGAGCAGATCTATTGCACAGTCATATGGCCTATGGGGTGGCAGAGAGGCTGCGCGGGCCTTGCTGAAGACTTCACAGAGGTCTGCATATTCTGAGGGGACTCGAGACAGCTCAGGAGGATGCACCGGGACTCTTGAGGCCACAGGTTTAAGCTGGGAATAGTTAGTACCTCTGTGGATTGGGCTGGTGGCTTGAGAGGAATGGGCAGCAGCTTCGAGGTGGCTGGTCGTGAATCAATAGGTGTCTTCAGCAACTCAGAAAAACAACAGAGAGGGAGACCACAATTAGCGCCCCAAGCAGTTACTAACCTAGCAGTCCAATCTATATGTGGATTGTGAAGGGATAACCATGGGAAGCCAAGAATTAAAGGGAACTCTGGTGAATGGATCAAAAAAAACTGTATCTTCTCATTATGACACCCAATCTGAAGATGAAGGAGTGTCGTGCACTGGCTTACCTGACCAAATCCCAGGGGTCTCCCATCCAATGCGGTTATGGTCAGGGGTTCTTGAAGAGAGATGGGCTGAACTCTCAGGTGTCTGGCTAAATTAAAGTCCATAAAATTTCCAGCAGCCCCTGAATCAAGGAAGGCCCGAAGCTTGTGATGCTGGTTATCCCAATGCAGTGAAACATCAAGTGAAACCCCAGAAGCTGCTGGTTGGGGAAAGATGATTACTCTCGTCCCAGCCCCCCTCTTCTTGGACGAGAGTTGTCTTTTCCCGTCAACTCTGGACAGTTGGACCTGAAGTGGTCTGGCTTTCCACAGTACAAGCAGCATTTTTCCCTCATGCGTCGCTCCCTCTCGGCTTGTGACAGTCTGGCCCTTCCCAACTGCATGGGTTCCTCGAAGTTCATGGGAAGTTGAGGGGATTCAATGGCACTGATAGAAACTTGGGGCTCAGGAAGCCTGACCTCCCCCCGACGTTCCCGTCTGCGCTCTCGAATGCGGATGTCCACCCTGATGGCAATGTCAATAAGGGATTCAAGGTCAGGAGCCGGGTCTCGGAAGGCCAGTTCATCTTTCAGTTCAGGGGACAGGGCACGGTGAAACGTTGCTTTCAGGGCTCTCTGGTCCCAACCGCTCTCTGAGGCTAATGTGCGGAATTCTATTGCAAACTCTGCCACACTCCTTGTCCCTTGAGATATCTGTAACAGCCTGTGGTCAACCTCTCCCCCACTGGTAGGGTGATGGAAGACCTTCCTCATTTCTGCAACAAACAGGTCACAATTGTCAGTAAGCGGGGACTGTTGTTCCCACAGAGCTGTAGCCCAGTCCAGCGCCTTTCCGGTGAGGAGAGTGATGATGTATACAACCTTGCTGTTCGCTGTGGGAAAACTGTTAGGTTGTAATCCGAATGCGAGAGTACATTGAGTGATAAAACCTCGACATCTCTCAGGATTTCCGTCATACCTTCCTGGTGCTGGCAGTCTCGGCTCAGGTAGAAGGCCAGTAAAAGGAGGTGTGGGTCTGCCAGCTGGCACAGATTGGGCAGTTAAAACTGGAGAGGCTTGAGATCCAGTCTGCTCACTTAAGCGTTGTAGAATCTCAGATAGGATCTGCTCATGTCTGTTAATGGTGGAGGCTTGGCCAGACAGTGCAGCTAGAATACGATCAACATTGGAGATAGGTGTGGCATCTTCCGCTGGGTCCACTTCCATGGTTCAGTCTTGCTGTGATGGGTGTCACAGGCTGGGATTGAACCCGGGTCTTCAAGTCAACTGAATTGCTTCTTTACCACTGAGCTAACGTGGATGACAAACAGAGGATGGACCCAAGGGCAGAAGAATAACTTGCAGACTTAGATGACTGAACAAAAGGTGCTTTACTGAAGAATTTAAGTTTAAAGGTACAACAAAAAGTAAGCCGAGCTTCCAGATAAAAAACAAAGAAACAAAAGGTGAGCAAAAGGCAAATCCAAAAACAAAACAGACTTAGCTTTCTTGGAAAGAAAAATACACGGCATAGTAGGCTCAAGACTGAACACAACTGAATGAAAGAAGCATGCTTAAATAGGCCAACACAAACAAGCTAATGAACCCCACAGGTGAGAGAAATGAAATACTAATGATTTGCAAAAATGCATTTTTAGAAGTCATTACAGCTCAGCGCCAACTAGAGGCAGGGAGAGTCATTACATTGACTGAGCACAATTGAATATGTTCGGTGAATATAACATGTTATAGTGTACTTTAAGAAGGACAGCACTCTAATAAGAGCAGCATTTCTTAATTTGCGTCGATGTGTTAGCGATGCTGGGATGAAAAAGGAACCCAAGAGCAGGTTAGCAGTTTGCTACATTTATTGACCAAACTGCAAAGAAAAGAAACAAAAACAAATATAACTGACAGCCGAGCCACCGAGCAAAAGGGCAGAGCAGAAGCAAAATCCAAGGGGAAGTCAGGAGTAAAGCCAGATGTCAGCTCAGCAATGCAAAAATCCCAAAGGACAGTCGATATGGAAGACGGGCCAGGCAGGGGTCAAAATTGGAGAGAGATTACAGTCCCAGGGGCAGAGCAAAGGCAATAGTCCAAAACAGTACAGAGGCTAGGCAAATCAGAGAAGAAAAAACAAGAAACAAACAGGGCATGTAAACTAGGTACAACTAGAATTTGACCGTTTCTTTGGGCAGTAGTAAAACGGATGGTAACCAAGACACGCTGACAGAGAAGCATGGAAAGAAGCATAAGCAGTGGAGAAAATCAATGCAAAACGGGAGACAGGTGTGTATGCGAGGAGAACTGGAGCACTGATTAGAATGAGGTGCAGCTGTGATGGCAGAGTGAGTGGAACTGACAACTGTGTCCGAAATCGCCCCCTAAACCCTCAATCTCTATTCCCTACTTTAGTCCACTAACACAGTTCACTTGAAGGAGTGAATAAAAATGAATGAGTGAAGTCGGACAGCCGTTGTGTGTTCATCGGCTGTACACTCATTATTGCGGTGCAATGTGGGATAGAATGAGTGCACTCAATAACGTCCACTATGGTTTTGGACACCACTACAGATGGCTGTCCCCTCAGATAATGCCCTATATAAGGGTATAGGGGGCGATTTCAGATTCAGCCACAGACACAGCAGAAAGGCTGATGATCAAACCAGAGTTCTGACACGATGTGTGACAGGACATGTGGACATATGTGCAGAGCTCTTGTTCACTTTAAACAATGGAAGCAGAACAGTGAAATATATAACCGCAGTGCATGACAAAGAAAGCAACAGAAACATGCATGCATAAGAAAATAAATCGTGGCTCATGACGTGCTCGAGCTGCCGGACTCTGACCTGAAGCGTGCGCACACGTCTTTCACTCAGACAGCATGCATCAGTTTAGTGGATTATTGGGTTTGAATGGTCAAAAAATATGTTAAATAAAATGCACGTCCTGGTGAGTATTCAGGTAAACATAGTTGGATATGTCTGTTAGAGCCATAATGCACATTGTGGAAATTTGATAATATTGAAGTAATGTTAGATTATTAGTTGTTTCACTTGCATTTTTTATAAAGAATAAGAATGTTTACACTATAATTATATATGCTTTTGTTGTGCCCTTGCTTACGCATGAGGTGACTAAGACGTCATAACCGGGTCAGTGGATTGTAAGCAAGTGACGGAGCGATACAGTTTTTGACCGTCGTTCCATATTGTGTTGTTATATAAAGTTAAAAGGTTGTTATTGCTTTGCAGTACAAAAATAAACAAGAATTCAAAAGGAATATAACGACTGGGATGAGTTCGTCGCGTCAGACTGGTTATTTGAACGAATGGTACATAGAACATTTGAAGAAATAAGAGTGCCATTACATTTAGTCAAAAACTCTGCTCTTAAAGGACAATCGCTAAACGGATTTTAGATGTTTGGGACTATTGTTGTCTCTAACAAGGACTAACGGATGATCGTCAACATCAAAGGATTAAGCGATCGCATGGATGCGTTTGGTGGATGCACGTCCATTATGAAACACGCATGTGGAGCGCACGAGGCATTTAAAAGTTACGGCGCATTGTTCAGTCTGTTGGAATATCCTGTTTGAGGAATATTGTACATGAACAGGTATTGTTTGAACAATTTGCGGGAAGTATTTAATTTTTAAGAGGCTTTATGACTGTTTCACATAGATTGTGCACTGATTCTGCAAAATGGATGACGATGACGCAACAGGTTGCAGTATCGATTTTCGCCACGAGGTGGCAGGAACTGCGTTTCAAATGGAAGAAGCAGACGATGTCACACCGAAAAGAACACTTCATTTAACTGAAAAGGCATTGGAACTAAAGCTGCACAATCTCATAAAGGACAGAAGATCAAAACTTGGCCAAATTACCAAGTTAATGAATGAAATTGATAGTCTTAAAGATGATGAGAAGAATCTGAATAATATTGAGGAAAAGCTTCAGAATGACTTTTCAGGGTTGAATAAAGAATTCAATTGCCTCAATACTGAATTAGGAGTGCTTCTGTCTGAGGAAGAAAGAAAGGCAGATCATGAGAACTGGTTACAGCATAAAACTGCATATGTTGAGGAGTTTGTAACACAGACTGAAACTTGGATTCTTACAACCAAAGATAAGATAGAAGCTTTTAATATTGGACCTGAAGACAGTGTTTCAGTTGCTTCATCCCAAAGACACAAAAAGAGATATGGGTCCGTTGCTGGACGAATGTCAAATGTGTCCAGTCGCAATTCAAGTTCTGCAGTTCACCTTAAACAAGAAGCAGAACATGCAGCATTACTAGCTCGGGCTGCAGCTTTAAAAAATAAGCAATCTATTGAACAAGAGGTGGTGAAATTGAAGGCAGAACAAGAACAGTTGGAGTTGGATACAGAAATTGCAGCTTCCTTTGCCAAACTCAAGGTATTTAAAGACAATGACATCTTGTTTGACAATAAGACTGAATGTCAATCAAAAAATGCTGGTATACATTGTAAGAAGGAACAGAAAAACTCTTTCCTTGAGGAACAGCATAGTAAAAGAGACGGGATACCAACACTTTCTCAGAGAACCCACAGTACAAGATCTAGAAAAGAACTAGTTAATGATAGCAGTTCTGGAGAACTTGAAGGCAATTTGTACAAAGTGATGCAAAGACAGAATGAGATCACTGAGATGTTTGTTAAAAAGCAAAATTTGTCTCATTTACCACAAAGAGACATTCCAATATTCTCAGGAAATTTGATGGAATACAGAACCTTTGTCAGAGCTTTTGAACATGCTATCGACACCAAAACCGAAAGTGCAAGAGACAAATTGTACTATTTGGAACAATACACTAGTGGAGAAGCCAAAGATCTTGTCCGTAGTTGCGTTCATATGGAACCTAACAAAGGCTACAAAAAAGCTTGGGACCTTTTGCACTAAGAGTTTGGCGACGAGCTGAAAATAGCCAGTGCTTATATAGACAAAGTGCTGAATTGGTCACAGATAAAACCAGAGGATGGAAAGGCATTGAAAACTTATGCACTTTTTCTGATTGGATGTCGAAATGTAATGGAAGATCTTGATTATATGGACGAAATGGACAATCCTACAAATATCAGAATTGTCATCTCAAAGCTTCCATTCAAGTTGAAAGAGAAATGGAGAGGTAGAGCCTTTGAAATTCAAGAACAACGTGGAATGAGAGCAAGATTTGCGGACTTGGTGAACTTTATAGACAGAGAAGCTAAGGTAGTCACAGATCCATTGTATGGAGAAATTCAAAGCTTTTCTGTGGGCAGTGAAGGAAGAGCAAAGGCCACATCTGTCAACATTAAAGTTTCAAAGAAAATTCCACAAAAAGGTAGCAGTTTTGTCACAGCCATTAATTCTTTGGAAAAGGAAGCCCCCGACTCTGCTGCAAAAGGAACCTCAGTTGTAATTGCCAGTGCATTTGAGAAGCCCTGTTTGTTTTGTCAGAAGAACCACACACTGGAGTCCTGTGGTAAATTTGTTGAATGCTCTTCCAAAGAAAAAATTGACTTTTTGAAGTCAAAAGGCTTATGCTTTGGATGTCTGACATTGGGTCATCTTAGTAAAGACTGTAGAAAAAGAATGACATGTCAAAAATGTTCGCAAAGACACCCTAGCATACTTCACATTAATAAGAAAGAGGAACAAGTACACAGGCAAAAGAAAGAAGACAGCACAGAGGAAAAAAGTGTATCCTCTGCTCTGGTCTCACTTGAAAAAGAATCATGTGCTGGTACTGGGGCCGGAGAAGCTGAGTCGATTCTTGCAATTGTGGCAGTAAAAGTCAAATCCAAAAGGAGTGAGAAAACATTGGAGACGTATGCCTTTATGGATCCGGGTAGCTCAGCTACGTTTTGCACTGAGACTTTGATGAACCAGTTGAATGCTAAAGGAAGGAAGACAAAAATACTGCTTAGAACAATGGGACAAGAAAGGCCGGTGGATAGTTATATTGTGTCTGATATAGAAGTATGTGGACTGGAAGTAAAGGGTACATAGATCTCCCAAGAGTTTACACACAGAGAAGTATTCCAGTAACAAGAGAAAACATTCCCTCACAACGACACATAGAGAAATGGCCTTACTTGAGTAAAGTGCACTTTCCCACTATCGATGCAGAAGTTGGCTTATTGATTGGAACCAACATTCCTAAAGCACTGGAACCTTGGCAGGTAATTAATAGCAAAGGAAATGGTCCTTATGCATTAAAATCTGCTTTGGGTTGGGTTGTAAATGGACTCAGCAACGAAACTGATAGCTGTTGTATAGAGAAGGAAATGCAGTCAGCCATTGCTGTCAACAGAATTTCTGTAGAGAGTATTGAACATCTGTTAGTGCAGCAGTACAATACGGAATTTGCAGAACGCTGCATTGAAGACAAGCCCGAGATGTCACAGGAGGACCGCCAGTTCATGAGGTTCATTGAGAAGTCAACACAATTAGTAAATGGAAGCTACTGCGTTGGCTTACCAATGAAAAATGAAACTGTGAAAATGCCAAATAATCGCAGTGTAGCGGAACAACGTGCTAACAGTTTGAAAAGAAGGCTGAGCATGAAGCCAGACATGCATGAGGATTACAAGACCTTCATGAGTGATATCATAACAAAAGGTTATGCAGTCCAAGTTCCAAAAAAGCAACTAAACCGAGAAGATGGTAGAGTGTGGTATATTCCCCACCATGGAGTATACCATCCTAAAAAACAGAAGATTCGTGTAGTCTTTGATTGCAATGCAGCTTATCAAGGAACCTCATTGAACAAACAGCTGCTACAGGGACCTGATCTCACTAACTCTCTGGTAGGAGTTTTGATTAGGTTCAGACAAGAACCAGTGGCCCTAATGGCAGACATAGAATCTATGTTTTATCGAGTAAGGGTTCCAGACAAAGACGCAGATCTGCTACGTTTCTTGTGGTGGCCAGAGGGTGACTTGGCACAACCCCCTGTGGAATACAGAATGGTCGTCCATTTGTTCGGGGCCACATCTTCCCCAAGCTGTGCATCCTATGCCCTTAGGAGAACGGCGGAAGATGCTAGAAATAAAGTACCTCAAGAAATAGTGGACACAATGTTGCAGAGCTTTTATGTTGATGATTATCTGAATTCTGTGTCATAAGAGAGCCATGCTATTGTCTTGGCAAAACAGCTCAGAAGTGTGTGTTCTAATGGTGGCTTCCGCTTGACCAAGTGGATTAGTAACAGCAGAACAGTCTTGTCGTCAATTCCTGTTGAAGACAGAGCTAAAGAAGTCAAAGACCTAGACTTGAGTCACAATGTCTTACCAATGGAAAGAGCTCTAGGAGTCCATTGGTCCACTGAAACGGACATGTTCACCTTTAAAGTGCAAATCCAAGCAAAGCAATCAACCAGAAGAGGAATTCTATCTGTGGTCAGCTCAGTATATGACCCCCTTGGATTTCTGGCACCTGTCATCTTGCCAGCTAAACAACTACTGAGGAACCTATGTAAAGAAAAAAAAGGTTGGGATGAAGAGATACAAGATGATCAAGAACAAAGATGGTGCAACTGGCTCTTGGACTTAAAACAACTTTCTAAGTTTACAGTGCCCCGATGTATCAAACCAGCACATTTTGGATCTACAAAACTGGCTCAACTGCATCACTTTGCTGATGCCAGTGAAGATGGATATGGTACTGTGACTTATATCTTGCTGAAGAATGAAAGGGGTGACAAGCACTGTTCCTTTCTAATGGCCAAATCAAGAGTGGCACCTCTAAAACAGATCACAATACCCAGAATGGAATTGACTGCTGCTGTTGTTGTCGTGAGGGTAGACAAAATGATGAGACAAGAGTTACGGTTGAATCTGGAAGAATCAGTCTTTTGGACAGATAGCATGACTGTGTTGAAGTACATTGAGAACCAGAATACTCGGTTTAAGACCTTTGTAGCTAATCGTCTAGCAGTCATTCAAGAATCAACTACAGCAAATCAATGGAGGTATGTTAACACAACACTGAATCCAGCTGATAATGCTTCCAGGGGCATGAGAACAGAAGCATTCATCAGATGCGAGAGTTGGATAAAAGGACCAAGTTACTTGTTGGAGGATGAAAATTAATGGCCAAAAAGACCAAATGACATTGGAAAGGTTGCTAAGGAGGACTCTGAGGTCAAGAAACCTGCATCAGTTAATGTTACGGCTGTGGATAAGAGTGTTGATACTGTGAACATTCTTATCAACTACTACTCCAAGTGGCATCAACTGAAAAGAGCAGTAGCCTGGTTTATACGGTTAAAAGAGTTGCTGCTATGCAAGCAAAAAAAGGGAAAGGAATTAAAGGATGCAACACATCAGAGAGAAAGTAACCCTGATAAAGGCAACATGCACCTCAAAGAAAAGATGCAAAAACACAAAGAAGCATGTTGGAGTGATGCTCTTACTGTGGACGAATTAGAGAGAGCTGAGATGGAACTCATTCGTTTCACGCAAAGAGAAAAGTATGCAGTTGAAATTGCAACTTTACAGAAGAATAAAACTCCCATTAAAAAGAGCAGTTCTATCTACAAACTGGATCCAATTCTTCTGGATGGAGTGTTGAAAGTAGGAGGTAGATTGAATAAATCTACTCTGTCAGAAGAGGCCAAACATCCAGTTATTTTGTCTAAAGACTCACGCATTGCCAATTTGATTCTCCAACATGTACATCAAGGACTTGGACATAGTGGTAGGAACCACATGCTGGCAAGACTGAGACAAAAGTACTGGATTCCAAAGTCTAATTCTGCAATTAGAAAGGTCATAGCACAATGCTCAAAATGTAAACGTCTGCATGCCAAACCTGCAATACAGAAAATGGCAGATCTGCCTGAGGATCGGGTCATAGCAGACAAGCCCCCTTTCACTAATGTGGGCGTAGATTTTTTTGGACCCTTGGAAGTCAAACGAGGCCGCAGTCTAGTGAAAACATATGGCGTTATTTTTACATGTCTGGCGGTTAGAGCAATACATATTGAAGTGGCTCATTCGTTAGACATGGATTCTTGTATAAACGCCTTACGTCGCTTCATTTGTAGGAGAGGACAAGTCGCTATTATGCGTTCAGATCAAGGAACCAACTTTATCAGTGCTGACAAGGAATTGCGAGAAGCAATGAAAACCTTAAATCAAAGCAAAATACAAGATGCTATGAGTCAAAAGGGCATCCAGTGGATTTTTAACCCACCTGCAGCATCCCACCATGGAGGTGTGTGGGAAAGGCAAATTCGTACTATAAGGAGGGTACTTGCATCTGTGTTAAATCAGCAAAACCTGGATGATGAAGGTCTTCAAACGATTTTATGTGAAGTTGAAGCCATTGTTAATTACAGACCGATCACAAAGACATCAGATGACCCCAATGATCTTGATGCGTTGTCACCTAATCACTTATTGTTGTTAAAAACACAGGCAATACTGCCACCAGGCATATTCAGAAAAGAGGATCAGTACGCACGCAGGCGTTGGAAGCAAGTGCAGTCACATGTCTGACAATGTTATATTTCAAATATGAAGATGATAAGTCCAAAAACTCAGAATTGTATTAATCATGTCATGTGATTTTATTTGGAAATTTCTCTAAAGTGTTAGCGGATGTTTATTGCCATATTCTGAGCTTCCATTCAGTGTATTTTATCTATTGTTTTGAGGTGCAAACTGCCCATTCAGCTTCAGTCTCCCCAGCACACGTTCACCCCTCTCTGGTCACCTTACCTCTTATTCTTTTGTCTTCATTGTAATCACTGACGACTCTCCATTCAAACCTCATTTCTTTGACCAAACTTCTCACTTCACCTTCTAAATTGTATCAAATGCCCTTGTTGAAAAATAAACATTTCAGTGAGTTTTACTATTCAAAATTATTCATAAAAATAATGTTTTTGCTGGCAGGTGCATCTTAGGGCAAGCTAGCATGTTAGCTTAGCACACCAAAACACAACAAAAGTCGAGTGTTTTAAATAACCTTCTGGTGATCTGATGTGGCTTCGGATAAAAAAAAAAAATCTATTCTACACAATGATATTAAGATGAATATAATCTATTATGAAAACACCTAACACCTGGCATAAAGAACATAGATGAACTATATTGTAATGATTCATCACTTAGACTGGGATCCATTTGCATGCTTTATTGAAATAGCGAGGTCGTACAGGGAGGGTCAGACAGGGATAAACAGGAAATGACAGAGGCAGGCAGAAACGTGGTCAGATAACAGGCAATCGGTCAGGACAGGCAGATAAAACTCACAGACGAATAACCAGGCAAGGATCAATGGGCAGGCAGCAAGTATCGATAGACAGGAACAACTGTAGTTGGCAACAAACAGTGACACAGGATAAAGAAACGCTCAGAAATGTCCAACTAGGCAAAACAAGACTTTGCGGTGCACTGAGGTGAGTGGCAGTCCTTTATAGTCCGGGTGATGGCTAACAGCTGGCGAGAAATCCGTCCAAGGTACGGGCTATTTAGAAATGTAGTGCAAGAGTGAGTGAGTGTGTTAGTATTCCGGTGATGGCACCCTCCGATGGCCAGAGGAGGGAGTCTCTGTGACGAGGGGCAGGCTTGTCCGGATGGTTGGTGTGGAATTCTTCCACCAGGTTGGGGTCCAGGATATCATCAAAGTTGGCCGGACAGCGGTGGCGGTCTGCTTGGTCCTTCTGTCGGCGGACCACCTGTCGCAGGTGGATGTGTGCTCTATCCCACATCGCTTCGCTGGGCGTCATCCGGTCGTTGACTGCGGGAACGTTAGTGGGCTCTCCCGACCATGGGAATAATGGCGGTTGGAATCCAAGGATGCACTGGAATGGTGTTACTCCAGTGGCCGGTTCGTGGAGGGAATTCTGGGCGTATTCAGCCCACAGCAAGTATCGGGACCAGTCGCTTTGGTTTTGAGTGCAGTAGGAACGAAGAAAACGGGTGAGTTCTTGGTTTAAACATTCTGTTTGGCCATTGGATTGTGGGTGATAGCCCGAGGTGAGGTTTACATTGATGTTGAGTGCTTGACAGAATGCAAACCAGAGGCGAGAGGTAAACTGGGGACCCCGGTCAGACACAATGCCTTCTGGTAGACCATATATACGGAAAACCCAGTTGCATAAGTGTTCAGCGGTTTGTATGGCCGTGGGTAGCTTGGCGAGAGGAATGAGACGGCATGCCTTGGAAAACCGGTCTGCCACCGTGAGTATGGTGGTGTAGCCATTCAACATGGGCAGAACCGTGATGAAGTCCACGGCGATGTGGGACCAGGGGCGTTGTGGAAGTGGCAGAGGTTGCAGCAAGCCGGCAGGGAGTTGATGAGAGGGTTTATTTCTTTGGCAGACCTGGCATGCATTGACGAAGTGAAGAACAGGGACCAGCGGGCTTGACGTGGGTTGAGTCTTTTGGCTGTTCGGAGGTACTCTAAGTTTTTGTGCTTTGTTAGGACAATGAAGGGATGTGTAGCCCCCTCCAGCCAGTGACGCCACTCCTCGAAGGCGGTCTTCATGGCCAGTAATTCTCGATCCCCGACATCGTAGTTACGTTCTGCTGGAGTTAGCTTCCTGGAATGAAAAGCACAGGGGTAGCGTTTAGATGGATCACCTTGCCTTTTTGAAAGTATGGCCCAGAGACCAGTGCTGGATGCATCCACCTCGACAACGAACGGGAGAGAAGGGTCAGGATGGTGGAGAATGGGAGTGGAAGCGAAGCGCTCCTTGAGGTCCTGGAAGGCTTTAGTGGCAGGTGGAGACCACTTAAGTCGATTTTGCCCCTTCTTCACCATGCTGGGAAGCGGACAGGCTATGGTACTGAAATTTCGTATGAATCTGCGGTAGAAGTTGGCGAACCCCAGAAAACGTTGTAATTCCTTGAGTGTATTGGGACGTGGCCAGTTCAGGATGGCGGTTACCTTCTTCTCATCCATTGCGACGCCCTCTGGACTGATGACGTAGCCGAGGAAGGACGTGGATGTTTTGTGGAACTCACACTTCTCTGCCTTGGCGTATAGTTGAAACTGGATTAGCCTCTGCAGAACCTGTCTGACCTGAGTGATATGTTCCTCCATGGTGTCGGAATAAATCAAAATGTCATCAATGTAAAAGATCACCAACCTGTTTAACATGTCTCTGAATTCGTTGTTGATAAAAGCTTGAAATACAGACGGACTATTGACCAGCCTGAAGGGCATGACAAGATATTCATAGTGCCCAGTAGTCATTGAGAATGCAGTTTTCCATTCGTCGCCCCACCTTATGCGGATTAGGTTATAGGCACTGCGAAGATCAAGCTTGGTTAAGTACCTGGCTGTGCGAAGTTGTTCCAGTGCAGCGGGAACCAATGGCAGAGGGTAGCGGAACTTAACTGTGATCTCCTTTAGGCCCCGGTAGTCGATTCAAGGGCGGAGACCCCCATCCTTCTTCCCCACGAAGAAGAACCCAGCAGATGCAGGTGAAGTAGATGGTCGAATAAACCCTTTGGCTAGTTCCTCCTTGATGTACTTCTTCATAGAGTCGGATTCAGGTTGGGATAACGGGAAGATACGACCCTTGGGCGGTGTTGCTCATGGAATAAGATCTATTGCACAGTCATGAGTACGGTGAGGTGGTAATTGAGATGCTCGTACCTTGCTGAAGGCCACGGCCAGGTCTTGATATTCGTGGGGGAGTGGAAAGCCTGAAGGAGCTTCTGTGGTAGGTTCCGTGGTGACCACAGTGGTTTCGGTGGCCTGGATGGTCCTGACACATAAGGAGGGTGATAGAGGCAGACACTTGCTCCCTTGCAAGATTTGACCCTCTCTCCAGCAGATGTGTGGGTTGTGAGTGCGGAGCCATGGTAACCCCAGAATGATGGAAGAGGTGGACGGGGTAGAACATGGAATTGAATACATTCGGTGTGGAAAATGCCGATCAGCATGGTTAGTGGTTGTGTAATGGTGTTAATGCTTCCTGAGCCCAGAGGGCGTCCATCAATGGCCTCCACTGTGAGAGAAGAGAGACATTAAATTAATGGGATTTTCTGCTGATCAACATAGCTTTGGGATATGAAGTTTCCTGCAGCCCCGGAATCCAGTAACGCCAGGGTCTCCAGAGGAACGCCATTAAATAACAGTTTGATGGGCACAGACACACACATAGCTGAAGAGTAATGGGGTTTGGAGTCACTCACCGAACATGGATCCTCAGAGTGAGAGCGCAACGGACAGCTGTTTCTCATATGACCCGGACCCCAGCAGTACAGACACAATCGATGAGCAATGCGGCATCCTCTCTCCTCCTCAGACAGACGATACGCGTTGATTTGCATGGGTTAATTGAACTCGGGGTCATTCGAAGGATGAGCGCGAGTGTTGCATCTGGAGCCTGCTTTACGAGCACGAATGAGGTTATCGATATGAATGGTGAGTTCAATAAACTGATCCAGACTCTTCCCTTCATCTCGGCAGGCGAGTTCAGTTTGTAACTCTCGTGACAGACCTCTTCTAAAACAGACCTTGAGCGTATCACTCACCCAGTTAGTCTGTGCAGCAAGTGTAAGGAAAGCCAATGCATACTCAGCCGCGGTTCCACGTCCCTAAGTGAGTTCCAAGAGGTGATCGCCGGCCCCTTTACCATCACCAGGATGCTCGAACACCCCCCTGAATCTTTGTAGAAAGTATTCGTACGAAGGAAAAGCAGACCCATCGTCACCCCACACCGCGGTAGTCCAGTCTAGCGCTCTCCCCGTAAACAATGAACAAATCAAAGCAATCTTACCGGCATCAGTACTAAACATGGCAGGCTGTTGTTTGAGGAAGAGGGAACACTGGAGGATGAATCCTTTGCACTTTGCTGGGTCGCCGTCGAACTTCTCAGGTAAAGAGAGGCGGGGGTTGGTTGTTGGCGGCGTTTCTACCGCGTGTGCAATGGCGGCCGCGGCGTGTGGTGAGGGCTCCGCGGGAGCGTGGATCTGCAAGCCCTGGAGTGCATTCACCAGTTCTTCATTGAGGTTTTTGAGGCGGTTGAGCTGGTGCTGATGTGCGGCAAGTTGGCTGGCCTGAGAAGACAAGGTGGCACACAGGTGAGAGAAAGCAGCTGGATCCAGAGTTGGTGAAGTCTTCTGTAATGATTCATCACTTACACTGGGATCCATTTGCATGCTTTATTGAAATAGCGTGGTCGTACAGGCAGGGTCAGACAGGGATAAACAGGAAATGACAGAGGCAGGCAGAAACGTGGTCAGATAACAGGCAATCGGTTAGGACAGGCAGATAACACTCACAGACAAATAACCAGGCAAGGATCAATGGGCAGGCAGCAAGTAACGATAGACAGGAACAACAGTAGTTTGAAATGTGAAACGCTCAGAAATGTCCACCTAGGCAAAACAAGACTTTGCGGTGCACTGAGGTGAGTGGCAGTCCTTTATAGTCCGGGTGATGGGTAACAGCTGGCGAGAAATCAGTCCAAGGTACGGGCTATTGGGAAATGTAGTGCAAGAGTGAGTGAGTGTGTTAGTATTCCGGTGATGGCTCCCTCCGATGGCCAGAGGAGGGAGAATTTTATCATGAATTGAAGCGAGCAATGTTGCTTGTGGGATGCAGCACGTAGTTGTATCCCTGCTGCTAATATTTCTGATAATGGAGTAACCCACTATCAGAGTCCTGGGCTCAGCTGCGCTCTGAGCTGAGTGCCACTGTCTGCTCGACCCTTCTTCAGGAAGACCCTTTGGGTCGAAACGTTGTCTTTTTAATAAATCTTTGGGAGCAGCAACAGCAGTGTGCAGATTCTTGTTCACCGAATATAGTGTATGTTCTCAAATTCACTGAACAGTTTGTTACCTCAATGTTTCTGCTTTTACTTAGGTTTTATTCTGTATATCAACATGTGCTAGACTCTTATTTGTGACCATTTATCCAAATCACAAATGACTTACTCTTAGCTGCTGACCAAGGCAGCATTCGACACCATAGATCATAAAATACTCTTAGATCGTCTTCAAAATTACACTGGTATTCAGGGACAGGCATTGAAGTGGTTTAGATCGTATCTATCAGAGCGTTGCTAATTTGACTATTTAAACAGGGAACAATCTAAGATAACGTCAGTAAACTATGGAGTGCCGCAAGGATCTGTGTTAGGCCCTCTGTTATTCTCAATATATATGCTGCCACTTGGTAATATTATAAGAAAACATGAAATCAGTTTCCACTGTTATGCCGATGATACTCAGTTATATATTTCAGCACGACCAGATGAAATCTCTAAATTATCCAAGCTAACAGAGTGTGTTAAAGATATAAAATATTGGATGGCCTGTAATTTTCTCCTACTAAATTCAGATAAGACTGAGGTATTACTTATTGGACCAAAAACTGGTTGTCAGCCACGGTGGTACTGGAAAAATACACAGGATCCAAAAGCGAGTTAGTTGCTTTATTGTACTCAAGTCTCACAAAAAAGGAAGATAAAAAGGAAAGTCCAGAGCAGCAGGGCAGACAGGATCCCAGACAGGAGATGCAGGCTCGCAGGACCGTGACGCAGGGACGCAATGGGCAATCCACGCAGAAGATCCACCAGGAACGAAGACCAGAAGATCCCGAGAACAGGATAAAGGATACACCACACACACACAGGAGGCCTGTAACGATCTAACAATGATAGTAGGTGAGTGAGGTGAATAAATATGGGAGATAATCAGGTGCAGCTGGAGATGATGAGGAGAAGAGCAATCAGTAGCGACGCCTCCACACAAACACAGAGAGAGAATGAATCACTGAACCCATGAACCGTGACAGTACCCCTCCCCCTAGGGGGTAGCCCCCCCTCATGACGCTCCCAGGAGGACCTACCTGTCGATTGTAATCATCGATGAGGGAGTGATCCAGTATGTCCCTAGCAGGAACCCAACTTCTCTCCTTCGGACCGTAATCCTCCCAGTCCACCAAGTACTGAAATCTGCGTCCCCTCCGTCTCGAGTCCCGAATACGATTGACCGAATAGGTGGGTTCCCCATCTACGAGTCGCGGCGGTGGGGGAACCGGGGCAGGCGGATTAATATGAGAATGAAAAACAGGTTTTAATTTGGATACATGAAACACGGGATGAATCCTCCCGTACGCTGGAGGTAGTTTGAGGCGGACTGCTACCGGACTAATGATCTTGGTAACAGGGAATGGACCAATGAATTTGGGAGCCAGTTTATTACATACGGAGCGGAGAGGAATATTCTTGGATGAAAGCCACACCTTTTGACCAACGACGTAGACGGGAGGCTTAGACCGGTGGCGATCGGCTTGGGCCTTGGTGCGCGCCCCTACCTGGAGAAGAGTCTCACGGGCTCTGCTCCATGTATGGCGACACCTCTGGACGAAGGCGTGAGCGGAGGGGACCGCGACTTCGGATTCCAGACTAGGAAATATTGGTGGCTGGTAACCTACGCTACATTCAAACGGAGAAAGGCCCGTGGACAACACTGGTAACGTGTTATGTGCGTACTACACCATAGACAGTTGTTGACTCCAGGAAGAAGGATTCTTGGACACCAGACATCGCAACACCCTTTCAAGATCCTGGTTGGCCCGCTCAGTCAGACCATTGCTCTGGGGATGGAAACCCGAGGACAGACTTACAGTTGCTCCCAGCAATCTACAAAACTCTCTCCAGAATTTGGATATAAATTGGGGACCCCTGTCGGAAACCACGTCTATCGGGAGGCCATGTATACGAAAGACGTGATCAACGACAGCCACCGCTGTCTCCTTGGCAGAAGGTAATTTGGGCAAGTGAATAAAATGAGCAGCCTTCGAGAACCGGTCCACGACGGTCAAAACGACCGTCTTGCCCTGGGAGGGCGGTAATAAAATCTAGCGCAATGTGGGACCAGGGTCTCGAAGGAACTGGCAGCGGTTGGAGTAACCCATCTGGAGGACGATTGGAAGTCTTACCAATGGCACAAACCGAACAAGCCAAAACAAATTCCCGAATGTCGCGAGCCATACCAGGCCACCAGAATCACTGCTTAACCAAAAAACTGGTTTGATTAACTCCTGGATGACAAGCCACATTAGAACAATGACCCCATCGTACAAAGTCGGACCGAAGACTTTCGGGCACAAATAATCGACTCGGTGGGCCACCGGGCGGAGGCGTTACCCCTTCTAAGGCCGATTTGACCTTCGATTCGATCTCCCATACGAGTGTGGAGACAACGAGTCTGTCAGGTAAAATACACTCGGGAGTGGACGGGCGTTCGGAGCGGTCAAAAATTTTAGATAAAGCATCAGGCTTGATGTTTTTGGAACCCGAAAAAAAGGGACCACCGAGCCTGCCTGGAATTGAGTCTTTTAGCAGATTTGATGTACTCCAAATTCTTGTGATCGGTCCAAACAATAAAAGGAACCCCCGACCCTTCTAGCCAATGACGCCACTCTTCCAATGCCAACTTGACTGCCAACAACTCTCTGTTACCAATGTCGTAATTACGTTCGGTAAGTGACATGCGATGGGAAAAAAAACGTGCACGGGTGTATCTTGTCATCCGAGGAAGAGCGCTGAGAAAGAACCGCACCTACCCCCACCTCCGACGCATCGACCTCCACCACAAACTGACGTGATGGATCAGGGGCTATGAGAATGGGAGCCGAAACAAAGCGGCTCTTGAGCTTGGAAAATGCAGCTTCGGCTGCACCAGACCACCTGAACGCAGTTCGAGAGGAGGTCAACTCCGTCAGAGGCGCAGCTAGTTGGCTGAAATTACGAATAAAACGTTGGTAAAAATTGGCGAACCCCAGAAACCTCTGTAGGGCCTTACGGGAATCTGGAGTTGGCCAGTCCACCACAGCCCTAACCTTGTCGGGATCCATGCGCATTCCCTCGGATGAGACGATATACCTAAGGAAAGGGACTGACGGTGCGTGAAATGCGCATTTTTCCGCCTTGACAAAAAGCCCATTCGCTGGCAAACTCTGGAGCACTCGTCTGACGTGCTGAACATGTTCCTGGAGAGAAGAAGAAAAAAATCAATATGTCGTCCAGGTAGACATAAATGAACTGATCGACCACATCTCTCAGCACGTCATTGACGAGTGCTTGGAAGACCGCAGGGGAGTTAGACAGCCCGAAAGGCATGACTAAATATTCAAAATGGCCCCTGGGGGTATTAAACGCAATCTTCCATTCATCCCCCTCCCTTATGCGGACCAAATGATAAGCATTACGCAAGTTCAATTTTGTGAATACAGATGCTCCCTGCAACCTCTCGAAGGCTGAAGACATCAACGGCAAAGAATAGGTATTCTTAACCATGATGTTATTCAACCCTCGGTAATCAATTCAAGGTCGCAAGGAACCATCCTTCTTACCAACAAAAAGAACCCAGAACCTTTCTGGAACAGAAAACGAGTATAACTTGCCTTTAGGCGGAGACGTACCTGGCTGTAACTCTATGGCACAGTCATAAGGACGATGAGGAGGTAGAGAAGCAGCCCGGGACTTACTGAACACTTCTTTCAGGTCGAGATACTCCAGGGGCACGTTAGACAGGTTCACCGACTCATCCTGCAACACAGAACTAGACACAGATGTACAAGCAGACACAAGACAAGAGGCATAACACTGATTGCTCCAATCCGATATAGAGTTGAGTCCCCAGTCAACCCGGGGATTGTGTTTGACCAGCCATGGGTGACCGAAGACAATGGGAACCAGCGGAGAGTCCGTAAGCAGAAAGTCAATACTCTCCATGTGGTTCCCTGAAGTGACCAGTGTGAGAGTGTTGTTGGAATGTGTGATGGCAGGTAGGTGCTGTCCATTGAGGGTGTGAACAGTGATGGGATGGTGAAGTGGAACAATGGGAATCTGGAGCCGAACCACAAGGGAATAGTCAAGAAAGTTACCCTCAGCTCCAGAGTCTATAAGCGCCTGACAGTCGTGAGTGCTGTTTGCCCATTGCAGTCTTCCCGGGAGGAGGGTGGTGGACGAGGATTTCCCCAGCTTGGACCTACCCGACAGTAACCTCCTATCTACTGCCGGGCTTGATCTCTTACGGAGCAATTGTTGAGGAAATGCCCCACCGCACCACAGTAGAGGCAGAGGCCCTGCGATCGCCGATGTTCCCTCTCCTCCCGGGAAAGCCGAGCTCGTCCGACCTGCATGGGCTCGTGATCGACCTGCGGGCTGACCATGTTCTCCCGGGCGAACTCGTGGAATCCAGCGCCGCGCCTCGAACGTGAACGTTGATCCTGAAGCTCCAATCTTGCGTCGACCCGTAACGCCAGCTCCATCAGTACATTGAGATCCTTAGGTAGGTCCAGTACATATATCTCTCTTTGAAACACTTTCAGCCAGCCCATGCAGGAACATGTCCCACTGCGCCTCCTCGTTCCAATAGCACTCAGCAGCTAAAGTCCGGAAGTCGATCATGTAATCTGAAACAGGTCGATCGTCCTGCTGCAAACTAGCCTGCCTCCGCGCTTCCTTACGACCCGCTACCGCGCGGTCAAAGACCCACCTCATCTCCTCTGAGAGTGCCTGGAACGAGGAACAGCATAGATGGTTATTAACCCACACCGCCGTTCCCCAACGAGGAGCGGTTGCTAGCCAAGCCCAGATAGGAACGCTGGTTGCTAGCAGACAGATATTCCTGTAATTGATTAGCACTCGCTGGATCCATTTGTGGTCAGATCGTTCTGTCAGCCTCGGTGGTACTGGAAAAATACACAGGATCCAAAAGCGAGTAAGTTGCTTTATTGTACTCAAGTCTCACAAAAAGCAAGATAAATAGGAAAGTCCAGAGCAGCAGGGCAGACAGGATCCCAGACAGGAGATGCAGGCTCGCAGGACCGTAACGCAGGGACGCGATGGGCAATCAACGCAGAAGATCCACCAGGAACGAAGACCAGAAGATCCAGAGAACAGGAACGTGCACACACACGCACACGCACACACTCATGTTTGTTTTTGTGAAATGTGAGGACATTCCATAGGCGTAATGGTTTTTCATACCGTACAAACCATATTTTCTATCCCCTTACACTGCCCCTGCCCCTAAACCTACCCCTCACAGGAGACTGTGCAGTTTACTTTCTGTGAAAAAAAAACTAATTCTGTATGATTTATAAGCATTTTGAAAAGTGAGGACATGGGGAACGTCCTCATATTTCACCCTCTTTTTATAATACTGTCATACCCATGTCATTATACACATTTGTGTCCTGATATTTCACAAGACTAGATTACTGTAATGCATTACTAGCTGGCTGTCCTGCCTCCTCAATAAACAAGCTACAATTAGTCCAAAATGCAGCTGCTAGAGTTCTTACTAGGTCAAGAAAATATGATCACATAACACCAATTCTAATATCTCTACACTGGTTACCTGTTAAGTTTCGTATCAATTATAAAGTATTGCTACTGACCTATAAGGCCCTAAATGGTTTAGCTCCTGTGTATTTAACTGATCTTCTATTGCCTTATAACCCATCACGATCTTTAAGATCACTAAACTCTGGGCTTCTGGTAATACCAAGGATATCTAAGTCAACTAAAGGAGGGAGAACGTTTTCATATTTGGCACCTAAACTATGGAATAGCCTTCCTAATAATGTTTGGGGCTCAGACTCACTCCTCCAGTTTAAATCCACATTAAAGACACATCTCTTTAGCCAGGCATACACATGATGCTTCTCCTAACCTTGTACTCTATAGTTATATCAATGCACATGATTGTCTTTGCTTAATGCTTTGAACAGCAGCTACGCTAATTATTTTTCTGTTCTGTTTTATCTCGGGACGCCCATCCCGAGTTAACTAGAGAGTCTGTCAGCTCCAGTCTGGATCCAGCTTCTCGTAAAGACTTCTGATGACCAACACCTGTGAAGAGACGACTCAACTCCTGTGAGGACTTCAGATGACCAACACCTGTGAAGAGACGACTCAACTCCTGTGAGGACTTCAGATGACCAACACCTGTGAAGAGACGACTCAACTCCTGTGAGGACTTCAGATGACGCAGCTCTGCATCAACACGCACTCATGCTCATCTATATACCCTATTCATTAACAACATGTATTCTTATTTCTGTGCCATAGTTATTATATTGATTAATAATAGATAGTTAGCTAATCTGTGTGCTTTTTATATGTGCATTTCTGAAATGCATAACATGTACAAATCAATTTAAATTGTAATGTAGATGCATTTTCTGTGAAGCTGCTTTGAAACGATATGTATCATGAAAAGCGCTATACAAATAAATTTGAATTGAATTGAATTGAATTTATTTGTTTTAAAAGCAAAAAAGCATTAATTTAGCTCACTGCATTTCATGTACAGATCAATATAGTTATACATCCTGACAGCAACAGTTGGAAATGTTGAAAATGTTTGTCATAACGTCTGTAAATTCCAGTAGAGAGTAATCAGTGTCACAATCCTCTTGTCAATATCAGGAATTTCAAAAACAAAAAAGAAATTATCTTAACCTTATATAACACACATATAACACACAACACACAAGAATTACATTTACATTTAGTCATTTAGCAGACGCTTTTATCCAAAGCGACTTACAAAGTGATAACAGATTTCAAAACACGGCTGTATGAAGCTTTGGAGCGTATCGAATCAGTGAGTCGATTCAGTGTTCGGAGCGCCAAAGTCATGTGGTTTCAGCAGTTTTGCGGTTTGACATGTGCTCCGAACCGCTGATTCGACTCACTGATTCGATATGCTCCGAAGCTTCATGAAGCAGTGTTTTGAAATCAGTTATCACTATATAGTATAAGCCGTTATTTTGGTTTTTTTGGCGCACCAAAAATATTATCGTCGCTTTATAATTTTAATATTGAACCACTGTACTTACATGGACTGATTTAATTATGTCTTTACATTCATGGATCTTGAGAGTGTAAATTACACTGATGCCTGTGCAGGCCTCACTGAGCCTTCGGATTTCAACAAAAATATCTTCATTTGGGTTCTGAAGATGAACGGAGGTCTTATGGGTGTGGAATGTGATGAGGGTGAGGAATACATAACATTATTTTCATTTTTGGGTGAACTAACCCTTTAATCATTACAGGACTAAATAAAAACAACATACAATATATGATCCTTCTAATTTGCTAAAATTCACATTTTGCAGATTCTGTAAGGTGTATGTAAATGTACACAACTGCATGGTTTCATTCAAACAGACGCGTATTCATTCATTCACTGGGAATCAAGCTCATTATATGCTGTATATGAACGCTAAAATCTGATGTTTGTGTTTTTCATTCCCAGTTTCTGACATTGCAGAGTTTCAGAAGAGTCACAGGCCAGGTGAGAGATTTACACATGATATACAAAAACCTGATGCAAAAATCTGATGTTATTGTTATTATCTTTATGTGTTATATTTTCTCTTTTTAGAAAGCACCAGTTCTATTCACCTAACCAGCAAAATATTCTCCAACATGCTCAGTCACTGATTAAACAATGAATATTTTAGCTTTATTATTTATTACAATGAACAGATTAATGTAATATCAACACATATCAAGTCCATAGTTAAGACTGTTACATATATGTAAAATCCATTTCAACACATTCATCTTATATACTTTCAGTATATGAGTGTGAATAAATGGATATTACATTAGTACACATGTGGATTTCATTACACATGTGTTTTTCTGAATGAAACTGACCTGAAGGGTAACATTTACAGTAATCATTCATGTAATCAGTGTTTTTACTGTATGTTACAGTATAAGATGTAGACACTGTACAAAAAAAATTTTTTTAGAAATAAGTTAATTTTACTGTAACAAACATGTACAGCTCCAGGAGAGGATAAACCAAGCTTCTACTTGTAAAAACAAAATAAATATGGTCTGAGTGACATAATGTGCTCTGAGTGAACTCAGAATGAAGGTTAGGCTGTAGGCTAAAGGGCTAAAGGCTCCTTTGGTTTCATTCTCCTCTAAACCACTGGAATGCACAAAAGCACCACTCGCGTGTAAAGCGCGAATCGCGCAAGACGCTCAATTCGCGTCCAGTACGCGTCTTGCGCGATATGCGCGTTACACACGAGTGGTGCTCTTGTGCATTCACGCGTTTGAAGCGAATTCCCGTCTGGCGCCCGAGTTGAAAAATTTGAATGTGTGGCAAATATTTACGGTGAAAATCTATTAACAACAAATACACAGTTTTTGTTTGAGTTGAGTTACAATCCCATCAATCCGTTTCCGGTGTTCTGGTGAGAGTATGCTGTGCGCGAAATGGCTGCCGCTTCTCATCGCTATTCGTTATTTTTGTTTTTGTTTCTTGTTTTTGTTAATCGTCTGTTAATCTTTTATTGTCAACGGGACTACTATGCGTGGGTGTGCTTTTTTGGGGACTTAAAATTTGGATATACTTGCTTGGGACTTCAAATCTGGATCTGATGGAACAGTGCAAGATACTTTGAGTGAAGCATAAATAACTCATCTTTGAAATCCCTGTGACATTCTTTGGACCGCTTTTGCAAACTGCTGTACAACGTCTCACTTTGTGAAATCCCTGCAAGCCCTCTGCCCTCTGCCCTCTGCCCATTGCCTAGGCTTTACCACTCTGCACTCTCGGTAAGTAATTTTCCTTTTGTTAACGGAGTAGTGTCTCTTTGTGGTTTTTCCTATCTGGGCTTGGCTAACGTGGAGTGCTGTGGCCTCACTTTACTCTTTCCTGTGAGCCCTCTACCGCTGTATATCCGTGGGTCCCATAACCTTGACGAAACCGGTAAGAAAGTTTCAACTTGTTTGGCGAGTTGCTCTGTTTGGTTTTGTGGATCACATCTAGCATTAGCTGGGTTTGGCTAACGTGGTGTTGTTTAGGGTGGGTTAGCAGATGTCTTTTGTCTTTTATAACTCGCTGGCACTGAGATTGGTGGCCCTAGTCGTTGTTGGGCTTGGTTTTGGTTCTCAATGACAGTATGGATTTTCATTACACCTCATTACATTTACATTATATTTTCATTTGAGTCAAGACCGGGTTCAGAGAGGGTTGAGTTCGAGTCGACACCGAGTTCAGAGAGGGTTGAGTTCGAGTCAAGACCGAATTCAGAGAGGATTGAGTCCGAGTTGAGACTGAGTTCAGAAAGTTCAGAGAGGGATGAGTCTGAGTTGAGACCGAGTTCAGAGAGGGTTGAGTGAGAGTCGAGACCGAGTTCAGAGAGGGTTGAGTTTGAGTCGAGACTGAGTTAAACTCTTAACCTGAGTGAGGACGCATTCGTCCTTAAGCTTTATTTGTTTAAATTAGCTCAAATGACTGTCAGATGTAAGAGAGGTATGAGTTTGAGTCGAGACCGAGTTCAGAGAGAGTTGAGTCAGAGTCAAAACCGAGTTCAGAGAGGGTTGAGTCCGAGTCGAGACCGAGTTCAGAGAGAGTTGAGTCTGAGTCGAGACCGAGTTCAGAGATGGTTGAGTCAGAGTCAAAACCGAGTTCAGAGAGGGTTGAGTCCGAGTCGAGTCCGAGTTCAGAGAGGGTTGAGTCCGAGTCGAGTACGAGTTCAGAGAGGGTTGAGTCCGAGTCGAAACCGAGTTCAGAGAGGGTTGAGTTCGAGTCGAAACCGAGTTCAGAGAGGGTTGAGTCCGAGTCGAAACCGAGTTCAGAGAGGGTTGAGTCCGAGTCGAGTCCGAGTTCAGAGAGGGTTGAGTCCGAGTCAAAACCGAGTTCAGAGAGGGTTGAGTCCGAGTCGAAACCGAGTTCAGAGAGGGTTGAGTCCGAGTCGAGACCGAGTTCAGAGAGAGTTGAGTCTGAGTCGAGACCGAGTTCAGAGAGGGTTGAGTCCGAGTCGAGACCGAGTTCAGAGATGATTGAGTCAGAGTGAAAACCGAGTTCAGAGAGGGTTGAGTCCGAGTCGAGTCCGAGTTCAGAGAGGGTTGAGTCCGAGTCGAAACCGAGTTCAGAGCGGGTTGAGTTCGAGTCGAGACCGAGTTCAGAGAGGGTTGAGTCCGAGTCGAGACCGAGTTCAGAGAGGGTTGAGTTCGGGTCGAGACCGAGTTCAGAGAGGGTTGAGTCCGAGTCGAGACTGAGTTCAGAGAGGGTTGAGTCCGAGTCGAGACCGAGTTCACAGAGGGTTGAGTCCGAGTCGAGACCGAGTTCAGAGAGGGTTGAGTTCGAGTCGAGACCGAGTTCAGAGAGGGTTGAGTCCGAGTCGAGACCGAGTTTAGAGAGGGTTGAGTTCAAGTCGAGACCGAGTTCAGAGATGGTTGAGTCCGAGTCGAGACTGAGTTCAGAGAGGGTTCAGTCTGAATTGAAACCGAGTTCAGAGAGGGTTGAGTTCGAGTCGAAACCGAGTTCAGAGAGGGTTGAGGTCGAGTCGAGACCGAGTTTAGAGAGGGTTGAGTTCGAGTCAAGACCGAGTTCAGAGAGGGTTGAGTCCGAGTCGAGACCGAGTTCAGAGATGGTTGAGTCAGAGTCAAAACCGAGTTCAGAGAGGGTTGAGTTCGAGTCGAGACCGAGTTCAGAGAGGGTTGAGTCCGAGTCAAAACCGAGTTCAGAGAGGGTTGAGTTTGAGTCGAGACCGAGTTCAGAGAGGGTTGAGTCCGAGTCGAGACCGAGTTCAGAGAGGGTTGAGTTCGAGTCGAGACCGAGTTCAGAGAGGGTTGAGTCCGAGTCGAGACAGAGTTTAGAGAAAGTTGAGTCCGAGTCGAGACCGAGTTCACAGAGGGTTGAGTCCGAGTCGAGACCGAGTTCAGAGAGGGTTGAGTTCGAGTCGAGACCGAGTTCAGAGAGGGTTGAGTCCGAGTCGAGACCGAGTTTAGAGAGGGTTGAGTTCATGTCGAGACCGAGTTCAGAGATGGTTGAGTCCGAGTCGAGACCGAGTTCAGAGAGGGTTCAGTCTGAATTGAAACCGAGTTCAGAGAGGGTTGAGTCCGAGTCGAAACCGATTTCAGAGAGGGTTCAGTCTGAATTGAAACCGAGTTCAGAGAGGGTTGAATTCGAGTCGAGACTGAGTTCAGAGAGGGTTGAGTCCGAGTCGAAACCGAGTTCAGAGAGGGTTCAGTCCGAGTCGAGACCAGAGAAAATCCACAAACACATTAGAACTCAATTTGATTAACTTTTTAGTTACAGAGGGCATGCACAAGAGTGACTACAGAAAAATTGCTGTCTTTTTGATGCAAAAGTGTGAATTTGCCGGAGGGAGAGAGGGCAGGTGGCCTTCTGTTAGACATTTTTAGGGTGAAGATGTTCAGTGTTGAGACTGTCAGAAGTCATTATAATATATTATAAATATATTAAAATAACACAGTTGAGAGATAATGTAGTGTACGACCATGCTTTTGACCATAGTTGGAACGGTACTATATATATATATTTTTTTATTTTATTTATTTATTTATTTATTTATTTTTTTCAATTAACTTTGTTAATTTTCAAGTATTGGAAAAATTAAGTGGTTCAAAAATATTGTTGTTATTGACAATTATGAGAACCTATTAAATCTCTCTCTCTCTCTCTGTGTGTGTGTGTGTGTGTGTGTGTGTGTGTGTGTGTGTGTGTGTGTGTGTGTGTGTGTGTGTGTGTGTGTGTGTGTGTGTGTGTGTGTGTGTGTGTTTCTTTGTGTGGATGCACCTGCATTTATTTAGTCTACTTCCTTTATTCACGAGTTTTATTTGTTCACAAACAGGAAAAATGTCCACATTCACATTACAAAATGTTATCTTTTGTATTGTGTCTTCAATAATCAAACAATCATCACTCAATTAATCACTTAAGTATCTTATTAACTCTAACACTGCTTCAGTATTACTTTAACTCCCTGCTGGTGGTTCCCATAAGAACACCGAGTGGTGTTAATTCAACACTGAGGAATTTACTGTGAACCAAACAACCCATTCGCTGGGTTTGTCCATTTTCAACGCAACTTGGGTTGTTTTAACCACGATTTTTTAGAGTGTACAGTAAGACATTCAGGATTATTCAGTCATTATAAAGACATTAGTTTTACAAATAACTGGAATGGAATTTATTGATATGAATATTATTATATTAATCTATTAGTCTGTTCTTACATTGCACATGTATTTTGGCATGCATATTACACTCATCTCAGTTCACAATCCTACAAAGTTACATTAAAATCAATAAAGTTGTCAACAATAGGGTAAGACAAATAATCTTAATGTAAACGGAAAACTTTTTCTTTCTTGTTGGCAGATCATTTTATTCATTTTACGTTTTAAGCAAAATGCACTTAATTTAGATTTTTAATAATACTTGATGTCATCTTATGTCATTGTCTTGATTTAAGATGTTTTTCTTATAATTTGACAGGAAACAAGAAAAAAATAACAAGTAAGAAAAGCATTTTTTGCAGTGTGTGCTTTCTGTACATAATAAAAAAATAAAAAATAAATATATATATATATATATATATATATATATATATATATATATATATATATATATATATATATATATGTGACGAAGAGGCGGAAGCGTTCGGATCCATTTGCAGTAATTTATTAACACAGGTAAGCCAGCAGAGATAGGCAGTCATAAAGATCAAACAAAAGCACACATGAAAGGTAATCCAGGAAGCGTAAATCAAACAAGCATAAGCTAGAGGCAGAGTATAGGTAAATCAAGACTTCACAAATGAACAATGAGCAGAGCAGTCCAGATAAAGGTGAGCTAAGGGTCCACAGGTGATAATGATGCAATGATAATGAGCAGAGGAGGAAGGAGGGGAATTGCAGTTCTAATACGCAGGAGAGAGGGATCTGGTGAAACCAGGAGGAGGCGTTGTAGAGCGTTCCGTGACAGAGCCCCTCCCCTGCGAGTGGCTCCGGAAGCGAGGACCTGGCCGACGGCGGGGTCTACCACGGGGTCTTGGAGCTGGTCGGTCTGGGTGGTCTCGGTGAAAAGCAACAGTTAATGTGGGATCCAGGATATCCTGAGACCTGACCCAGGAGCGTTCCTCGGGACCGTACCCCTCCCAGTCGATAAGGTATTGCAACACCCCGCCGTGACGCCTGGAGTTCAGGATCTCTCGCACCCGGAAAGCCTCCGGACCGTTCACCTCAATGGGAGGAGTCTGCACAGGAGCGACCTCCTCCCGGCTCCTCTCTCTCCTGGGGGCGACAGCGGGTCTGAAAAGGGACACATGAAATGTGGGTGAGATCTTGTAATGAGCAGGGAGTTCCAAACGAAAAGAAACAGGAGTTATCTGACGAAGGATCTTGAATGGTCCGACGAAACGAGGAGAAAGTTTCTTGCACGGGAGCTTGAGCCGGAGATCTCGTGCAGAGAGCCACACCCACTGACCGGGTCGATACCGTGGACCCTCACGCCTCCTCCGATCTGCCTGATGCTGAAAACGGCGTATGGCACGCTGCAAGTGAACGTGAGCAGCATCCCAGGTGGCCTCGCTGCGCCGGAGCCATGCATCTACTGCTGGGAGGTCGGATGGCTCCCCAGCCCACGGAAAGAGGGGAGGCTGGAATCCTAGAACACATTGAAAAGGGGTTAGACCAGTGGCAGGCTTTAACAAAGAATTCTGGGCATACTCCGCCCAGGCCAGGAAGCGACTCCAGTCCTGCTGATTCTGGTGGCAGTAAGTTCTCAGAAATCGAATCAAATCCTGGTTTAGACGTTCAACCTGCCCGTTGGCCTGAGGATGGTAACCAGAAGTTAAACTGACATTGATATTGAGTTTGCAGCACAACTCTCTCCAGACACGGGAGGTAAACTGAGGACCGCGGTCAGAGACAATGTCCTCAGGCAGACCAAAGAGACGGAACACCTGGTTGAGAAGAGCCTCGGCTGTCTGTAAGGCTGTGGGCAGACCAGTCAAAGGTATAAAATGACAGGACTTAGAGAAGCGATCCACCACGAAGAGAATAGTAGTAAACCCCTGGGAAGGAGGTAGATCAGTAACAAAATCCACTGCGATGTGCGACCAGGGACGCTGTGGTACTGGCAGAGGTTGTAACAATCCAGCTGGTTTGAGATGAGAGGATTTCACAGTATTACAAACAGAGCATTGATGAATAAACTTTAAGACATCAGACTGGAGTGAAGCCCACCAAAAGCGATTGGAAACTAACTGTATGGTAGCCGCGATACCCGGATGACCAGCGCTGGGGGTGCAGTGAACCCACTGAAGCACACGGTGGCGGAACCCGGGCGGAACAAAGAGACGGTCAACGGGACATTCTGGCGGAGCGGGATGATTACTTAGGGATGCGGTGATTTCAGTGATAATGTCCCATTGAACAGGGGCCACGATGAAAGTAGTGGGAATAATGGGTTCAGGCTTAGATTCCTCACAAGGACCGTCAAACTGTCGGGACAGGGCGTCAGCTTTGCCATTCTGAGAGCCCGGCCTGTAGGTGATCTTAAAGTCAAATCTTAAGAAAAACAGAGACCAACGAGCCTGGCGAGCATTTAAGCGCTTAGCTGACCTGATATACTCTAGATTTCTGTGATCAGTGAGTACCGTAAAAGGCTGATGAGCTCCCTCCAGCCAGTGCCTCCACTCCTCAAAGGCGGTCTTCATGGCCAGAAGTTCGCGATCACCCACGTCATAGTTGCGTTCTGCGGAGTTGAGTTTGCGAGAATAAAAGGCACATGGAAACATTTTCGCAGGCTTACCACACCGCTGCGACAGGACAGCCCCCACTCCTGTGTTAGACGCATCCACCTCAATGATAAACTCCCTCTCAGGATCCGGGTGACGGAGGATAGGAGCAGAAGTGAATCTCTCCTTGAGCTGATCAAAGGCCGCGGTACAATCCGCTGTCCAGTTAAAATGTCTCCCCCCTCCTCGAAGCAAAGATGTGAGCGGAGCTACAATTACACTGAAATTGCGGATAAATCTGCGGTAAAAATTGGCAAAGCCCAAAAAGCGCTGCAGCTCTTTAACAGAGGACGGTTGGGGCCAATTTACCACGGCTTTGACCTTGCTGTCATCCATCAGAACTCCGTCCGCACTGATGATATAGCCCAGAAAGGAGATACGTATCTGGTGAAACTCACACTTGGAGAGCTTGGCATAGAGCTGGTTATCAATCAGGCGCGTGAGGACCGCACGAACATTCTGGACATGCTCCTCAAGGGAATCAGAAAAAATCAAAATGTCATCAATATAGACAATAACTCTCTGCTGTAACATGTCTCTGAAAACTTCATTTACAAAAGCTTGAAAAACTGAAGGACTGTTAGACAGGCCGAACGGCATTACCCGATATTCATAGTGCCCGGATGTAGTAGAGAACGCAGTTTTCCACTCGTCACCACTCCGTATGCGAATCAGGTTGTATGCGTTCCTTAATTCCAGCTTGGTAAAGTAGCGGGCAGTACGGAGCATCTCCAGGGCTGCAGGAACTAACGGGAGAGGATAGCGATATTTCACTGTCACTTCATTAAGACCACGATAGTCAATACACGGCCGAAGACCCCCATCCTTCTTCTTGACAAAAAAGAATCCGGCGGAAGCCGGAGATGTAGAGGTAGTGATGAAACCTTTAGCCAGCTGTTCGTCAATGTACGCTCTCATGGTCTCTGTTTCAGGTTGTGACAATGGATAAACTCTTCCGCGTGGAGGTACAGCTCCAGGCAAAAGCTCAATAGCACAGTCACCAGCACGGTGAGCGGGAAGAGAGGCCTCAGTTTCACTGAAAGCCAGAGCTAAGTCGTGGTATTCGGGGGGAATTCTCTGAAAATCCACTCCCTTGAGGGAAGCGCTGTGGTGTTCAGTACCTTGGACAACGACCATGCAGTTGATCTGACAGAATGCGGACCACCGGGATATCCTCCCGTCAGACCAGGAAATTTGGGGGTTATGTTTCTCCAGCCACGGAAGCCCCAAGATTATGGGATGCATGGGCGAGTGAATAGTGAATAACTGGATGGTCTCAGAATGCTGTGTCCCGACGTTGAGCATGAGGGGTTGCGTGGTGTATTGCACCTCTCCTGACCCCAGGGGGCGACCATCTAGCGTTTCCACGGTTACACCAGGCTCATATGCGAGGAGAGAAACACAATGAGTTTTGGCGAATGCAAGATCGATGAAGTTTCCAGCAGCACCAGAATCAATCAAGGCTTTCACGTTTAGAGTTAGTCCATTAAACTTCAAAGAACTCTCCACATAAAATAATTTAGAAGAGGGATTAGAACTCACCACCGTAGAATTCTTGAGCGCTGGATTAACCGGACATGTGGCCCTCAGATGTCCCGCCTCTCCGCAATACATGCAGAGATGGTTTCGGCGTCTCCTCTCCCGCTCCGCCGTAGAGAGGCGTGTGTAATCAATCTGCATGGGCTCCAACTCCGCGTTGGGGAGAGCACACTCGAAGAAGCTGGACCTGAGAGGTGTGCGTCGGGAGCGAATCAAGTTGTCGAGGCGGATAGCGAGCTCCATGATCTGATTCAAGGATTTACCGTCGTCGCGGCATGCCAGCTCTCCCTGGAGATCCGGGTTCAATCCCTTGCGATACAGGAGCTTTAGAGGTTCCTCCTCCCATCCAGTTTGAGCTGCCAGGGTCCGAAACGAGAGTGTGTAGTCCGCTGCGGTAGAATTTCCCTGGCGTAACGTGAGCAGTAGTTCTCCTGGATCCTTTCCTCCCGCTGAATGTTCAAACACCTCTCTAAATTGGGTTAAAAACTCATCATAAGAGGGAAAAGAGAGCTGACCTCCATACCAGAGTGCAGTCGCCCATTCCAGAGCCCGGCCGGTGAGTAGGGAACATATGAAGGAAACACGGCTCGCATCAGTGGAATAGGACTGTGTCTGCTGGTCAAAATACAAGCTGCACTGCAACAAAAATCCCTTACAGGCAGAAGGTGAGCCATCAAATTTCTCGGGAAGGGATAATTTTGGGTGGTTTGAATTGTTACTCACGGCGGGTGGAACGGCAGCAGGTGCGGTTGGATTCGGAGCTTGATTGTCAGCCGCGCTCGGCGGGGTTAGAGCTCGGACAGATCTCACGAGCTCCTCGGTGAGAGCTGTTAATTTTGTCCAGCTGTTGCTGATGGGTGATCAGCACCTCGGCTTGAGAGGATACCTCGGAGGCCAGTCGAAGGAAATCTGCTGGATCCTGTTTTAGTGAAGTCTTCTGTGACGAAGAGGCGGAAGCGTTCGGATCCATTTGCAGTAATTTATTAACACAGGTAAGCCAGCAGAGATAGGCAGTCATAAAGATCAAACAAAAGCACACATGAAAGGTAATCCAGGGAGCGTAAATCAAACAAGCATAAGCTAGAGGCAGAGTATAGGTAAATCAAGACTTCACAAATGAACAATGAGCAGAGTAGACCAGATAAAGGTGAGCTAAGGGTCCACAGGTGATAATGATGCAATGATAATGAGCAGAGGAGGAAGGAAGGGAATTGCAGTTCTAATACGCAGGAGAGAGGGATCTGGTGAAACCAGGAGGAGGCGTTGTAGAGCGTTCCGTGACAATATATATATATATATATATATATATATATATATATATATATATATATATATATATATATATATATATATATATATATAAACACAATACATGTAAAATAAACACAACACCACAAACTAAAATGAAAATGTTCTGGTGATACAAGAATCTGTAAAAAAAAAAAATGGAGAAGTAGAAAAATGATAGTGAAAGAATTTTTGAGGAAACAGATTACAGAAGTTTATAACCTGTTTATTGTTAGTTCACGTGGTTTCTGTATTTTCTGAAAGTAAAGCATGTGAACTTTAGAGTGATAAACCCCAATAAATAAATAATAATTAACAGATCCCTCATGAGCTTTTAAGAATTTAAGATAGTTTGACAATTTTTGTGGCATGATGTTTGGATTTTAAGTCAACTATGAATATATCTTTAAAATCTTTCTTTTTTTCAAGTTCATATTTTAATATTATTCTGTATAAATGTTTTATTGTGAGAAGTTTTCCCCTTATTTGATCCGGCCACCAGTGTATCTCTAGCAGGTTTGATCTGTCTGTAATATTACAATATTAATAACTTTCAGTCTCTTTTGACACTGCTTTCCAACAAACACAAAGTGAAGAGCTTTAAATGAGTTGTGTTCTGCTCATCTATAATCATATGAACATTATTAGTGTGAATGTTTGAAACACTAAAGATGCTCCAGTCCTGATTCTTACAGTCAAACCCATCAGTGATTCTGATCTACAGTGATGAATAAAGAGAAATAATAGTCTGATCATTACAGTAATAACACACTAGTGAGAACACAATGTGCTCAGGAGAGGTTTGAGGATGTCTGAGGCTTAAAAGAGAGAAGTATGAGGAATATGAGAACATCTGTTCATGTTGAATCAGCTTTAGTGGGAAAAGAAAACTAAACAAACAGAGAGACATTTTGTGGTCCGAAATTGAGAACAATTCATAAAGTTAAAAAAAGAATCAATATAATTAAAGTTAACTAAATATTATCTTCACAACACCTTGACTCGTTGATCTATGAAATGGCTTTAAAATCAGATTATTGTCACATTATTGACTGTAAGCAAAAGGGATTCGACACTTGATTTTTTCTCAAAAAAATAATTCTACATTTCCTGTAGATCACTTTGTAATAAGTAGAAGGTATTGCTCCTTTAAAGCGGAACACACTCTCACTCGCTGATGAGTGAAAACTGTCTCTGTCTATTTATTGTTGTCTGTTCGATATTATCAGCTCAATAAATCTCAGTTTCAAATGGTGAATGCATCACAATTCAAACAGTGTAGTCCTCCGGGTCCCCGTTTCCTTACGGGTGGAGATACACATAATTTGTGTGTGATGTGTTTGGGAGTGGCTGGGGAGCAGTAATGGAAGGCCGCTCAGCTCAGGGTCTGTGGGGGGACCATCATCTTTCATGGCACATCAACTGCCTGGTGATGATGGCAGTCTTCAATGCGTTGAAGTTTTTCCTCCCGGACCTGAGGGGCCATCATGTGTTGGTTCGTACGGACAACACATCGGTGGTCTCCTATGTAAACCGTCTGGGGGGTCTGCGCTCGCACCCACTGTGCAAGCTAGCGCACCAGATCCTCCTGTGGTCTCTGGGGAAGTTACTCTCCCTGAGAGCAATCTTTATTCCGGGGGCCAAGAATATAGGAGTGGACATCTTGTCGAGACAGGGGCTGAGGCCAGGGGAATGGAGACTTCACCCCGAAGTCCCCTGCTACACTAAAGGTGTATGTGTCATCTATTTCTGCTTACCATGCCCATGTGGATGGTATTACTGTGGGGAGGAACCCGTTGATAACTCGTTTCCTGCGTGGCACCAGGAGGCTGAGGCCTGCGGTGCGCACTAGAGTTCCTGCTTGGGATTTGGCTATAGTGTTGGAAGGTTTATCTGCGGCTCCATTCGAGCCACTTGACATCATATCTGAGAAGTTTCTGACTCTAAAAACCTTGACCTCTGACTCTTCCTTCTTGCCATCTCTTCTATTAAGAGAGTAGGAGACCTTCAGGCCTTATCAATATCCCCCACGTGCTTGGAGTTTGCACCAGGGATGGTTAAAGCTTTCCTTTACCCTAGATTTGGGTATCTTCCGAAGGTGTTAACCAATGTTCCACGGCCTATAGTGCTGCAGGCTCTCTGTCCTCCTCCATTTGTTAATCCAGACCAGGAAAGATTGAACCTTGTATGTCCAGTGCGAGCACTGGATGCTTATGTCCACAGAGCTGCCCTGTGGAGGAAAGCAGATCAATTGTTTGTTTGTTTGTTTTGGACCTCAGAACAGGGGTCTCCCTACGTCCAAACATACAATGAGCAAGTGGATAGTCGAGGCTATCTCACTGGCTTATGGGTCTTCTGATCAGCTGTGCCCCTTAGCTGTCAGAGCTCACTCTATTAGGAGTATGGCGGCCTTGGTATCGGGGGTTTCCCTCAAAGAAGTCTGGATGCGGCCGGCTGGTCCTCGCCTCTTACGTTTGTGAGATACTATGATCTTGACCTGGAATGTGCTCCAGGTTCTTCAGTGCTTCTGTCCTGAATGTGCCACAGATTCACACGACAGGCATTTTGGTATTATGGCGTTTTGGTATTTAGTTCCCAAAGCTGTCCCTAGTGGACGCAGTGTAAAGTTCCCTCGAAAGGGAACGTCTCAGGTTATGACTATAACCATAGTTCTCTGAGAAGGGAACGAAACACTGCGTCCCTTTGCCATACTCCCTGCACCCCTGTGATCCCTTGCTTCGGCAGTTTAGCTGAAGTGCGATCGGACCGGATGTATATTTATCCTTTCCTGGTCGTGACGTCACCCGCCCGTGACGCTCACTCTTGCCATTGGCTGAGTTGACATACGTGCATCAGACACTATCACGCTGAAGGCGTTCCCAAAGCTGTCCCTAGTAGACGCAGTGTTTCGTTCCTTTCTCAGGGAACTATGGTTATAGTCATAACCTGAGACGATTTCTGTTGCTCTTTGTTGTTTTTTTGTTTTTTTTATTAGACTCCCCCTGAAAATTACCTCATCGACACGGCATCCTAAATAAACCCATCTCCGGCGTGATGACTCCGATCTTTCAAATATTCCAATCTATTATGACCTCTGACCTGTAAAGTTGCCAGAATAATAATCATACGCTGTTTGTTAATTGGCCAGAGGAGAACTGCCCCCCCGACTGAGCCTGGTTTCTCCCAAGGTTTATTTTTCTCCATTCTGCTCCTGATGGGGGTTTGGTTTCCTTGCTACTGTTGCCTCTGGCTTGGCGTGCTCAGTTGGGGACACTAAATTTTCAACTAAATATCCAAATTAATCTAATTATTAAACTAAATTTACCATATAAACTAAATTACTGATATGCCCACATTGTCACTGTATGATAATTGAAATGAACTGATGACATCACCGTTTTCTCCAGAACGGCTATACGGCTGAATAAAATTCTGTTGTATTATTTTCCTGTTTAACACTGTGAAGCTGCTTTGAAACAATCTACATTGTTAAAAGCGCTATATAAATAAAGTTGACTTGACTTGATTTATTTTTCTGTTCAGTAAGCATTCGGCCAGCTATCCGGCCTCTCTGTAAAGCGTTACAACTTTCAGAGAGGAAATTCATAACAAACCACCAGACACGCACTTGACATGAGTCAGTCCTTCTCACGAGATTCCTCGAGTATCTATGACCCTGCATGATTCTCACACAACAACAACAGATATCGGGTTATATTTACCGCCTTAATTAAAGCAGCCACATATTTACATGACATGAGCAAACTCTTCTCTCACAGATCTGATGTTACCAGCCTCAAATAATGTTTTATGGAAGTGCCTAAAAATCAATCACTTTCAGTGATGCACCTAAAAATGCCTCCATTTTGATATTTTTTTAACCATCATGTCACACAATGTTGTGAACGTGAACTTCAGCATTTTTCAGCATAAACACACACTTTGGTCAGCGTGAAATATGCCTGTCATGTTTACTGTTCATAATGATTAGAATCAACACACATAAGATTTTTTACTATGATTGCTATGCTTGCTATGCTTGCTATGCTTGCTATGTATGTTTATGACAGTTTACTTGAAATATGCAGACTGTCGGGCACCAGGATATAATATTTAGCAGTTTTGCCTACAGTACTAATCAATCATTAACCATGAGAACTGAGAGGTGGACTTAAGAGAACTGAGTATAAAAGCTCCTCTTTCTGAAGTGTCAGATCTCAGATCTGACACTGGATGTTTCCTCTCTTCAGCTCATCATGAGGTGATTAAACACTTTCTCTTTAATTATTCTGTAAATAGATTTTTATTAATGAATTTAGGCTATTTAAATCCAGACATGTGTGTTTAATGAAACATAAACCTGTATTGCACACCAATCATTATCTAATTTTAGACTTCAGCTAACTCTAAAAATCAAACTCAATATTTTTTTTAACAGATTATACAAAGGCAGAATGTACAAGAAATTTATGCACTGGAGAACATATACATATGACAGACTGAAGATAATAAAACACACTCTATGGAAAAAACAGACAGAGAAAATATCAAGCAAAAAGGACAAAAATTTACAGTTTAATGAACCAAAAAAGAAAAAGATGCTGGGACTAGTCAGAAAAAGCAGCATTAATAGCGGCACACCAAACTGTGAGTATTAATGATGATTCAGATCAAACTATTATATTTCATCTTCATCAGTGTTTCATCTTCACGTGTCTGAATGTGTCAAATCAACTTTAAAGGAAAAGCATAATTTACACTTACAGTTGTGGTCATAAGCTTTCATATAATCTAGTTTTTTTGTCTGGTGAATTAAATGTAAACATCTGTTGGTAACACTTTACAATAACAGTAAATGAATAATCATGTATTTATACATTAATTAATAGTTTATTAAACATGAACTCATCATGATTAATTCATTATTAACTAACCATACACTAACATCAACTCATGGCTTGTTAATGCATCATTGTGTCATGACTTTACTTGAGGGGGCACATCATGATTAATTCACTGTTAACTACTTACCAAATTCAGCTCATGATTTATCATAAACTTACTATCAAATACACATGTAACTAACTAGTATAACTAGTATTCAGCCCAGTTAAGAGAATGGAGGTACAGTATCATCACGGCCTGTGTCTGGGTGGAGAGAGAACTGGACGGATCCCAGCAGACGATCCCTCACTTCCTGACTTTACTGCATGTTTCCTGTTTGGTTATTTTTTGGTAACTGATTTCTCAGGAACTGTTATAAGTCACAGTAGGTTTAGTTTGATGGGAAAGAGAATATCACAAAACAGACTGAGACCTTTTGAGATAAAATATAGCAGATTTAGTATTTTCTATGTTTGATAAGGGTGATCAGTGAAAGTAATGAAAAACTATTCCTGAGGCTTTCAGTAATATTTATGATGAAGCTTCTGATAAAAATGGTTTAAATTATGACAATAATACATTTTAAAATGTATTTCAAAGTCAAAATATTTGTTATTCATTCTTAGAAAGCCTGTTTGATTTAGTTTAATCATACATGTTAATTAATGCATTAATTATCAAACATGTACTAACATGTATTAATGCTGCTGTTATTCATGCATGAATCCTTTTGACTCCTGTCTTAGTTCATGATAGCTCCTCATTTGTTCACGATTAGTTCATATCTTCACCAATCATGAGTTCATGTTGAATTAACTATTAATTAATGTATTAATACATGATTATTCAGGTACTGTTATTGTAAAGTGTTACCCATCTGTTATGTATGTGAATTCAGTTCTAGTCTGTTATACTTATTTCAGTTCAAAATATTCAGATTTTGCAGATTCTGCAGGTGTATGTGCATTTAAACACACGGCTGGACAGATGCTTTCATTGATATGTTCTGCAGTTTGAGCCACTCATGAATGCTATAATCAGACGTTTGTGTTCTTCATTCACAGTTTCTCGAGCTTCACAGATTCAGAGTCACAGAAGACGTGAGTCTCAGAGACTGAAAAACTGTTGCAGAAATCTGGTGCTACATTGATCTCTGTGTGTGTGTGTGTGTGTGTGTGTGTGTGTGTGTGTGTGTGTGTGTGTGTGTGTGTGTGTGTGTGTGTGTGTGTGTGTGTGTGTGTGTGTGTGTGTGTGTGTTTTTAGAAATCATCAGTTCTATTTATCTAGCCTGCAAAATATTCATCGTGTTTGTATCATGAATATCAAAACAGGCACTGTTACAGTATATCAGATGAATGTGTATGAAAAGATTGTATTTTAATATAAAACACATGTGGATTTCATCTGTATCTGTAATCTGTATATTACACACTGCATGCTACTGTATAGACACTATTTTGACATAGACACTTTTTTAGAGTGAAAATAACTTTTCTGTAACTGTAAATCTGTATAAAAAAATCCAGGAGACAATAAACCCGTTCCAAACTTCTTGTTATAAATGACCTAAGCCTTTTTCTTGTACTTTTTCGACTGATTAATGCTGTGATTATCTGGCATGACTCATGACATTTCCTGGTAAGAGTTATCTTTAATATTTTGATAAGATTTCTTGGGGATTTCTATTCATCTTTCATAGAAGTACCATTTTTAAAAACAAAGATAAGAGCAGCAAAAGAGTTTGAAAATTTCTCAGTCCAAGCGCCCAAAACACAGTCAAATTTCAAGAAACATTTTTACAGTAAGCATGTGATGAAGTATGTATAGTGCAAAAAAACCTACATAAATCCGACATAAAAAGAAGCATTGTCTAGCAGGTAAGGTCAAAACAACAAATCGCTTCCACTAATTAACTTTGCAAAAGTGATTGAATAAACAACAGAACTCTTATCTTACTTCCTGTCCATCAATCACGGGATAACAATAGAGCTGCAAGCAATTAACGGGCCAAACCAAAAAAGGCATTATGAGTTATGTAAGCATGATGGCCATTATGGGAAAACTGGGCATCATTTGACTCGGTCTGCTGCACTGAATAAAAAGAGACCAATTTTTGGGGCAAACTGTTCAGAAGTTATAAGTAAAAGAGCCATTTTTCATATCTCCTGACCAATAGGTGGCATTGTGCTGAAACATTGCAAGTATCCTCAGGTCATGCTTGTGATGACATGTGCCAAGATTCGGCTCAATACACTAAAGTATTTCAGAGATACAGCCTCACATCCAGTCTGGCGTGCTCTTCGTCAGATTAGTTCTTGCTTATTCAATAACAGTTGAGTTTATCAAAACGCTTTTAATAAGATTTTGCCAGAACTATTCGTTGCTGATTAGATTTTATTTTGGTGAAAATTGGACGAACCCTCCAGGACGAGTTTGAAAAAGTAGTGAATATCTCCAGACGGGAAGATAATGTGTGATGATGACAGAAATTTTCCTAATTCTGAGTGTGTGAATTTGTGTGTTGTCCACTGGTTGTGTACATAGGAATTTACTTCAAATCTACAGACTTTCCCCACCATAGAGGGAATTTTCCATCATTTATGACACAACCCTTCCCCGAAACAAAAACAAGAGATAGAAGCATTGCTGACGATCATGTAAAATAACACATTCATCAAACATTAAACAACATAAATCAAAACTGCCTAATGTTACTGAATTACTGAACCCATGAAGAGGAAACGACTGTGAAGATTTGAGGGTGTTTACATGTTTTGATGTTTTAAAGGGTCATCACACACACAGTTTCTGCTTATTCTTCTCCTGTGTTTTGATCTGGACATTGGGTTAAAGGGTCATCACATACACAGTTTCTGCTTATTCTTCCCCTGTGTTTTGATCTGGACATTAGGTTAAAGGGTCATAACACACACACACACACACACACACACACAGCTTCTGCCAGTCTCGTGTTAATCTCTAGAGTAGTGTTGATCCTTCATATCTCACAAGAGTCTTTAGTTTATCAGATTTATAAAAGACAGATACACTGTACCGATTCTTTCAGAAAACCATCAAGCTCGTGGAGGAGAGCAGTGGGCGGAGCTAAAGAGACACACACAAGAGAAATGGTGGTGATGATCTTTAGACACATAAGGAGATATCTGTGACTTGAGTGTGTTGCAAGCCTTGTGTAACTGCTCACAAGATCCCTCGAGTATCTAATGACCGGGGCACAGGCAAAGGCAGAATTTATGAGGAAATAAACTGCTTGTTTTGTGTGTTCATTTTCTTGTTGTACTTTATCGCTGCAAGCGAGATTAAAGTTTCCGACGAGCTGATGGAGCCTTGCATGGCAGACACCGCCATCTGGGTGTAAATGAGTGAATGTGAGGCAGTATATAAAGCGCTTTGGTGGCCATGGGTCTGTTGAAAATGCTATATAAATGCAGTCCATTTACCATTAAATGAAAATGAAACAGTGTCACATATTATACGCTCTGATCAAACTTGTGTGTGGTTTAATCATCACAGAAACTACTTTCACAGAATAAAAAAAAAAAGAGTTTTTCTCCCTAATCTAGCTAAAGTCAAAGTGAAAGGACGTGTGGTGACCCATACTTGGAATCTGTGCTCTGCATTTAACCCATCTAAGTGCACACACACATAGTAGTGAACACACACACACACAGTAGTGAACACACACAGTAGTGAACACACACACACACAGTAGTGAACATACACATAAAAAAATGCTGGGTTAAAAACAACCCAAGTTGGGTTGAAAATGGACTAACCCAGCCATTGGGTTGTTTTAACCCAGTGAATGGGTCATTTTAACCCAGCAGTTGGGTTAAATGTTTGCTTAAAACAACCCAATCGCTGGGTTAGTCTATTTTCAACCCAACTTGGTTTGTTTTTAACCCAGCATTTTTTAGAGTGTTCACACACACACACACAGTGAACAGCCATATCGCTGCGATGCTCGGGGAGCAGTTGGGGCTTCGGTGTCTTGCTCAAGGGTCTCACCTCAGTCGTGGTATTGAGGGTGGAGGAGAGCGCTGGTTATTCCCCAATTCCTGCCAGACCTGAGACTCGAACCCACAACCTTCAGGTTACAAGTCCAACTCTCTAACCAGTCAGCCCCGACTGCCCCAAAAACAGTTTCACCTGAGCATAACTAACATGAAGTAGCCTGATCTGAGGTCAGTGATAAAATGAAAGATAGTCAAAGACTTTAAAGCAGGCAACGTTATTTATTAAAGGCTCAAAAATATCCAAAACCACTAGAACAGTGTTATTTATTTTGTTGACTTGTGCATTATCCCAAATGTTTCCAAGAATGTTTAAATCCAGAGAAATAAGTAGGGCTGTGAATCTTTGGGTAGACAGCAAATGGGTTCGATTCACGGTTTTTACATTTTCAGAAAGATTTGTATATGCATTTCTATAGGGCTTGGCGATATGGCCAAAAAAATGATCTCGATAAAATCTTTTCATATCAGTCGATATCAATAATTATCACAATAAATGTAAAATATTTATTTCTTTCAAATTAAAGGCAGATTTTTGCTCCTAAGTGAACGTTGTAAAAACCAGACTGTTACTTGTGGTTTTAAACTACTCTTTATTGTCAGAATATGATGAACACTTTGACTCTGAATTCCTTACATTTTTTCCAGTCATTTTTCCTTAAATTTCTTAATAGAAAAAATTAATGTCTTAGTTTGTGCGTGTGCTAGCGGGTGATATTGTTTGGCATATATCTTCAGCTGCAGTATTAATAATATTACATGTTTTGTCTCTTAGAAATGCACATTGACAGTGAGTTGACAGTAGCTTGAGTTAGGAGGATGCAGATTTAAATTTAGATTCATCAACAAAAACACAGACATCTGTAAAAATTGTAACAACCTCATTTTTATATGGTAAAATTGTTATTAAAATGAACCATTGGTCTTCCATAGTAACATAGATTTAGATCATGATAACCACAGTTAAAAACACACATATAGCTCTTCACTACCATGGTCAAATGTATCTAGGCTATATGGTTTCTATGGTCATTGTGTGAAGAACAGTAGCCTAAAAACATTTAGTAGCCTATAAATACACAAATTCTGTAGCTAATTAAAAATACTATAATAATATTCCATTACTCCTTTAATACATTTAATACATGTCTACATTAATAATATAATACAATTATATATGAATATATCCCACATTTCTGCCACAGTAGGCTACAGTGCAGTTAGTGTTACTACACTGAGCAGAACCAGAACATCTGACCATATCACACCAGTCCTCAGATCTTTACACTGGCTTCCAGTTACATTTAGAATAGATTTTAAAGTACTATTACTTGTATATAAATCACTCAATGACCTAGGACCTAAATACATTGCAGATATGCTGATTAAGTACAAACCCAACAGATCACTCAGATCATCAGGATCAAGTCAATTAGAAATACCAAAAGTTCACTCAAAGCAAGGAGAGTCTGCTTTTAGCTATTATGCCAGCCGTAGCTGAACCACTTCCTGAACAGATCAGATGTGCTCCAACAGTAGCCACTCTCAGATCCAGACTCAAAACACATCTGTGCACATCTGTCCAGACTCAAAACACATCTGTGCACATCTGTCCAGACTCAAAACACATCTGTCCAGACTCAAAACACATCTGTGCACATCTGTCCAGACTCAAAACACATCTGTCCAGACTCAAAACACATCTGTGCACATCTGTCCAGACTCAAAACACATCTGTCCAGACTCAAAACACATCTGTGCACATCTGTCCAAACTCAAAACACATCTGTGCACATCTGTCCAGACTCAAAACACATCTGTCCAGACTCAAAACACATCTGTGCACATCTGTCCAAACTCAAAACACATCTGTGCACATCTGTCCAGACTCAAAACACATCTGTCCAGACTCAAAACACATCTGTGCACATCTGTCCAAACTCAAAACACATCTGTGCACATCTGTCCAGACTCAAAACACATCTGTCCAGACTCAAAACACATCTGTGCACATCTGTCCAAACTCAAAACACATCTGTGCACATCTGTCCAGACTCAAAACACATCTGTGCACATCTGTCCAGACTCAAAACACATCTGTCCAGACTCAAAACACATCTGTGCACATCTGTCCAGACTCAAAACACATCTGTCCAGACTCAAAACACATCTGTGCACATCTGTCCAGACTCAAAACACATCTGTCCAGACTCAAAACACATCTGTGCACATCTGTCCAAACTCAAAACACATCTGTGCACATCTGTCCAGACTCAAAACACATCTGTCCAGACTCAAAACACATCTGTGCACATCTGTCCAGACTCAACACACATCTGTGCACATCTGTCCAGACTCAAAACACATCTGTGCACATCTGTCCAGACTCAAAACACATCTGTCCAGACTCAAAACACATCTGTGCACATCTGTCCAGACTCATAACACATCTGTCCAGACTCAACACACATCTGTCCAGACTCAACACACATCTGTGCACATCTGTCCAGACTCAACACACATCTGTGCACATCTGTCCAGACTCAACACACATCTGTGCACATCTGTCCAGACTCAAAACACATCTGTCCAGACTCAAAACACATCTGTCCAGACTCAAAACACATCTGTGCACATCTGTCCAGACTCAAAACACATCTGTCCAGACTCAAAACACATCTGTGCACATCTGTCCAGACTCATAACACATCTGTCCAGACTCAAAACACATCTGTGCACATCTGTCCAGACTCAAAACACATCTGTCCAGACTCAAAACACATCTGTGCACATCTGTCCAGACTCATAACACATCTGTGCACATCTGTCCAGACTCAAAACACATCTGTGCACATCTGTCCAGACTCATAACACATCTGTGCACATCTGTCCAGACTCAAAACACATCTGTGCACATCTGTCCAGACTCAAAACACATCTGTGCACATCTGTCCAGACTCAACACACATCTGTGCACATCTGTCCAGACTCAAAACACATCTCTGCACATCTGTCCAGACTCAAAACACATCTGTGCACATCTGTCCAGACTCAAAACACATCTGTGCACATCTGTCCAGACTCAAAACACATCTGTGCACATCTGTCCAGACTCAAAACACATCTGTGCACATCTGTCCAGACTCAACACACATCTCTGCACATCTGTCCAGACTCAAAACACATCTGTGCACATCTGTCCAGACTCAAAACACATCTGTGCACATCTGTCCAGACTCAAAACACATCTGTGCACATCTGTCCAGACTCAACACACATCTGTGCACATCTGTCCAGACTCAACACACATCTGTGCACATCTGTCCAGACTCAAAACACATCTCTGCACATCTGTCCAGACTCATAACACATCTGTGCATATCTGTCCAGACTCAAAACACATCTGTGCACATCTGTCCAGACTCATAACACATCTGTGCACATCTGTCCAGACTCAAAACACATCTGTGCACATCTGTCCAGACTCATAACACATCTGTGCACATCTGTCCAGACTCAAAACACATCTGTGCACATCTGTCCAGACTCAAAACACATCTGTGCACATCTGTCCAGACTCAAAACACATCTGTGCACATCTGTCCAGACTCATAACACATCTGTGCACATCTGTCCAGACTCATAACACATCTGTGCACATCTGTCCAGACTCAAAACACATCTGTGCACATCTGTCCAGACTCAAAACCAGGGCCGGCCCAAGCCCTTATGGGGCCCTAAGCAGAATTTTATTTGGGGGCCCCTTGGTGCCACTAATACGACTGACTATTGTCAGTTCTTGATAATTCGCACACCCATTATCAATTTTATTAGATGTAGCTGTGTTGCTTACATCATGTCTGCCTGTTATGATTTTACCCTTATACGGTTTTTAATTGTAACAGTAGCAAACCCACAAGAGTGGTCAGATGTTAAATTGCACTTTAATATTTAAAGTCTTACAGTACTACAGTTCAGACTGGGATATGTACACTTATATATATGTATATATATATATATATATATATATATATATATATATATATGTATATACTTTTTTTTTTTTTTTTTTAAAGAAGCCTCTTATGCTGAATATGCTCACAATTTTTGCCCCAGAATTATTTGATGAATAGAAAGTGCAAAAGAACAGAATTTATCTGAAATAGAAAGCTTTCAAAGAATTTAAAAAAAAATTACACAACCGTTTTCAAAACTGATAATATTCATAAATGTTTCTTGATCATCCTCATATCAGAATGGTTTGTGAAGGGTCATGTGACACTGAAGACTGGAGTAATGATGATAAACACAGGAATAAATTACACTTTACTATATATTCACATAGAAAACAGCTATTTTAAATTGCAATAATATTTCACAATTTTACTGTCCGTTTTTACTGTATTTTTGGTCAAATAAATGCAGCCTTGGTGAGCAGAAGAGACTTCTTTTAAAAACAAGAAATGTTGATGGATTTCTTTTAAAACGTTAAACAGATTTTATTTAGGCAGAAACACGCAGGAAGACCTTTTATTCATTTATAAATGATTCTCATTACGAATTTGGGAAGATGTTTGCTGCATGTTGCGTTCCCAAATTATCATTTTGAGCGACTCAAACATATAGTAGCCTACTTGCAGAGAAGCATTTACTGCAAACAGAAACTGAAAGCTGTACTCTGTTAAAAACATGCAGCACGTCAGATAGAGAAGATATTCGCACTAAACCATATCACATTCTCAAATCCATCCATTCATAAATCCGGGCAGGCGGGCAACTGATGTAGCACCGTTTCGGCGCTGATTTTTCTCGCACTTTGGACTTTGAACCCTGGCTAACAAGCTAATAGTGTCCATCCAATGGTGCTGTGTGCAGCGCTGTCAGAATCAATCCGTGCATATATTAGAAAACTTTTTTTTTTTAAAAAGTGCAGTTTATCTAGTAATTGTTTAAGGCCATTTCGCGATTTCAATAAAGAAACATGCAGCCAGTAATTTCATGTGCTCTTGGGGGCCCCTGGTGGCGAAGGGGGCCCTAAGCAGCCGCTTAGTTCGCTTATGCCTTGGGCCGGCTCTGCTCAAAACACATCTGTGTACATCTGTCCAGACTCAAAACACATCTGTGCACATCTGTCCAGACTCAAAACACATCTGTCCAGACTCAAAACACATCTGTGCACATCTGTCCAGACTCAAAACACATCTGTGCACATCTGTCCAGACTCAAAACACATCTGTCCAGACTCAAAACACATCTGTGCACATCTGTCCAGACTCAAAACACATCTGTGCACATCTGTCCAGACTCAAAACACATCTGTCCAGACTCAAAACACATCTGTGCACATCTGTCCAGACTCAACACTGTATAGCTGTGCATTTACTGAATGAGGACTGTGCCACTGTATGTGCTTTGTCCGAACTGCTTGCATTTTAATTTATATGTTTCAATTTAACCCTGTTTTTATTTTTAGTTTTAATTATACTCTTTATTTTTATCTTTCAATATTTTTATTTTGTTAAGGCTGTCTGGGTGGAAGAGGTTGAGAGACGGGGAGCAATAAATAAGTGGGGTGGATAAACCATAGGTGGATGACTGATTCTGTGGTAAATGCAACGTGATTGAAATTTTGAGAATTTTGAGATATCACGTGGGCAAGGAGGCCGTGCTGTGAGCCGGGTAAAAACCACAGAAGCAGACAGCCAATATGGGGAAGTGCCAAAGTTGAGTATTCCCTCCGATGCGAGGAAGACCCGTTTAGATCTGCTCTGATGGGTAAAACATCTAGAGATCGCCCTCAAGTTAGCCAAGAAGATTTGTCTGTAAGGGTTCTGTCTAAACGCACAGTTACCTGACAAATATAGTAAAGTAAACCTGACTCTCCATTTTCTTCCACCACAGATAGGGGTTTTCGTCTTTATTTTTTATTTATTTTCATTCCTATTATAACCGTTTTAATTCCCTTATGAATATTTTTATTTCATTTCTGTGTTCAGCACTTTGAATTGCCACTGTTTATGAAATGTGCTATACAAATAAACTTGCCTTGCCTACAGTTAAAAGGTGTCATGAACTGGTTGTTTATACTGTTGTCTGAGGTCAACGTATTGCGTTCGTGTGGTTTTTACATTCAGAAACATCATAATGAATCAGTAATAGGCTATTTTCTGACCTGGTTTTGAGGCTCTCTGAAGAAACGCTTGGATTTGATGGGTGTGCCGCACTGAAGACTTGGAAGTAAACGCCCACGGCTAGGATTGGATAAGATTTGCAGATTTAATGAGCTTCTGCTCCCCGATGATTCTTCTCTCATCCACCCGCAATTGATTGGTGTGCCAGGGGGGAGCGTGGTTTAGCGAGGTTTGTGACAAGAGAGAGAGAGAGAGAGAGAGATGGTAAGGGTCCGCCGACCCCCAGGCACGCCACCATGTGCTCTTCCACCAAGACGATGGCTGAGTCCAATGACGTCGGTCGGTGGAACTGTTCCAGTGCCACGAGGTCGATGATTTTTTCGACGTCGTTTGCCTCAGCCAGTAGCCATTTGCGGCAGGAGTCCCGGAGCTGTTGGGCCATCACGAAGGGTCGACCGAAACCGCTGGCGGTGTTGCTCTGGGCTTCGGCTGACCCGCTGCAGGATGGCCTTCTTCAGGTCGTTGAAGACCAGGAGGTTCTGAACTGGGAGTTGTTGAGCTGCGGTCTGAGACTCCCCCGACAGCAGGGGGATCAACCTCATTGACCATTGATCCCGAGCCCATCCTGCTGCCTCGGCCGTCTTCTCAAAGATGTCTAAGAAGACCTCCGGGTCGTCCTGCGGCCCCATCTTGTTCAGCGGCAGGTGGGTGGTCGTACTCGGGATCTCAGGGACATCTGTCCGAACCTCCCAGTCCATCCAGTTCCAGAACCTCTCGCGGTCCTCCTGCTGGCCCTGCACGATGGCCTGGAAGCGGCGCTCTTGGTCGCTCCTCAGATCGAGCTGAGCCTGGTGTTGATCCTGATGCAGGACCGCGAGGGAAGAGATGATCTCCGCAAATGGCGATGATGCCGGTGGCCACTTCTTCCTTCCCGGGTTTCGGCGCCACTGTAACAAAGTTCGATATAAATAAGAAAGGAAGAAGGCAGGGTCGGCTTAGTGGAGACTGGGATGACTTTTATTTTCTCTGTTTCACAAACTCTCTTAACACAGCACACGCTCACAAGCGTTTCACAAATAAATCAAACTTCTCAAAGACAGTCCAGTTGCTCTCCTTTTCATGTGTGTGTGTCCCCGAGTCTCCTGTCAGTCTCTCTCCCGAGAGCTCTCTTCCTGGAGGCTTATATCCGGTCTCTCCACACCCATTACTGGAACAAGACACAGGTGTTCATTATTTGCACTTGACCCACTTACGGCGTACTTGTCTGCTGACTCTCTCTGCCATCACAGACCTCGCTAAACCACACCCCCATGGCACAATTGGAATGTAATTTTTTTATTAATGCTACTTGGCCCGCCCGATCGATGAATATAACCACGAACCGTACACACACACATACACACGCGCGCCCTTCAAATATCGAGTCAAGAGAGTGATCAACACATCAGGACAGTAATGAACCAAGAACACCACAAATAAAGTATTCTCCAGCCTGTGAAAGCATGCTAAGGTATGTTCAGTTACACACGTACACATAATCCATAGATATCAAACGATCTGTAACAATGCAATACTATCACATATAAAAACATGTTTTACTCACACTAGTGTGTTGCTCCCTTCGTACATGTAATCTCATCCTGTCTGCAAATCCAGTCTCTTGTTTACAAACAAATCTGTGGTGAAATGAACATACGTGCAATGTCTTCCCCACTGGATATTCATTAAAAATAAAGTTCATCCATGCATTCATAATATTGGAATCCGAATGCTTAAAAATCCAAATTCGAAAAGCTTATGTGGTATGTTACTGCTTAGAAATCAGATGCGGTTTAGCTCTATTCTGCTCTAGCTGTCATGTTAGACCCTGTCCCAAATGGCACTCTTCATGTGCACTTTTGGTCTTGTGGACTTACAATGGCCGTGCGCGTGTCCGTTAAGTCCACGAGACCGCAGGGTGTCCCATTTGTCATTTTAGGTCTCAAATGGCAGCTCGCGAGCGTGGTAAATTATGAACAAGATGGAAAAGCCTTCTGACTGTATCACTGAGCACAGTGTCTCTCCTGTTTGTCAGCTCTGTTTTGTCTGACTTTAAATACAGACGAGACATTTGGGTTTTTTGTTGAATGGATCTCACAGCGCTGTTTAGGTATGTCCTGGGGCAGTTTGCATACAAGGAGAACAGATCAACGGAGGATGCCATTGCTATTGTGCTTCACATACTTTTGGAACATCTGGAGCACAAAAACACCTATGCACGGCTACTTTTCATTGACTTTAGTTCGGCTTTTAATACAATATGGCCATGCTGAAACTGTAACCTTGGACTGAACAAGTCATTATGTAACTGGATATTGGACTTTTTAACCAACCGCTCTCAATGTGAAAATAGGCGAGCAAACACCATAAACATCAATACTGGTGGCCCTCAGGGGTGTGTGCTCAGTCCACTACTCTACACACTCTACACATATGACTGTTCTGCCTCCTTCCCCACTAATCACATCTTTAAATATGCTGACGACACAACCATGCTCGGCCTCATAATAAACAACGAGACGGCATACAAGGAGGAGATTGAACAATTGACGGGTGGTGGTTCTAAATATCAAAAAGACAAAGGAACTCATAGTTGACTTTCATAAACAAAAAAATCCTGGTCATTCACCCATTATGTCGGAGGATATGTCCTGGGGCAGTAACATCACTTTAGCGGTAGGGAAGGCCTAGCAGCGGCTCTTTTACCTGAGGAAGCTGAAAAGAGCGAAACTCCCCCAGAGGTTCAAGATTCATTTTTACAACAATTACAATATGTGCTCAAAGTGTTCAAAGCCCTACATTCACAACACATATGAAGATATTTCTGATGAAATCTGAGCGCTCTCTGAATCAGCTGTATACTGTAACACAACGACCACTTTCAAGGTCCAGAAAGGAAGTAAAGACATCATTAAAATGGTCCATGTGACTCCGGTGGTTCAACCTTAATGTGATGAAGCATCGGGAATACTTTAGTGCGCACAAACAAACACAAATAACCACTTTATTTAACAATTTCACCATCTGCGCGCGGACAGGGTGTGTGTCCGGGAACCCTCCTGATGACGACAGTTACGACATGCGGACGTGGACTGCCAAAGTATACTTTGAGCTTCAAATAATTATTATACACGAATACAGCATTTAAAATGAATTGCATGCCATTTAGCAACACAAGCTATCCACTAATCTGATATTCTAATATGATCTCGCTCACTGCAGTGTGAACAAGCATTAGAACATCACTTTAACACACTCACATGTGTGTGAGAGGATCAAACAGCGCTGCGTTACACACACAACCACACACACACACGCATGAGCGGACGAAGCGGAAGGATTCTCCGCAGGAATGAGTTCTGGTGTACAGGAATATCCTTCTCTAGAATCAAATAATACTTCCTTTTAACTCTCATAACAAAGCCCTCATGTCATGCCTTGTGCTTTTGAGTCGTGTTCTGATTGGTTGAACAGGTGTTTCTTGTTAGTCATTAGTCTTAGCCCTCATGTTTCCATTGTATCTTGTCTAGCTTTGTTCGTGTAATCACTGTTGGTGAGTTGTCAAGTCAGGTCTATGTTCAAGTCTGTTCAAGATCAGGTGCTGCTGTAGTACAGGTCATGGTTTTGTTTTGTTTGGTTTGTATTCTGATTAAATAAACTGTGCATGCATGGGTTCTCAACTACAACTCACCTCGGTGTTACAGAAGTAAAGAGCTAATACACTACAGATGCTCCATGTGTAAGGGGAGAGAATATACAGTTTGTACAGTTTAAAAACCATTACGTCTATAGAGAGTCCTCACAAAGACAGTGAACCAGATGTACTCTATGGTTTTTTCTTTGAAAATCCCAGTAAATTGAGAGTTGCTGAACTTGAAATAATGTTGTTTATTGTGCTAGGATATTTGTTCCTCAATCCAATGCCAAGTGTAAACGTTCTGTGGAACAGCTTAAATGCCCTGAGTAAGAAAGAGGTGTGACATGAATTCGGAGGAACAGAAGCTTAGTAGAGTTCTGTGGTAACACACGCGACACATCTGGGGCCTGTACCATGAAGCCGGTTTAGCTGGCTAGCCAGATATGTTTAAGCTTAGTTTGTGCCAATCCTGGGTTTTAGGTACCATTAAAGTGGTTTGGCTTTTAGCAGAGTTCATCTCCATAGTAACTTATGCTCCACGGTAGAGCCCTGCGCGGGACTGTTTTCTTCATCCCGCTCCCGCCCGCACCCGCCGAATTTCTGACCATTACCGCCCGCTCCCGCAACGTATGTGTTACACTCCCGCCCGCTCCCGCAATATGTATGTCCACTCCCGCCCGCACCCGCAAAACTCTGAGAATTTATTCCCGCACAATAATAGAGATGCATTGATTTTGTGTCTTCTCCCGTCCCGCAGGGGAAAAAAAACACGTATTTGTATTGATATTATTAAAGAGATTCATGGGGTTGTTTGTTTCGTTTCCCTGGCCTGCATGTAAAAAAAAAAAAAGACAAATACATTCAAATATAATTTCGTTTGTATCAAAAACTTTGCACATAAAAATAGACTGCTTTGCAAAACAGAAAACAGAAAACCAGATTGAGAAACAAAAAACATGTCCCAATTCCGTCGAACGTGACCGACTGAAAGGAAACCTGAGAAAACATGCTTCAACAGAACGTAATGTGAACACAAAATAGCAAACGGACATTTAGAAACAATCCATTTCCACTCACTAAACTTCTATGTATTGTTTGTCAAAAACACCAAACAGTCAACTTGACCTGCAGGGAGTGCTGAGCGTTTTTGGTGAGGTATGATCTGTATTTGCCAGCTGCGCAATATGTGGATACATATAACGTTATACCGCATGATTTTGCCTACCAAAACAATTGAGAAACTTCTCCAAATGTCAGACTTTCCTTGCTTAGCTTTTGTGCTGTAAATACCTTGTTTGAGGTTCTTTTCTACATCATCTATTGACATCTTCTCCATCATGTCGTTAGGCAACCTCCCTATCCCGCCGATTCCCGCAGTGTTTTTTTAGCCGCCCATTCCCGCCCGTAGCAAAATTCAAACCGCCCGCTCCCGCGAGATTTACGTTGGGTCCCGCGGGACCCGGCGGGACTCAATCCAAATGCAGCCCTCTACTCCACGGCTAACCTGCACCAGGGCAGGTTATGTTCTGGATAAGAGATCTCAAACTGAAATTGGACCAATCAGCTGTGAGCACACCTCTGATGCAATAAAGTCACCCCCCTGTTTCTACTCCAAATTAAAGGTCACTACATAGCAAAAGGTTTTAAAGACTAAATCGTCTGGCTCTTAAAAATGCTTGTTTATAATATTAATAATTTTGAATGATTTAGATATAATTTATTTAATTATTATACCCTTAATCAATTATACATGTATCATTTTAAATAAATCATTAATAGGCACTTTGTTAAAATTAATATAAATAGCCTATATAAAGGTCATACAAATAAGCTTTAAAATCAATAAATAAAGCTATAAAAATTACTACATGTGAGCTTAAATATTCAGTTCTCTCTATATATCAACTAAACTAACTTCATAACTTTTACTTGTATTGACGTATAAGATCTTTCTTTAAGTTGTACTCTTTTATAGACATCTATTTTGTTCTTCCTGTGTAAATGTGTTTAAATTCTTAATATTTTTCAATCATGTAATATTCTGCAGAAGAGAGAATTGAATATCAGTTTGACTGATCCACAGCGTGTGATTGGCTGTTCACTACTGATGTCACAGCTAAACTCCTAAACTCAGGATCAAAGCCTGAGTTGACAGAGAAAGCTGATGATCAGCATCATGGGACCAACAAAGCCTGAATAGATTGGTCTGGTTTTGTCAACTCGAAACTAATCCTGTAACCCTGAGTTTGTTAAACTACCATCATGGTACAGGCCCCTGATGTGTATCTGAATCTACATAAACATTTTGTATCGTGTCATTGTTTCGTCCAGACGAATCCAGCATTTGGGAGCCTGCAACCGGGTCCCAGAATAAATGTGAAAAAGATACCTTTGTGTGTACAGTCAATCAGTCTATAATGTTGATGTACTGTGAACATTCTCTCTCTCTCACACACACACACTCACACACACACACATATGTTGGGTTTTCATGTTTTATGGGGACTTTCCATAGGCGTAATGGTTTTTATACACTGTAAAAAATGTTTAATCTTCCCAACTCAAAATTTTCTAGTGACTGGTCACATCTAAAATTTTCATTTGGCCAAACTGAATTTCTGTGAATTGAATTTTATCCATTGTGGCAACAGTCTGTTAACATGGGCTCAATTAGAAATAATATGTTGAACTTGAGCCAATGGAAAAATGTAATTTACCAACACTGTAAAAAATGTCAGGCCTCTCCAATTTAAAATTTTCTAGTGACCGATCACATCTAAATTTTTCAATTTGGCCAAGTAAAAAATTTAGATGTGATCAGTCACTAGAAAATTTTGAATTGGAGAAATGTTTTACAGTGAAACTGTGTGGTTGGTCCAATTAAATATTTTAAATTGTAGTAAAAAAAAATTATTTCTCACTGTCCCAAAAGACAAAAATGACTAAAAACATAAATATATTAAGCAAAATACAGAACACAGACAACAGGGTTGACATTTTATCACATTACTTTATTAACAAGTAAATTCCAACACAGGATATTTGGGTGAAAATGCCTTATTTTCAATAAGGAAAACTCTGAATAATCAAGAAGTCTTCTGCATAACAGGATGTCTTAAAGTGGTGAAGAAAACACGGCACTGCAAGCTAAAAACCTTCAAATAAAAATAAAAACTAACATTAATGACAAAGCTCCCCTGCATCACATCTGGCAAATGACAGAACAGAAGTTTCTTCATTTAATGAGGATGAGACGAATGAATGGACATCAGAAAATCACGAGCTTGACGTGTTTGATATTAAAAGGCAATAACTCAAGCCCTGAAAGAGGCAACGCCAAATGCAATCTAACGGCACCGTGTTCAACAGTCGCATGCCGCACATATCACACAAATGACTTAATTTCCTTATTACGTATTGTTTTAGACATAAGACATGAGGAAAATAAAAATATTTACTACAGGCTACCATTAGATAATTATGTGTAAACGAGAACACACTCATGAAACCAATGAATGCATGAACTCGTGATTCTACAAAATGTCTTTTAAACTTCATACCTGGTCATAAAGCAAAACTCTGGAGAATAATTTCAGTGCTAAATACTCACCAACGTCTTTGTGAGATGAATATCTCTCTTCTCTTGGGAATGTGTGTTTCGGTCTTCAGCACCTGCTGGTTCGGCTCCGCATTTGAAATCTCCACATGAACGGTTTTTTTCAAGCGCATTTTGCGCATGCGTATACCGTTTTCCGGACGGAGGACTTGTTCAGCCAACATGGATTTTTCACTTCAACTTCATAGATTGACTGAGCACAATTAAATATGATCGGTGAATATACAATTTTAATTTTGAGTGAAGACCTTAAGCTATGATTATTGCAATGCATCTTTTAGCATGGCGATAATTATTTGGAAGTAATTTATTGGGCCAATATGTAATGATCAATTTACACAATTTTTCCCCCCAATTTTTTTTTACAGTGTACTGTATTAACCGTATTTTCTATCCCCCTACACTGCCCCTGTCCCTAAACCTACCCATCACAGGACACATTCTGCATTTTTACATTTTCAAAAAACATCACTTAGTCTGATTTATAAGATGTTTTCCTCATGGGGACCAAAAAATGTCCCCACAAGAATGAGGATTTCGGATATTGCCATCTTTGTGGGGACATTTTGTCCCCATAACGTAGGGATTACCAGTCCACACACACACACACACACACACACACACACACACACACACACACACACACACACACACACACACACACACACACACACACACATGGAGTGTGTGTGTGTGTGAGAGAGAGAGAGAGAGAGAGAATGTGAGTGTGTGTGTGTGTGTGTGAGAGAGAGAGAGAGAGAGAGAGAGAGAGAGAGAGTGTGAGTGTGTGTGTGTGTGTGTGTGTGTGAGAGAGAGAGAGAGAGAGAGAGAGAGAGAGAGAGAGAGAGAGAGTATGTGCGCTCATCTAGGTGTCCATATAAGGAATTCCACCCTTTATGATGTTACACAGGGCCATACTTGAAAAAAACTTTATGAAACTTGTTCTTTCCTGAAGGAGTGTGTTTGGCACAGAAATACTGAGTCACACGTCACACTCGTGTTTTGAAATGTTGTCCATGTTTATCATGAGAATCAACTCTTGAACTGTGTAAATGAGGCAGAATGTCTTGAAAACACTTTTATTTAATCAAAATGTTTTGTCTTCTTTTTAAAAATCGAACTTACCCATATCCAATTGCTAATAAAAAAAAGAATGCAGATTTGGTAAAAAAAAATATATATATATAAATTGTATCTACATGTGCCAGGTTCCAGCCTTAACAACCATTCATAGGATCTAGGAGGAAGTGAGTAAACACTGTTATCATCACACCTGGTCTCCATGTTTTATGAATTCTAGTTTATGGCCTCAGCAGAAATGGTGGTGATGAACTTTAGACACATAAGGAGATATCTGTGACTTGAGTGTGTTGCAAGCCTTGTGTAACTGCTCACAAGATCCCTCGAGTATCTAATGACCGGGGCACAGGACTCTCATGCATTACACAAAAGAAAGAAAGAAAGAAAGAAAGAAAGAAAGAAAGAAAGAAAGAAAGAAAGAAAGAAAGAAAGAAAGAGAAAAGAGCAAAACCCACACTATTAGCCACAGTTAGCCACATTATTTAAAGTTTTGCCCGCTGTAAGAGTATAATACAGAAGTAAGACATTCTCAATTTAGCTGAACGCATTACTTCATCAACTCACTGAATATGTTTACATGTGCACCAATAATGGGATAATTTCCAAAAATCAGGACTAATGCGGCCTTTATGTGTCGTAAATATGAGTTTCCTAGTTGAGATTGTACATGAATGCCCTCTCAACGCTCAGATGAGTTTGAGTTGGTCAGTGGGAGAACTGTGACTGCTCTTCTTCATCAGGTTTTCCACACTGAAGTGTCTTAAACGCTCAGCATTATTCAGTGTGTTGATGTTACACTAAAACAGGAAGACAGGGCGGGGCTTATCAAACAGCCCCTCCCCCTTTAAAAATAGCCAATAGCGTTTAATTATTGTATTAAATGGTTATTTTTATCTGACATTTGAAAAATGTCACATTCTCTGTGCCCAAATGAAGGAAATAATACGATTGAATATGCAGTCAAATGGGAAACACTTTACAACATGTTACACATTTATTAAAGCTACACTGTGTGATATTTTCCCCCATCTAGTGGTGAAAAGGTATATGACCATCCAGTGAATTTTAGTTTCTGTTCCTCTCAATTCCGATTTCGTTTCAACTCCTACGGTGGCCGATTTAGTCCAAGATTAACATGGCTTCCAGTTCGACCTCGTCCACATTCGACACGGTGCCTGTGGGATATTCTGTGCGCAGTGGGATGGTTGGAACTCAACTGGCCTAATTATTCGGCTAGAAAGAACTGCAGCTAATCCAGAGTGAACTTTGATGATAGTAATGTTTATGCAGTCATCCAATTGCAAGGCATAAACAGGTTTGCGTGGATATGTACATAAATGTGGTTTCTGTGAGAGAACAAATAAGGATGGTAAATATACATACACAGTTAAGAACTGTATAACTATACTTATAAGTTACATTTGTATAATGTAACCGTAAACCAGAGCTTATTGTACCATATATATGTGCTAAATGCAGCTGCATTAAAAGGAGCTGAGCTGCCGCTGCTAACAAGCGGTGTCCGGTTACAAAAGTGTGTGCGGCGCTTTAACGTTAGCACTGCAGTGCGCTCTGTATAACAATTGTTAATATGCCGATCAGACCTGATACATCTTTCCATCAACATACATTACAAGCAAATATTTTCTATAAACGAATAAACATTGTTGATAACAAAATAACTGAATGATTATTCAAATAGGTGAGCATTACGCTATTGTATGTTGACACAAAAATACTTGAGGTGACATCAACTGAATTACGCGATGACACACTCTGAAACACATCTACAATGACAATAACTATTATTACTTACGGAGTTATTAACGCACAGAAATACCACACAAGGAAAAACAGACTTTTGAGGAATAAACAAGCCAGGAAAACTCCGTATAACTCTGTTACTGGAGCTGCTGAGATGAAAACTCTCTGCACATGCACCAGACAAGTCTGAACAAGTTGACGCGCACATGCGCGAGGCAGGGAATTTTGTACAGTGCCATCGAGTATTAAAACCGGTTAAAACGCGAAAAGCGAAGCTTGAATTTACGGGTATGTCCCTCTTTGGCTAATGTACTTTCAAGATGGAGGGGCAACATGGCGACCACCGTTAGATCCCATTACCTTATGTATTTTCAATGGCATATTATAAACTTACGAGAATACTTTATTACTTGAAAGAAGTAAATATACATTAATGAGCACATATATTTTTGAAAGAACTAAGTGTTTTTAGCTAAGAATAGACTAAAAAAGTTACACAGTGTAGCTTTAATATAATTTTAAAATCATAAAAAAGTTGTATAGTTGAAGTAACAGTAAACTACAGGGTTTGTCCATTAACCCATACGTATTATTCTCCTGCTCACCAAGCCTGCATTTATTTGATCCAAAAACAGTAATATTGTGAAATATTTTTGCACGTTTTCTTTTTGAATACATGTAATTTATTCCTGTGATCAAAGCTGAGTTTATCATCATTACTCCAGTCTTTAGTGTCACATGACTCTTCACTGATCATCTCATATGAGGATCTGATGCTCAACACTCGTTCATGATTATTATCAGTGTAATCCAGTGGCGTGTGTCGCCCTCTGCAGGAGATCATCAGGATTACAGCAGTTATTGTAGTTTAGCTCCTGATCTCAGATCAGTTCTGCTGAAGGCTTCAGTCATTTCATCAGAAGAGAATTCAGTGTTTAGAGCTTCATTTAAAGCCTCTGGTCAGTGTTTAATATCTGGACACTGTGAGTTTGAGCAGAATCACTTCACTAAAGCACACAGAAGATCTGTTTCTGCATCTCTCTCACACACACACACACACACACACACACACACACACACACACACACACACACACATGTTTGTTTTTGTGAAATGTGAGGACATTCCATAGGCGTAATGGTTTTTATACTGTACAAACCGTATTTTCTATCCCCTTACACTGTCCCTGCCCCTAAACCTAGCCCTCACAGGAGACTGTGCAGTTCACTTTCTGTGAAAAAAAACTTGTTCTGTGAGATTTATAAGCATTTTGAAAAGTGAGGACATGGGGAACGTCCTCATATTTCACCCTCTTTTTGTAATAACTGTGTCATACCCATGTCATTATACACATTTGTGTCCTGATATTTCACGAAAACATGCCCACACATACACACACACACACACACACACACACACACACACACACACACACACACACACACACTCTCTCTCTCTCCCTCTCTCTCTCTCTCTCTCTCTCTCTCTCTCTCTCTCTCTCTCTCTCTGTCTTTGCTGACCTCTTGAGGAAGAAATGGGCAGGAATGGCGTTTCATGGCTGTGGCCACTAGAGGGGGAAGTCAGTCACTTCTTTATGCTTCAGCTCCATATTAAGACATTAATGGCTTATAAAACAGCACAAATGTCAAAGATCATTCCATAGGTCATGTTTATATTTATAGGTCTACAACAACAAAAGAAAGAAAACACACCCCAGTACACCATGCAGGCATTACATGTCTGTGGACGTAACCTGATTGAGGATTTCTGAAAGTGTGTGTGATGTTGAATTATGGATTATGAGTGTGGAGTGTTTGGGTTTTTCTTCAATTCTTAAAAGTTGTGAGAGAGAGAAAACAACAAAATGCATTGCATCAGTTAATGCAGACGCACACCCTAATTCTGCCTGAAGTACACAATACAAAGCATCTCAAGCCTCTTCTGTTCATCACGAGACGAGTCATGAAGGCGTTCCTCAGAAACCAGCTCAACCAGTTCAGCACGACAGCACATATCAGCGATCGCCTCTTCTCAGCGCATCGAGAGGATTCAATCATTTAATGGTCAGTAAAGAGATTCATTTATCTATTTCAATCCAGACACGGATGTGTGTGTTCAACTCAAAGCCTTTATAGACCGAACCTGTGTTTTGTTTGAACAGACATTCTACAGAGAGTTTAAGAGAAAACATTGCATGGCATGTGGATCGATCCAAAGAAGAAGGACAAAAGAAGGGAGAAAAATGGAGAGATAAAACCGGAAGAGAGCGTGAGACGAGCTCGACGGAACAGCTTTGATAACAACAGACCCAACTGTGAGTATTGATAATAAAATCAGCAGTTTCATCCGTCCTAGAGGCTTCATTCACTCTAATAAACTACACATGAAGAGAACCATTCACAGACACATGAGGGAGACGTGTTCATATTGAGTTCAAGATCTGAGAATAAAACGCTTCCACAGGATCATCAATATCATCAGATGTTTGTGTTTTCATGTCTAGTTTCGTGTGATCCAGACAGTCATACTGTGATGTTTCAGAAAGAGTCAGAGATGAGGTGAGATTCACACACACATCACACACACACACACGAGCTCATTTCTGTTCCTGGAGAACTACTGTGATGTCTGAAGGCGATCAGGGTTTGTTTAGAGGTTTTACTGAAACATTTTATTACAGAACTGCACCCGGCATCACATTGAGCCCGTAAAGTCACAACTTCAAACCCCGACTCACGACTGTAGCGTTCCAGGTAAAGTCACGACTTCAAACCCCGACTCACAACTGTAGCGTTCCAGGCAAAGTCACGACTTCAAACCCGACTCACGACTGTAGCGTTCCAGGCAAAGTCACGACTTCAAACCCGACTCACGACTGTAGCATTCCAGGCAAAGTCACGACTTCAAACCCGACTCACGACTGTAGCGTTCCAGGCAAAGTCACAACTTCAAACCCGACTCACGACTGTAGCGTTCCAGGCAAAGTCACAACTTCAAACCCCGACTCACGACTGTAGCGTTCAAGGCAAAGTCACGACTTCAAACCCTGACTCACGACTGTAGCGTTCCAGGCAAAGTCACGACTTCAAACCCCAACTCACGACTGTAGCGTTCCAGGCAAAGTCACGACTTCAAACCCGACTCACGACTGTAGCGTTCCAGGCAAAGTCACGACTTCAAACCCCGACTCACGACTGTAGCGTTCCAGGCAAAGTCACAACTTCAAACCCCAACTCACGACTGTAGCGTTCCAGGCAAAGTCACGACTTCAAACCCGACTCACGACTGTAGCGTTCCAGGCAAAGTCACAACTTCAAACCCCAACTCACGACTGTAGCGTTCCAGGCAAAGTCACGACTTCAAACCCGACTCACGACTGTAGCGTTCCAGGCAAAGTCACGACTTCATACCCCGACTCACGACTGTAGCGTTCCAGGCAAAGTCACAACTTCAAACCCCAACTCACGACTGTAGCGTTCCAGGTAGAGCCACGACTTCAAACCCGACTCACGACTGTAGCGTTCCAGGTAGAGCCACGACTTCAAATCCGACTCACGACTGTAGCATTCCAGGTAAAGTCACAACTTCAAACCCGACTCACGACTGTAGCGTTCCAGGTAAAGTCACGACTTCAAACCCCGACTCACGACTGTAGCGTTCAAGGCAAAGTCACGACTTCAAATCCGACTCACGACTGTAGCGTTCCAGGCAAAGTCACGACTTCAAACCCCGACTCACGACTGTAGCGTTCCAGGCAAAGTCACGACTTCAAACCCCAACTCACAACTGTAGCATTCCAGGTAGAGCCACGACTTCAAATCCGACTCACGACTGTAGCATTCCAGGTAGAGCCACGACTTCAAATCCGACTCACGACTGTAGCGTTCCAGGTAAAGTCACAACTTCAAACCCGACTCACGACTGTAGCGTTCCAGGTAGAGCCACGACTTCAAATCCGACTCACGACTGTAGCGTTCCAGGTAGAGCCACGACTTCAAATCCGACTCACGACTGTAGCGCTCCAGGTAAAGTCACAACTTCAAACCCGACTCAGCACTGTAGCATTCCAGGTAAAGTCACGACTTCAAACCCCGACTCACGACTGTAGCGTTCAAGGCAAAGTCACGACTTCAAACCCCAACTCACGACTGTAGCGTTCCAGGCAAAGTCACAACTTCAAACCCGACTCACGACTGTAGCGTTCCAGGCAAAGTCACAACTTCAAACCCGACTCACGACTGTAGCGTTCCAGGCAAAGTCACCACTTCAAACCCCGACTCACGACTGTAGCGTTCCAGGTAAAGCCACGACTTCAAACCCCGACTCACGACTGTAGCGTTCCAGGCAAAGTCACAACTTCAAACCCCAACTCACGACTGTAGCGTTCCAGGTAGAGCCACGACTTCAAACCCGACTCACGACTGTAGCGTTCCAGGCAGAGCCACGATTTCGAAATCCGACTCACGACTGTAGTGTTCCCAGGTAGAGATACGACTTCAAATCCGACACTCACGACTGTAGCGTTCCAGGTAAAGTCACAACTTCAAATCCGACTCACGACTGTAGCGTTCCAGGTAAAGTCACAACTTCAAACCCGACTCAAGACTGTAGCGTTCCAGGTAAAGCTCACAACTTCAAACCCGACTCACGACTGTAGCGTTCCAGGCAAAGTCATGATCTTCAAACCCCGACTCACGACTGTAGCGTTCAAGGCAAAGTCACGACTTCAAATCCGACTCACGACTGTAGCATTCACAGGTAAAGTCATGACTTCAAACCCGACTCACGACTGTAGCGTTCCAGGTAAAGTCACGACTTCAAACCCCGACTCACGACTGTAGCGTTCCAGGCAAATTCACGACTTCAAACCCCGACTCACGACTGTAGCGTTCCAGGCAAAGTCACGACTTCAAACCCGACTCACGACTGTAGCGTTCAAGTCAAGTCACGACTTCAAACCCTCAACTCACGACTGTAGCGTTCCAGGCAAAGTCACGACTTCAAACCCGACTCAATGACGTGTAGCGTTCAAGGCAAAAGTCACGACTTCCAACTCACGACTGTAGCGTTCCAGGCAAAGTCACGACTTCAAACCCCGACTCACGACTGTAGCATTCCAGGCAAAGTCACGACTTCAAACCCGACTCCGACTGTAGCGCTCCAGGCAAAGTCACGACTTCAAACCCGACTCAACGACTGTAGCGTTCAAAGCAAAGTCACGACTTCAAACCCCAACTCACGACTGTCAGCGTTCCAGGTAAAGTCACGACTTTAAACCCGACTCAGGACTGTAGCGTTCCAGCAAAGTCACCACTTCAAACCCGAATCACGACTGTAGCGCTCCAGGTAAAGTCACAACTTCAAACCCCGACTCACGACTGTAGCGCTCCAGGCACAAGTCACGACTTCAAACCCCGACTCAGGACTGTAGTGTTCCAGGCAAAGTCACGACTTCAAACCCGAATCACGACTGTAGCGTTCCAAGCAAAGTCACAACTTCAAACCCCGACTCACGACTGTAGCATTCCAGCAAAGTCACGACTTCAAACCCGACTCACGACTGTAGCGTTCAAGGCAAAGTCACGACTTCAAACCCCAACTCACGACTGTAGCGTTCCAGGTAAAGTCACGACTTTAAACCCGACTCAGGACTGTAGCGTTCCAGGCAAAGTCACGACTTCTCAAACCCCGACTCCACGACTGTAGCGTTCCAGGTAAAGTCACAACTTCAAACCCTGACTCACGACTGTAGCGTTCAAGGCAAAGTCACGACTTCAAACCCCAACTCACGACTGTAGCGTTCCAGGTAAAGTCACGACTTTTAAACCCGACTCAGGACTGTAGCGTTCCAGGCAAAGTCACCACTTCAAACCCGAATCACGACTGTAGCGTTCCAGGTAAAGTCACAACTTCAACCCCGACTCACGACTGTAGCGCTCCAGGTAAAGTCACAACTTCAAACCCCAACTCACGACTGTAGCGCTCCAGGCAAAGTCACAACTTCAAACCCCGACTCACGACTGTAGCGCTCCAGGCAAAGTCACAACTTCAAAACCCTGACTCACGACTGTAGCGTTCCAGGCAAAGTCACCGACTTCAAACCCCGACTCACGACTGTAGCGTTCCAGGCAAAGTCACGGCTTCAAACCCCGACTCACGACTGTAGCGTTCCAGGTAAAGTCACGACTTCAAACCCCGACACACGACTGTAGCGTTCCAGGCAAAGTCACGACTTCAAACCCCGACTCACGACTGTAGCGTTCCAGGCAAAAGCCACGACTTCAAACTCCCGACTCACGACTGTAGCGTTCCAGGCAAAGTCACAAACCTTCAAACCAGACTCACCGACTGTAGCGTTCCAAGCAAAGTCACGACTTCAAACCCCGACTCACGACTGTAGCGTTCCAAGCAAAGTCACGACTTCAAACCCGACTCACGACTGTAGCGTTCCAGGCAAAGTCACGACTTCAACCCGACTCACGACTGTAGCGTTCCAGGCAAAGTCATGACTTCAAACCCGACACACGACTGTAGCGTTCCAGGCAAAGTCACGACCTTCAAACCCGACTCACGACTGTAGCGTTCCAGGCAAAGTCATGACTTCAAACCCGACCTCACGACTGTAGCGTTCCAAGCAAAGTCACTCGACTTCACAAACCCGACTCACGACTGTAGCGTCTCCAGCAAAGTCATGACTTCAAACACCCGACACACGACTGTAGCGTTCCAGGCAAAGTCACGGCAAACTGCCTGAGTGCCAGGAGTTGTGGCGGCTCGACGTAAACAGAGCATGGCGGACCGTACGGAGCAATCATTTCTATCGCCAACGGTGCTCACTCCATTACTTATCTGATGGAAACGGAGGAGAGGAAACGGCGCATAAGTATACCCTCTTATACCCTTTGTTTTACGTATATTTTTAATCCCACCGCATTAGTAGTGGCTGCCATGGTTGTTTCGGGGGCTGTGTGACGCTTAACTGGGAGTACATCGATCTAGTTCGATGCCACAGGGGGAAGTCGACAGGTTTGACTGCTGTTCCTGTGCACTTTCACGGGGTAGAAGGGGAAAAAACACGGGTTGCCTGGAACGCGGCAACACTTTCACCCCAAAAATAACTCTTTAGGCGGCGACATTTGCCTTTTGCAGCCAATCACAGGCGTTTCAACATTAACAACCAATTACAATCCACCGACAGCTAAAACATGGGATTCCCCTGAAGTCAACATCGTATTCATGTCATCTAAACAGCCAGAAAACTGTGAAAGTTGCTGTGAAACACTAATATACAGTAGAACGGCGATTAAAACCGTTTTAAATGCACACCTTCCAGCCAATCAGAAATGAGTATTCAGGCAGACAGATGATGATCTAATAGGGTGCGATATCAAAATGTGACGATATGTATCGATGATGTAAACGATATGATTCGCGATCTAGAGTTGTTTTATCCAAGGCTCTTGCTGTAGTCGTCCTGTTTATAAGCTATAATTTCACCCAAAAACAATTTTACCAAATGTACCACAAATGTAAACTCTGTCATCATGTGCTCTAATCATCATGTCGTTTTTCTCTTTAACTTCCAAACAGCAAATGCAGATATTCTTTGTGAAACCTGAGGGATTTCTGTCCCTCCATTAAAGTCCATCCTCTCAAACTTAAAGATCCAATAAATGTTATAAAGGCATGGTAAAATAACTAATCCAGATCCAAGTCTTCTGAAGAGACACAATGGCTTTATATGATGAATATATTTAACACAACGCGCATACTGTAGGAAACACGGACGTTCAGATGATTGCGTAGCGTGTGAAAACAACATGAGAGCGAGTAAACACAGAATTAAAATGCTTGGATGAGCTAAACATCTGTATTATCTGAAGTGCACACACACTCTTCAAAGTGAGAGCGCAAACATCTATTTAAATCATCAGATCACATTTAGCTTTAGATGGTTTATTCTTATATGTATTAGGGATGGGCGTATCGAAATTAAGTATTGATATATCGATACTGATGTGAGCATTGAAAAGTATCGATACTCAAATAAAAAATATCGATACTAAGGTGTTTTTTCCCTGGTAATTTTTGTTTATTTTCAAGAGATTATTTTATGCATACAATATGAATAACCTATGTTACTGAACAGTTGTGTAGTATAGGACTATTTTCCTGCTCATCTGAACCATGATCCTGAACGCACGCAAATGCTGCGAGACAGAACCAATCAATCACAGAGAGAGCGTTTGCTCACTGCTCGACACTGTATCCAAACAGAGCAGTGTTTCCCCAAACTATCATAAGAAACCATTGATGCTTTTGGAAACGCAGCCCAGAAAAAATGCTTATCAGAAGACAGAAAGACATATGTTTAAGTTATTTCACAATAAACAAACAGAAATTGTAGCCTACATAGTGCAATTACACTCTTTAAATGTAATGTTAAAAGCTGATATTGATCATGTTCTATTCTGTAACTAATGTTAATATAAATCATGTCAGAATAAAAAGGTTGCATTTTATGGGTGCAACGTCCTGTCACTGGCATGTCCCTTATGAAAATGAAAATATATTTTTTACTAGTGATCATAGTTCAACTAGTATTTGTAAATTTCATGGTTACCACTACAAGTAAACGTATTTCAACCATGTGTAAACAAAAATATGATCTAATAAGTTGCAATTAAGGCGTATTGAAGGTTAAAATACCTTTCAAATATGATGTTAAGTGGGTACCCATTTTTACTCTTTGTAATTTTAATAATTTAATAAATTTAATAATTAAAAAGTCAGTTTAGAAGTATTGTATCGATATCGGTGATACTGGCCTTGAAAGTATTGGTATTGTATCGAAAACAAAATTAGTGTTATCGCCGATCCGCTACATAATATATAGTGCATTAATAGCGGGAGTAATGCGTGAGGGGAAAAAATTAGGTTTCAGTGACATTATATAATGTTGAATATTATGTATAATAATGCAATAGGGGAATATTTGTGGGTCCTGATAATAATACACTAATAAGAATAATATTTTAATAATAATAAAAAAAGTTTAAAAAAAAAATAACAGGAAACTTAATGTATTGTGAGTTCATTATCGTATATTTATATCGAATCGTGACACGAGTGTTTTCGTTACCACCCCTATAAACTAATGTTAACTAATGGACTTTATTTTAAAGTTGGTCAATACCAGACGTGTTTTTTCTTTTGTTAACTCTAAGGTCCAGTTATAATATCCTCATCAGAATGCAGTTCATATAATGTGTTATTTTGCATACAAATGTCTTTTTAGCTAAAGTGGGCCTTCCCCTGATTTATAAACACAATTATCCTATATTATATGAGTTATGGTTATGTATATAACATGCGAAAACATATTTAATATGTGTGTTTTGTGGCTTGAATCAAGTCTTGCTTCATAATATCAAATAAAGATCACATTTGACTGTCCATTTGCAGTGTGTTTTTGTATTTTCATCAACGCCACTTTATTGACTTGTTTCCCGTATGATGAAAAAAACAGAATCAGCCAGATCAAGATGATATTAAATTATTGATCGTTTTGATCTGATGCCTGTTAGTTATATAATCACTCATTTAATTTGAACTGAGTTATGATTATCGTATCGCATTATTTAACAAGTTATCGCATATCCCAGTTTTTTCTTGAATATGGCGCCGGCCTGAAGGAAGATCTCCAGGAACAGTGACTGAAGTTAAAACTGTGACGATGTTATATTCACAAGTGTGTGTGTCTGTGTGTGTGTGTTCTGTTTTCAGAAAGCAGCAGTTCCTGTCATCAAACCTGCACATTCTTCATTCTGCACTATGTCAAGTCACGTCTTAAACATATTTTAAGTCAAATTCACAGCTAAACCAGACCGGCAGGGCTACAGTACGCCATGATTGTGTATGATGGGTTTTCATACATACACTTTCATGTCCTTCTGATACGTGTACATATCTCACCATATGATACAACAGCATGGCGCTGGCAACGGCAAGGTCAAAGGTCACGAGTCTCACCGAGCTCTGAACACTTGCTCTTGCACGTCTGACACTCGTTCCCTCATTAATATGAGCAGAATCAGTGTGAAGCCGGCGTGTACTGTAAACGCCCAGAGACACTTCATGTACCTTTTCTTCTTCAGAGAGTGTACAGGAGGTCATTACTTCTGGTGTTTTCTTCTGAAGCCTCTTTGAATACTTACCCAAAGTGACTTAAACAAGGAGCATCAAAAGCAATCTGTCAGCAAAGTGTACAGTTTCACCAACTACACGTGACCGTGTGTGTATGGTTACTCTATCACTGTTATACTGTATGTGTCTTAACACGCTACAGCATGACGCTGGCAACGGCAAGGTCAAAGGTCACAGGGATCTCAACCAGATCTCTGAAGAACTCTGAACACTTGCACAACGTCTTACACCCTTTCTAACATTAGTGTATCATCATTAATGAGCAGAATCAGGTGTCTGATGGACATGTCACATTGTGCCATTACCACATGGCCTCTACGTGACATTTCAGTGCCTTTCTTTTCTGAGACTGAACAGAAGGCCATTATCTCTGGTGTTTTCTTCTGAAGCCTCGTGGGTGAATTAATTTCTTCCACAGCGTCTTACACGAGGAGCATCACAAAACACAAGTCGACAAAACTGGAATTAAATCTAGATTGTCCACTGTGAGAGTCAAGAGGTGGATTTAACAGTTAAAGCACCTCTTTACTATTGCAATGCAAATCTCTCTATCTCACTGAATATGGGCTAGAATGATATGTGTGATCCGTGCTGACTAAATGAGTCTGAATGGATAATTACGAGCTACGGGCGAAACAAGCGTGAAAAATTGAGGTTGTTTTCACAAAAATGAACTCATTAAGCCCTTGTCTAGCCACCCCAATGCTCCAAATTCAACATCTAAAGTGTCTTTAAAGGTGCAATATGTAAGATTTGTGCAGTAAAATATCCAAAAACCATTCAGTTGAGTACTTACAATATCCCAAATGTTTCCAACTATTGTAAATCGTGAGAAAATTGTGATTTTAACGAAGAAACCGCAGACGTGTGCGGGAGTCAATGCCGTCATATCCGCGTTTCCCTCGGTTTCCGCTTTTACTGCCGTAGAAACCATGGCAACAGACGTCGCGCTGATGTAGTTTCGTTCAAACATTACGGACCATTTTAGGACAAAATGAGGAGAAATCAAAAGAGGACCAGTATTGACGAGGCGTTTTCGAGAGGCAAGAGCTTCACAACAAACTTCGACTTGATAGAGATGCCGCTCATGTGCTTTATTAGGGAGCGTTCACTCCAGACGCTATTTGCACGAATAAAGTGTGCTGTAGAGTAGTTGGACGCTTGAGCATTTTGAGTTTATTCGCTTCATTCACGCGTGAAATACGCTTCAAACGCTCAATTCAGGCCGTGTCATTCAGAATGTCTATTCGCGTCTTTGCAAATCACTCGCGGGAAAACGCTTC